>JAMAGB010000008.1:600000-909530 GCA_023625975.1 Talaromyces sp. PYS2103 | reverse complement strand
GCTGGCTGTCAAGCTGGCTGTCAAGCTAGATATCAAGATGCCTGACGAAGCTGGCTATCCAAGCTGGCTGTCAAGCTGGCTGGCAAGCTAGCTATCCAAGCTGCCTGACAAAGCTGGCTATCAAGCTGGCTGGCAAGCTGGCTATCCAAGCTGGCTGACGGGCTGGCTGACGAAGCTGGCTATCAAGCTGGCTGTCAAGCTGGCTGTCAAGCTGGCTGTCAAGCTAGATATCAAGCTGGCTGTCAAAGCTGGCTATCAAGCTGGCTGTCAAGCTGGCTGTCAAGCTAGATATCAAGCTGGCTGACGAAGCTGGCTATCCAGGCTGGGTGTCAAAGCTGGCTATCAAGCTGGCTATCAAGCCGGTTGAGTGGCTGGCCAATAAGGTGGCCTACGGGATAGCTTATGCGCTATTTTATTACTTTTGATTGGTTAGTATATTATATAAGGGAATAAATAATTCACATTAGATAAGTAATTAAGATTTTTAAATAGGGCTAACTTTTTACATATAGGCGCCGCGCGCAGCGCGGCGCAGTACCCCTCTTGTTACTATATAGTAACTAGTAGAATTAAATAAAGCAGAATTTAAAAAATTTAAAAATTAAGCCTTATACTTTTTAATATAGGATAAATATCTATATTAATATAGCAAGCCATAAATGCCTCTATAGAGAGTTATTAAGAATAAGTAAGAATAGAAGAAAGTTATAATAATAATATATAATAAACTAGATTATAAAAGAAAGAAAAGAATATATTAAAAAATTATAATAAAATATTAGTAAAAAAATATATATAAGAATATTAATAAATAGATTTATAAATATCCTAAGTATTAGCTTTAAGATACAAAATATATTAAAAAGGAACTATATCTAAGATTAATAAATAGATTATAATAGAAAATTATACTAGATTTTACTTATATATCTCTAGATTAAGAGAAAAAGAGATTATTAATTATATAAGATAACTTTTCTAGATAAATTAAGATAAGAGTTATTATAAATACTATAATTAAGAAAGTTATTTATTTCTTATATAAGAATATTTTCTATAGATAGAGTATATTTTAGATTATTATTATTAATAAAGAACTAGAGAATTAAGCTATTAAGCAAGAGTTAATAATAATATTTAGAATTTATATATAAGTTATTTCTCTCTACTATGCTCTATTAAATAGTATGATTAAGAATAGCTATTAAGTTATTAAAAATTGCTTATTAAAAATAATTAGTAAAATAGGAAAAGGATAGATCTAGTTTTTATTAATAATATTATAAATTAATAAAATAATAGCAAAGAGAATAATAGGAATAATCTTTTTTTAGATTAATATAGGCTATAATATAGTCTTGCCTATTAAGTTAACTATGCTTATATAATATATACTATTATAGAATAAGATATATAATATAAAAATCTTATTATAGCTAAAAGTAGAATAGATTAACTAATAGAATATAAATTTAAAAGAAATATAATTTATTATTAAGTATATAAGATAATAGAATAAAAAATATTTTAATAGTAGATATATAATATAAAGTAAGCCCTTAAAGAAGAGAGACTTAGTATTCTTATATAATATAAGATTATTAAAAAATATATTTAATATCTATAAACTCTTCTAAAGATGGTATGGGCTATATTAAATAAAAAAAGCTAGTAAAATGGGATAGTATAGATTTAAGAAATTTAATAGTATTAAATTAAGAGGAACATTTAATAAGAATTAATTAAAAAAATTCTATTTAAGAAGTATTAAAAAAGAGAATATAATAGAATATAGATATTATATATTTATTAAAAAAGATATTAATAGAGAGATTTAGACAAGATTAATAAATATTAAGATATAAGATAAAGAGAAGTTAGATAAAAAAGATAATAACATCTTATAAGAAACTATATAAAGCGTCTTAATAATACTATCAGGATAAAGATTTATAGTTATTATATAAAAAAGCTAGTAAAGCTATTCTTTATAGTATTTCTTATATTTTAGAATATTTCTATTAGTTAATTTTATTTTTCTTATATACTAATTAAAACTTTCTTTTTAGAAATCTATCTAATATTATATTTTGCTCTATTAAATATCTATTTTAAATATAATATTATTTCCTTCTATTGCTTTATTTCTTTTTGTTTCTCTCTTAATAAAGTTTATTAATAAAAAAATATTTATCCTATTGCCCCTTTCTATCCTATATTTTTATTAAGTTATTAGAAACCATTTGATTATTACTTATTTATATCTTTATTTATTTATTTTACTTATTTATCTAGTTTCTTTTATTATTTTAAGGTCTTTCTAGGACTAGTTAATTAAAGATACTATATTATTAGATTAATATTAACTACTTGCCCCTACTCTACCTTAAGAGAAGAGTAAGAATATATCTATTATAATAATAAATATAGTATGCTTTAATTTTTAAACTATAATATTATAAATTAATAATTAGTAATTTATATTAGTAACAATAGCTATCTACTATATCTCTAATCTATCTATAAAAAGAAAATATACTGCTTAGCTATATCTATTTAATTAATTAAAGAAAGAAAAGAAGAAGTATAAAAATATAATATTAGAATTTATAAAATATATTATAAAAGCTAAGGACTAGCTAGTTATAGGAATTAATATAAAAAATATTATAAACTAGTAAAGTAAGATAGCTAAAATTAGAGAAAAGATTCTTACTCATTAAAAAAATATAATATTAATTAAAGATAGAGCTATTATACTATAAAAAGAGAAGAATATAATAACTATCTAATTATTTATAGAAACCTACTAAATAGCTAAGCAAATTAAAAAATTAATAAAAAAAGATATTATTTTTAAAAGTCTTATTCTAAAAGCAAATCATGCTATATATAATTATATATTAAACTTTTTATATAGTATAACTAACTAATTAACCCTTATATCTTAGAATATTAAAAATATATTAATAATAGATAATCTACTACTATTATCTTAAAATAAGCTTAGACAGTTATAGCTATAAATAAATATAAATAGCTTTATTACTTAAGTAGAAAAAAAATCTTAGCTATTATTAAATAGATCTATCTCACTAGAAATATAAAAAGCAGAATTTCCCATTTTAGTATATTTAATAGCAATAATTAATACTCTAGTTATTCTACCTTAATAATCTATTACTCTAATAAAAAGATATACTTCTTTAATACACTTAATTAATATAATTATAGCTAGTAATACTCTATTACTCTTCTTTAAAATAAATTAGCATCTTATTTTTTAGACCTAGTAAGTATTTAAAAAAAATCTTTCTAATTAATTAAGATTTAATTTCTCTATATTAATTAAATCTCCTAGCTAATTAGAAAGATAGAAGTCTTCTACTATAGAATAGGCCAAGCTAACCTCTACTACTCTTATTCTAAATATATATAATATAGCAAGGTATATAGCTATAGTTTATATAAATAATCTTATTAAAAATCTATAATAATATCTAAAAGAGCTATATAACTATAAAAATAATGAAGTAGTATTATAACTTATTTTTCTAAATAAATTATAAGTAGTCTCTCTTTTTATATTTTCTTCTCTTACTAATAAAGATATGCTACTTAATCTTAATTTAAGATTATTCTTATATAATTATTTAGAGTTATTAAAAATATTACTTACTAGTATAAGACTAAGAGTAAATAATATAATATTTATTATACTACATCTACTAAGAAAATATAATAATTTAAAATAAAGAATATTAAAAAAGAATATTCATTTATACTATAACCATATATAAAATCTAGTTATAAAGCTAGATCTAAAAACTAAATTCTTAAAAGAAGAGTTACTATATTATCTTATCTATATCTATAGCTATATTAATAGTTTTAGAGATTTAGAGATTACTAATAATATATATATATAGTTTAGAAGGAACTATTAGCTAGCTAAGCTAAAAGATGCTTTAGGTATCTATAGATTTATAGTATAATCACTTTTACCTTATATTACTAGAGGATTAAACAAATATAATCTATCTAATCTATTTATCTTTACAGGGATTAAAGATTCTAAGATGCTAAATAAGATATAGAAAAAAAAAGGATTAATAATATTATTTAATATATTTGCTTAGCTATATAATATAGATATACTTTTTATAATTTATAAAGAGTATAATATGTACTTATACTATTAGAGAGAAGTCTCTAGCCAATATAACTATAGCTGGCTAAAGAATATATATTATTTATTTGCTTAATAAGTAATATAGAAAGACTCTATATACTATATACTATATACTCTATTTAGAAAGAATTATCTCTAAAAAATAATCTCTTACTTATACTATACTAAGTATATATAGCTAGATAATTATATATTCTTCTAATATATTAATATTAATATACTATAATATATTATAACTAAAAGAGATAAAAAAATAATATAAGAGATTATTTTCTTTAATAATAAAGAACTAGGTGATTATATATAAATGTTACTAGAGATATACTAGTATTTTAGAGAATAGTAGAGCTAGATAAAAGAGAGGAAATTAGATACTGATAGATTATTATATAAGATTATATTTTAGATATTTATTAGGAAAGATATGAGAGATTTTAATATAAGTTAGATAGACTAACTATATAATACTTTTAATATTTATATTATAGATTTATATCTTTTATATAGTATATATAGACCAGTAATCTATATAAGAAAAATAATATTTTTATAGTTTATAAAGATTATAGATAACTATATCTTATTAGAAATTATTAAAGTAGAGACTTAATAAGAATTATTTACTATATATTAAAATTTTATACTAAGATCTATTTCTCTATTTAGCTATATAAATTAGTATATAATAATTTCTTATATTTTTTTAGTAGTTATTACTCTACTAAATATTAGACTAATCTTTAATATATTAATAGATTAAAAAAGATAGAATTCTTCTAATATTATTACTAAGCTAGACCTACTTTAAAATAGACTTTAAGAAAAAGTAATTAAATATATAAAAAAATATTAGAAGAGGATTTTAATTATATAGAGAGATTACTTAGAATTTATATATAAAATAAAAAAGTATATTTATAAATAGTAGTTATATTTCTACTATATTAAAAAAATATTAACCTAGGGATATTAGTTAATAAGAAAGAACTAAAAGAATCTAATAAAATAGCTAATAAAAAAGAGATAATTTAAGTTAAAGATTATTACTAGATTAATATATTCTTTTATATATATTTACTTTTCTTACTCTTTATTTACTTTATTATTATATCTTATACTTAGTTAGAATCTTACTTCTTATTCTTACTTAACTAAATATTAACTAAGGATTAGTTAATTTAAACTTTAATTAAATATATAATAGTAACTACTATTATATATATTTATACTATTAAAAATAGAATTATTCTAGCCTCTAGCTAATAGAATTAGTAAGATTATGTAAATAAATAAATAACTAGTAAGAACTATTATTTATTATTATTAGTTATAATATAATAAGTTCTTATATTAGATTAATTTATTGATTCTTATATATTAATTATTTATATCAGTTCTATATACAGCTTCCCTAAGATAGATAATATCAGATTGGCCCTATCTGGATTTCTATAACAAGCCCAGCTCATTGATTCTTCATATTATTTTCTATGGGTGCCCTTCCCAGCCAGGCATCTCCGAGTATATAGCATTCGCCTACACCAATGAGACATCCCTTTCCTACCACACCACTTTTCTTATTTATCTTTTATTTCAATCATTCTCTTTTATTCTTCTATGATCAAATAACCTGCTCAAAATAGCTTCTATATTACTATAAAAGTAAAAAGATAATATCTATAAAATAGATTTAGATATACTAATTAATAAGCTTAATATTTAAAACTATAAAAAAATATTATAACTAATATAGTATTATAATTCTATTATTATAAAATTTATAGTCATTATAATTATATTAGAATTATAATACTATACTAGCCTCAGGTATAAATCTTTAAAAAATAGCTAGCCCTTTTATAAATTTAAACTCTTAACTCTCTTATTTAGAAGATAATAACCATAATAACATCATACCTAGCCCTTATTATAAAAAAATATTTTAAATATAAAAAAATCAAGAAAGAAAAAATAATTAATAAAAAAATATAAAGTTATTCCCATTAATTAAAAATTAAGATTTAGCCTATTTATAATATAGCTAAGAGAGTATATCACAAACCTAATAATTTTAAAAAGCTAATCTATTAAAAAATAATTTCCATTAAAATAATAAAGAAAAATTAGCTAATTAGAGAGACTCACCTATATATTAATATCTTAGTAAAAAACCCAGAAAAGAGAGTAAAAAAATAGATAGTTAGCCATCTCCCAGCATTAAAAGACTCAGAATAAACACACATCTCTACACATACAATTTTAGCAGCACACCTATAATACCATATTTGAGCAATCTCCAAGGTTGCAACAAGTATACTGATTGCCTCAACTGATCGCTTCAATAAAGGGTTAGCCGTCACAGTCACCTATATTAGAATTATATAGAGATAAAAAACTAATAATTTTTATATTATCTAAGATAAAACCACTCTAACTAGACCTAAAATTAGTATTAATAATAGCTTTTATTATACTATAAAATAATATTATATTAGAAAAAATATCTTCTAAAAATTATATAATTATAAGTTTATTATTATAATTATATTATAAAGATTTAAAATATATATTTCTATTAATAATTCTAATTAGAAAATTAATATACTAAAGAATATTATAATTTAAAAAGCTATTACTAGTAAAGACTACACAATCTAATAAAAAGCTCAATAATAAAAAAATAAGAATATAAGCCATATTAACTATATAGATATAAAATTTTAAAAAAGAAATATATTAAATAGATAATAAAATAGCTCTATTCTATACAGAAACATAAAGAAAGAAAGAAATTTATAAAATATTTCTAAATATATAATTAACTAGTAATACTAATAAAAAGTATCTTAGTATATATTATAAGATATAAATATTTTTCTTAATTTAATTAAGCCTATAGATACTAGTATATATTATTTTTTTATATTATAGAATAATATATATCTTAATATATTATTAAGTATAAATTCATACATCTAGACCTATAGAAGTGTAGAGAGAATCTAGACACTATAGACAGGAGCATAGTACCTATCAATCTTTATATATTACAGACTAGAACTATCTAGAATACATGCTTTTAATAGATAGAAAGATAATAATAATATTATATCATATACTAGATATCTTATCATTATACTAATATAGTATGGGAATAAGAAATAACCAAGAGATAAAATTATAGTACAGAATACATAAAATCAATAATTAACTTAAAAATCAAATTTTATCAGATAACTTACAGAATAGGGAAGAAATGAACAGCAAAGCAATATAATTATAAAGAAGGAAAGAGCGCCCCTATCAATCCTTTTCCATCTAGCTTCTTCCTTGTTGGCAAACATCTATACAGCCACCACTTCTAAACTTACATATATAGTACTTCCAGACTTTTCATACAACTGACAGCTTCAAATTATAATCTCACCACCCTGCGCTCTGTATCCACCTTGATGCATACATGTACAGTGGCATCTTCCAGTCAGAGGACTTATCACCCATTCACTAGATCGGCCAACACATTCCAATGATCCAGCCGTCATTCTTAACGTCGTGTTCTCGACGAATCCTGGCATCGGTAAACATTGGTCCTTTCTTTTGGGGAGACTTTATTGAGACAGTACATGGGTACAAAATTAAGATAGTATGATCGAGGTGACATTCCTCTGAATAATATGTACTAACGAGTCATGTGGACTACCACGACGCCGATTCCGATTCGATCATTTCTCGCTAATATCGAGATCTGCGCCCTCTCGCTCGCTTTGGGAGATAGAGAGATTCTCGAACGGTTCGTTTGCAACTGTGAGTCTAAGAAGAATACTATGTCCTTTTCAGTTCTCAATGTCTGTCAAATTAGGTTTGTCTAAACTCCTCCGACGTATCTGGTTGGCTTCTCCAGTGAGCTTGCTTGACTGCATCCTCTTCTTCCATTCTGGCAACAATCCGTGCAATGATGGGATAGTTCTGAATATCAACGCCCAATCGCGCTGCGCTCCATGTCGCAGGAACAAGGCACACGTCCGCCAACGTGATTTCATCTCCGACACTGAAAGTACCTGCTACCTTGGAAGCTAATGCTTCGTATGCAGCGAACCCTGCCTCCGTCGCCTTACGACAATAGGGAATCGGGTCGGCTTCAAGATCCTTGATCCATCTTTGGCTCCGCAGGTTGGTGAGAGGCTGTACGTCCGACGCGATGATTGAGACTAAACTCCGGGTCATTACGCGCAGCTGTGGATCGTCTGGGAGCAATGTTCGGTATTGGGGACTTGTTGACCGGACCGTCTCCTCAAGATATTCTAGTGCAGCAATCGACTGGGTAATAATCAAATCATCTTCTGGAGCGCGGTGAGCGATCAAAACTGGCACGCTCAAAGACGGATTGAGTGCTCGATGTTGATCCGAGAGTTGCTCATTCTTGAGCAAATGTACAAACATGGGGTTATAGGGTATACCCCACAGATTGAGCGCAATGCGTAGCCGTGCCGAGCAAGAAGATCTAAAGTAAGTGTATAGATCGAAGGTCGGCAGGTCAGAAATCATGTCTATTGTTTCTTGCCGTTCACTTGTGAAATGACTTGTTCTGATGCTATGCATTCAGAAAATCGTTTATACTCCAAGAAATCATTAATCCATCAGCAAGCAACAGGGTATGACTCATAAAGACCACCGGCTATTCACGGAAAACCTTCCGCCTCTACGGAATCGCACAGAAAGCAGCATTCACTGCGCGGTGACGTAGCAGACTTCGTCCTGGGGAATTATTCGTTGTCCATGGCTTGATGCAACCAGAAGTTAATAAGAAGCTTAGAGGTTTTCATTTCCCATAAGACTATACTTGGGAGATGTGGTTGACCAGTATACTACTCAGGAGAGCGATTCTCGGTTTATGCGCTTGGCTGATCTACTTGATACAAAGTACGCTGATGACGATTCTTGAACTATCAGGTATTAAAAGTAGCAGCAGGCTCAATCCTGCCAACGCATTCACCAAATCCAACGTATGCGCCATCAACATCCCCAGCAACAGCTTTCAGAATCACTTCATCGCCATCCTCCAAAAATACTCTCTTCGTCTTTCCGTCTGCCAATGTAATTGGCTCCTTTCCGCCGTTCGTTTGCTCTAGCAAGCTACCCTGCGATTCTGGCTCTTTTCCTGAGATTGTGCCACTACCCAACAAATCTCCGGTACGCAAATTGCAGCCCGTAATGGTATGGTGAGCGAGCATTTGTGGGAACGAATAGAGCAAATTCGTAGCGTTTGTTTCCGAGACATGAATTGGCGCATCTTCCTTATTGCTACCCTTGGGTTTGAGCTCAAACTCCAATTTAATATTGAAAACATTATCTGGTCTCTTTTCCCGGAGGTAGGGAAGAAGAGAGTCACGATTCCCAGGTTCAAGTCCCTGTGCTCTAAATGGCTCCAGGGCATCGATAAGGACGACCCAAGGACTAATGGTTGTCGCAAAGTTTTTCGAGTTGAATGGACCCAAGGGCACATACTCCCATGCCTGAATGTCTCGAGCAGACCAATCATTCATCAGCACCAATCCGAATATGTGGTTTTCAGCCTCCTCAACGGGTACCGGCTGACCGAGCCTGTTGCCCGTACTAACAAACGCAGCCATTTCCAGCTCAATATCCAATCTCTTGCAAGGCGAGAAAACGGGAACTTTTGGCGTAGCAGTAGGATTTGTCAATATTTGACCGGAAGGTCGAACGATGGGCGTTCCAGAGACGACGATACTCGACGCACGGCCGTGATATCCCACGGGGAGATGGTTGTAGTTTGGTTGCAGGGCATTATCAGGCCCACGGAACAGAACACCAACATTGTATGCATGATTCCGTCCAGCGTAAAAGTCGGTATAATCACCAATCTGTAGTGGGACGTGGTTCGTTACTGTGCTGAGTGGTAGGAGAGCTTCTTTTTGAAGAGCTTCTTTATCCTTGAGAACGTCTGGAAAGGGTGTGTTTGCCTTGAAGACCGCTTGCAGATATTCTCTCACTTGTCTATGGACCGGTCGACCGAGTGCCGCAAAAGCGTTCAAGGTTGACTGATGGAACACCTCTGATTGCTCTTGAAAGCTGGGTAAATGAGCGAAACCTCCATTCTTCGTGAATATAGATAAGTCCAGTGCATATTCGCCTATGGCGATTGCTGGCACCGGTATATCTGATTTAAGGCTAGTGATGATACCAAAGGGGATATTGGCGAGAGAGAAATGTGATTTTGCGGGGATCGAGAGCCATGATGCCATCTTTGCCGTAATCTATGCTGAAATGGAGGAGGAATGTACAGGCGAAGATTGGGAGGCAATGACTGATTATTTTTCCTTTTCCTTTTGTGAAGATCAAAAAATGTCTTACACCAGTTCCTTCTTCTTTTGGGAAAGAGTTGAATGCATCTCGATAATGGTTCCGAATCCTATGTCTGCTAAGGTGGTATTTTACACAAGGCGGGGGTGTAAAGCGGAATGCTCTCCGCGCGCGGATATTACCGGATAGTTTCTTATCTTCTTCGATTTGTACAGCTTTCGTGTTACTGGCGACATTGTATCCGTGTCAAGCCGCATTCGACGGAGCGCGCCTGTCTGGAAGGATTTTGTAATATATTATAGTTAAGTGATATGCTGCATTGTAACAGTAACTTAGGGACGGACTGAATACATCCTTAATGTGTACCAACAGCCCGTCGATATCCGGTCTATCGCAAGTTTTTTGGTAGATTGGATAAATCACTCCGTGTACAAGTAAATGCATCCCCAACCATAATTGTCATGAATAATTATTGCAAATATACTAAGCCTCATTGCGTGAAGTAACATAGTTCAGAAAACAAATAGGGAACGTATCAAATTCGAGACCATCAAAATGGCTTCAGCCGCTACCATCACCGCACCGAAAATCAACCTCACCACGAATGACTCCGCTGTCCTTAGAGCTCTCTTCGATAATGGCGAGGGAGCATTTCCTATTCCATCTTCGACGGATTCATCGTCAGAGCATACATCTGCCGCCAAATCACAGGCTATCAGTATTGACGACTCGCTCCCGTCATTTCCACGATGTCATACTGAAGAGACCACTTTGAAATCATTGAAAGACCGCGAACTCGCCATTATTCGTCGAATTCAAGGGAGCACATCGACATCAAACACATCATATTCCGCACAAGAAGCATCCTCATCATCACCACCGACACCAATTCACATTTTGCAGCAAGCTATTGATGATCTCACGTTACTTATAACCGAACACCCCGATTATCCGCCCCTATATGCCAACAGAGCGCAAGCATTACGAATACTAATTCAATCAAAAACCCCCAACACAAACAACACGGATAAAGATGCTTCCATATTCCATCCCGATAACAAAGATATAGCTACCAAGCTCCTTTCCGATTTGAGCAAAGCCATATCGTTAGCCAGCCCTGTGCCAACCGGCAGCAATCGAAATATAACCAGTGTCTCATCTGCTCAGTTTCGCCTTCTCTCAAATACGCATATGCATAGGGGTTATCTTCTACTCAAAGCGGGCAAAATCCGTAAAGAAGAGGAAGAGGGGACAAACCAGGGAAGTCAACAAAGAGGAGGAGGTCCTGAACAACTTCTCAGTATCGCTAGTAGAGATCAACTAGAGGAAATGGCTAGTCAGGATTTCTTTGAGGCAGGTCGATATGGAAATGAGGTTGCCAAACAGTTGAGTGTGCAGACGAATCCGTATGCGAAGATGTGTGGAGCGATTGTGAAGGAGGCTTTGAGAAAGGAGATTGAAGAGTTCCAGTCATAATCCCGGTTAATTTTTTTGGAAGATATCTGTAGATTACCTTGATATCTATATATCTCTCTGGTTGAATCCATCCATCTGGGTCATATTGACCGAAGTTTTTGATTGATGTTAGTATGTTTTTAAAATGCACGACCAGTCGAGCTTTTAGATACCAAGGTGACCATCAAAATTCGACCATATGCAACCTCTGCTGGATAAATAAGTACAAATATATAATTCCTTCCGTTAAAAATGCTCTTGAAGGATTACTATCAGTTCTCCGAAAATGCAATCCTCGTCAAATCCAAGTCTGGGCATTTATAACCGTCAACAAACGGATCAAAGCCTTCGGCGGGCCTCCAAGCCACAGTCGGAATGACATAAGTAGTAGCAGGAAATGCTCCAAATAACGACAAAGAAATTTCGTCCTGGGGGAGGATTGCTGACCAGTGCCTAAAGGAGATATCCTCTTCAGTTGCTCGGAAAATCATACCATCTTCTCGACGAAAGAACCAATTCTTAATCACCTTCGAGGTAATTTCTCCAACTCTGGTACCAAGAGAGAACTTTCCGAGTTCCATGCGTATACATTTCACAGATTCCGGGAATTCCATTCCATTCACCCAATCAGCGCTAAGGTTAAGATTAATCGCATTCCATCTGTTCCTGTAATTCAAGGAGACTGTCACGCACTTTGGGCCTAATACTTCTGGTATCCGGATTGCCCATTTCAGTCTTTGGTAATCTCCTTGCAAATATTCTGTCCGAACGTAAAGTCGGGTGTTTCTAATATGTGGTATGTTCAGTGTCAGGTTATGAGCAATTGCATATTCTTTCACAGTTTTGATGTAGGCTGTCATCCTATGACGGCTAACGTGCAACAGGAATGGCTGGTATTGGGTATCGCAGTTGGTCCTGATTTCAAATCCACTAACGTTGAAGATATTCTCGGCCAGGGTGAATGGCATAAGCCATGTTTCGTGATAGACACGCTGGCAAGTGCGCAATAACTCTGTCGCGGTATGCCTCCGTGGTCTATAGTCCGGAGCAGCTAGAGCAGCGTACCCAAGGTGGCGGCCGTACCGTGCGACAGGAGGAGCGACATGAAAGTAGTCCGTACTCTCGTAGTCGGTGAGCACATACTCAAAAATCATAAGGCGCAATTCCGCCGGTAGTAGTGAGTATAGAGGAGACTGGGTTTGCGCTTGGATTTCCATCTCAAAGGACGCAGGCGGAGCCGCAAGCAAAGGCTTGTTTTGCAATGCACGACGTCTAGCCGTTACCATATTGTCTCGAAACTTCGACCGCTGTCTTAATTAAAATCTTGAACTGCCAAATTCCTGATCTCAGTGCTCGACTGCGAACAGATGAGGTTAAATAAGACATGGAAAGACATACTGTCCTAACCGCATTCGGAAATTTAGGGCTAACTGTTTTGTTGCCTAATTAGGTAACCAAGGCTTGCAACCACTCATTGCATCACGACGGCTCAATTCTTGGTATCGGCTACAAGTTCTTTTATACTGTATGGAACTACGCTTGATTCATGGCATCTTAGACTAATGAAT
Source organism: Talaromyces sp. PYS2103 (assembly GCA_023625975.1). Lineage (NCBI taxonomy): Eukaryota > Fungi > Ascomycota > Eurotiomycetes > Eurotiales > Trichocomaceae > Talaromyces > Talaromyces sp. PYS2103. The sequence continues at coordinate 895,994 of JAMAGB010000008.1, read as the reverse complement.
TTTCTCTTAGTAGTCCCCTTCCAACAAACAACATGTATCCATGAACGTTTCGAAGCCAATGGAAGTCTTGGGATATCATTACCTAGATATCTGGCGAGCATCTGAGACTAATCTTGAAACATCAGGGCTTTATGCATTTTTGAAATATGACTCACGGTGCAGCAAAATGTTATCTTTCCATTAATGAGGCTCAGGTACGAGACAATACATGGCACAAGCCTGGAGTACAAAAAGTCAGAATTGGATAGGTAGCTTTTTGATTTGATCAATCGGAATCTTCACTCTATTAGGGACTACCTGACTTTGAAGAATACCAGTCTTGCAGCTTAAAAGGGCTGGAAGGATGGCCAAGAAGATGACAAAACGAAACTAAAATGTTCACTCGGAGCCCGTTTTAGAAGTCATTCTCGGAAAAGCCCACGGCGATTATTAACCATTGACATTTGAAAATATTCATGCTGACATCGGACTTCCAAGTGATATAAGACACGATCTATTGTATATTTGAGAAAGTAACCACCATGGTACATAGGTAGTGGACACGTTCAAAACTGAAATGCATTCCTTGAAGTAGCTGGACGCTGGACCTAAGAGCTAGTTATGGTACAACAGTAAAAAAAGAAACTTAATAGGTTCATACTTGAATAGAAGAAAGTTCTTATTCCTAGTGTTTCCCTGAATGGCCCGTAAAATCTTTGAGAAAAATGAAGTCATATCCCATTTTTTAGTTGGTTAAGACCTAAAGGCATCCGCCGCAGGTGTGAAAAGACATTCTCATGCTCAATGCGTGACAACCTGTCCGAAAGCCCCAAAGCCCAAGATATGGAAGACGAGCTGAACTTAGTCCTTTCAGGTACTAGATAGAACTTGTATGCCAAATGGAGGTTCCTCAAATATTAGTGGAAATACATGATCTTCGAAATCGAGATCTGGACACTCATAGCCCTCAGTAAAAGGGTTAAATCCCGGAATAGGCTTCCAGGTCACAGTGTTGATAAGAATGCTGTAACTGTTTCCCAGTGGTGATCGAAGTTTCCAATAAGAACGTTCTTTCTCCCCATCAGCACTCCGCGCTAAATGCTTCAGAGATCTCTCAAGCGTAACTGGCTTGAACACCATTCCGTCGTCTCGCCTGAAGAACCACTTTCCAGCGACGAATTCTGCAATCTTGCTCAGTATATACGTGTTGGTCCTCTTTGCCCGAAACTCCATTTCGATGATCTTCACTGACGGTGAAAACTTAACCTTGTTGACCCACTTGGCTTCGATGAATTTCGGCATGCCCTTAACATAATCGATAGTGATAGTCACGGCTCTTGGTCGATATTTCTGTAAATCGACCATTCTGTCAATTGCTTCAGGATATAGCTCCATTGCCAATGCCTCATAAAGTTCATCCTCTCCCAAAAAGAGCTGAAATTCATTGATTCGCGGTAAGAACTTTCCAATTCGAGATTTCGCAAAACGTTTCACTCTCCGGAGATAATACACAATCTCTTCACCAGTAAAGTTGACTTGGGGTTCTTCCCCCAAATCGTAATAAAAGTATGGGTCAACAATGCCATGTTTGGCGAGAGAAAATGGCATGAACCATGTCTCCTGAAATACGCGCTTGCAAGTCCTCAGGAGTTCGGCGTCAGTACGCCTGGTATGCCCGTGAATGCGATGATAAAAATACAGCCTCGTCTTGCCATCTTTACTGAGAATAAACCTCTCGTAGTCGGTAAGTGCAAAGGTGAATACCATTCTGCGAATTTCGGGTGGTAGGATTCCAAACAAGGGTGACTGAAGCTGCGAGTGAATATCTTTCAGGGGGAAGGTTTCATCTGGATCTGTAAGAGACGTCGAATCCCACTTTCTGTCACTTGCAGACATAGTGATTATCTGCTGTACCTAGGTATGTTCGTGGGTACTATTTCTGTCTCTTATTATGAGGGCCTTCCCAATGTCAAGTCTTTCTTGTCTGTATGTGACACTGATCTTGCTCTGCGTAGTGCCGGTTATGTTAAGTTTGGCAGTGAGCCAAACCCTGATTGCAATTCGATGGTTCAAATGATTGAACTTGAATCCCAGTTGGCCTGTCAAATCCTTAGTTTTCAGTGTGATGGTAAATATTTGCAAGCTTTGGATGTGGTCATATTGCGATGTTGATCAATGGGTTAATGAAATAGATGGCAAAGTGATCATTGCGTGAGTTAACTTTGACCTCAGTGACCTTACCAGAATCTGACTTTTTACACCCTGCTAAGTATTCGGAAGGAGTGAAGACTTGAGTTCCGATATTGGCCTCAGTGGGACTGGGGGAAGGTGTTTGAGTGTAAAATGAGGCTTGACTGAGCTGATTTCAATATCAGTTAACCTGTAAAGGTCTCACTCTGAAAAAAGAGGTGTGGGTAATCTTGTCAAACCCTGTCATGCTGGGGATAGAGCATTGCAATTATTGCTCTTCAACGAGGAATGCCTACCTAGGTAGTAGGCACGAGTCACCAGCTCTTGCCGATTACGTCCCTGCCCTTTGTACACACACCGATTGAATGTCTCAGTGAGGCCTTCGGACTGGCTCAGCGAGGTTGGCAACGACCGCCCAGAGCCGGAAAGTTGGTCAAATTTGGTCATTTAGAGGAAGTAAAAGTCGTAACAAGGTTTCCGTAGTAAGTCTGATGGCTGGGAACAATGATTCCTTCCGCAGTGTACACTTATCGAAGCGTTTGCAGCCACGCAAGTAGTAGGTCCAGACGGCTCTAAAGACCAACTTTGATTTGGATCAGGCAATAATGATGAAGGCACTGAATGCAAAGTTATCGACGACTGAGACCTATATCAACCTGCGCTGAGCCAATAAAAGATATCAGGTAACTTCGTAGAGTGAGAGGTCCCCGGATGAATAAGGTTGGTGTCAGATTTGACTTGATGTAGCGGAGAATTGAGAATCAATTCGCCTATCATATAACATACAGAAACGGCGTAATATTAGAAACATTAGATTGATCATGTATCCTAGTCCAACCAAGTCAAGCAGTTTTGTTTGGATTGACAAAATGCCTCTTCAATGGTTCCCAGCTTTCAGCGTTGTAATCCTCCTGCACCTTCTCACACGTCTTGAGACCCCATTCTGACACCCCCACCATGAAAGTACTATAAAACAAATTAGCACCCTACAGCTCTTTTAAAAATTACAAAGTGCAAACGAGGGGATATACCTTTCGAACATAAATGCCATGCTTCCCTCTCCCACTTTCTGCGGTTTCAAGTCCACATTACTAGCCTTCTCATGTGCGTTTGCATCTGGACCATGCGCACTCATAATATTATGCAAACTGGCACCAGCAGGTCTGAATCCACCACCAATCTTCGCGTCATAGTCGCCAGAAATCAATCCCATAAATTCTGACATGACATTTCGATGATACCAAGGTGGCCTAAATGTGTTTTCAGCCACAAGCCAGCGAGGCGGGAAAATGACAAAATCCGCAATAGCCGTACCCGGATGATCGGATTGGCCAGTAAGAACAGTGAAGATGGATGGGTCTGGGTGGTCGTAGGAGATTGAGCCGATGGTATTGAAGCGGCCGAGATCGTATTTGAAAGGGTAGTAGTTTCCATGCCAGGCCACGACGTTGAAAGGAGTGTGCTTGAGTTTGGCCGAAAACAGTTTGTTGTTAAATTTGCTGATGACCGTGTACTCTGTCGGTGTTCCTTCATCGTCATCAAAGGCTGCTACTGGAGCTTGAAAGTCGCGGGCATTGGCTAAACCGTTGGAGCCAATGGGCCCTAATTCCGGAAGTTCGAAATGACCTTGATAGAGTTCACAGATGTATCCCCTGACTGGGCCAGATGGGAGCTTTACTCGATATCTAATGCCATTAGTTGATGCTCTCATGCAGAAGGCTAATACGAGGAAACATACTTGACACCTCTCGGGATAACGCAAATCTCATTCGGCCTCACAAGAATTTTCCCAAACTCGGTTTGAATATCCAAAACACCATGCTGAGGCACAATTAAAAAGTCACCATCCGCGGAATAAAACGCTTCGTTGCCCATGTCCTTTCCAGCGGCATACAACAATATGCCCAATCCGGACTTGGTAGTCGGATCACCAGCGCCAGCCACAAGATGCAGACCATGAACCCAATCAACTTTCTCGTCCAAGTCGAAGGGGTTCCAGCGTAATTGGTTAGGGATATAGTGTAATTTATTCTGGGTGTCATTTGTAATACTTAGGGATGTGTGATAGGTATTTTCGTCGACGGGTTGGTAGTTTGCATGCGCTGCTGAGGGCAAGATACGGTAGAGCCATGTCTGTTTATTTTCGTGTCGGGGCGCAGTGAATGCTGTGCCTGAAAGCTTTTCGGCGTAGAGACCTAATGGTGGCTTTTGTGGTGAGTTCTGGGCGGTAGGGAGAGCGCCTTTCACAGCTTCAGATCTGCGATACTACTCAGTACGCTGTTTGCCAAATGATACTGGATAGATGGGTTTACTCGTGGTATGAGTTGAAGCCGTTCAAGTAGCTGTACGGATCCGGAGTGGAGAACTGAGTGACGGGCATATTGATGCTTTGATTGCTGTCAGCAGAAATTCGCTTGTCTATTTTGATAGAAGAATAAATCAAAAACGAACAGATTTTGATCAAAGTCAGTAGTTAGTTGTTGTGTCGCATCCTCATAATCTGTATGGTGGTGATACGTCAGTCTTCCCCGGATTCGAGCGCGGAATGAGCGGAACACGGAACCTCCCCGCAAACCCATACGGTAATAGCCGCTGATATCCGGATATCAACGCCTTGATTGGTTGATGTATTAAATGGCCGGGTAAAAGCGAACTGCCTGAGATATCCGCTCTGACCTTGCTTAACCGTCTACGATATCACTCGGACTTGCGTGGATGTGTTGCAGAAACCAATATGGATGGATGTTGGCGGATGGAAAATAGTGGACATGACGATATATATCCGTAGTAGGTGTCTGGCGATGTTTAGTTTGATGTAACAGTCATAAATAATTTTTTGCATAGGAGCCGAATATAAGATACATCAAGCCACAGATCGAAGTGAAAGTAGAGGAAGCAAAAACAACCAAAATTCTGAGATAACAGAGCAGAGAAAAACAACAAGGAGAAAGAAGACACAAAATGGCACCATCAGCCATTTCAGACGTCCAGTCAGGGAATCTACCCACAACTCAAAGCGCCCTCGCCTCCTATCGAGGCTACGACCATGTCCACTGGTACGTCGGCAATGCCAAACAAGCAGCGACCTTTTATATAACCCGCATGGGCTTTGAGCGCGTTGCCTATCGCGGTCTCGAAACTGGATCTCGCAGCGTATGCTCTCATGTCGTCCGGAACGGCAGTATAACTTTTGTGCTCACTTCGCCTTTGCGGTCGCCTTATAACACTGAGAAACTTAATAAATTATTCCCCAACGGAGAGGAGCAGGAGTATCTGAAGGAGATTCATGAGCATTTAGCGAAACATGGTGATGCAGTTAAAGACGTCGCCTTTGAGGTTGACTCCGTCGACGATGTTTACAACGCCGCCGTGCAAAATGGCGCGGTTGCAGTTTCGCAACCCCGAACTCTGGAAGATGAGAATGGTCAAGTGAGGATTGCCACTATCCGAACGTATGGAGAGACAACGCACACTCTAATTCAACGGAGGGGTGTCGCCTCGCCATATACCGGCGTTTTCTTGCCTGGATACAGGGATGAAACCGGTTCCGGCAACAGTGATCCCATTACAGCTTTGTTGCCAAAGGTCGATTTGAAGAGGATTGATCACTGCGTGGGGAATCAGGACTGGGATGAGATGGAAAAGGTTTGCGCATAGTAAGTTCTTTTACTATCAACCTTCAGGACCTTGTACTAACAGAGATTTGCAGCTACGAAAAAATCCTCGGATTCCATCGCTTTTGGTCTGTAGACGACAAAGACATCTGCACGTACGTCTTACTCCCTCTCCCAATGACCCTATAACAGATCTAATAGAAGGGAACAGAGACTACTCCGCTCTCAAATCAATCGTAATGTCCTCACCCAACGACATTGTCAAAATGCCGATCAACGAGCCCGCGCAGGGCAAAAAGCAATCCCAAATTGAAGAATATGTCGATTTCTACGACGGAGCTGGTGTGCAACATATTGCACTACTGACGGACGACATTATCAGTGCAATTACAAACCTGAAAGCTCGAGGGGTGGAATTTATTAAAGTGCCCCCCACGTATTACGATAATATGTGGGTGCGTCTTAAGAAGGCGGGAATGATGCCCAAGGAAGCCTGGGAGGATATCAAGAAATTGGATATTTTGATCGATTTTGACGAGGGGGGCTATTTGTTGCAGCTTTTTACAAAGGTATGTTCTTTAGTCGCGAGAAAGATGCGAGGATGCTTACTGATGATGAATGCAGCATCTTATGGATCGACCCACTGTCTTTATTGAGATTATTCAGCGCAATAACTTCTCGGGATTTGGCGCCGGTAATTTCAAGTCGTTGTTTGAAGCTATTGAGCGTGAGCAGGCGCTCAGAGGGAATCTGATCTAGTCTTTTGTTCTATTGTTGTTCGTTGGCCTTTTTTATTGATATGCATGTCCATGGAGACACTATAGTTAGAAGATTGTTCTTAGACTCAACATAATGACTATTCATGAATTGTTAAAAGCCTCGTGGCTTTAGCATCAGCCATATGGAAAGCGTATCAGAAATTAGGGCTATTTTGTCTCGTTTGGGAATAGCCTCAATTTTGGACCAAGCATTTCACCATCCCGCTCGCTTCTGGGCGTTAATGCTTGATTTGAGAATACATACAAATTCACATTATTTTCATGCATCAATTGAGTATGGTATTAGAATAATTGACCCGTTTTTCCATGCAACGTCACTATAAATCAGAACAATTTACGTGATACTGGGGGTAAAATTGACTCCATCAGACCTAGGTCGATATCCTATCATCCGCGGCTTGACTGCTGGCGTCTTTTGGTGAGAAACGCCCGAATCATATATTTCTCTTGGCACGGGGTACTCGTATTTCTTTTGTTCCACGTAGTACAACTGTACAAGGCTACAAGCCCAGAGAGCGTGCTGATGATGAGCTTTCAGTGATACATGAATGGTCTGAAACAAACCTGACGAATTGAAGATTGTTTCTCCTGGCGCCGGTGTATCCTTCTTCAAGTTCTTCTTATCTAGCACTCTCCACTAGCAAATTAGTAGGACAAAGTCTACAGGGCTAGTAGACTCACTAAAATCCAGGAACACAACAGCTGCAGCCAATCAGACTGTCCAGCGACCTTTCTCCCCGTCTCTTTGCCGCCCCTGCTTTTGTTTTTCTCTTCTTCTGCCATTCATCCCTTCATGATACACTCCAGTACTATCATATATCCACTCGCTCTGTCGCTCTCTCTTGCCAAGTTGCCATAAAACGTCACCTCTTCTGTCGCTCATTAATTCGTTGTCGATCGGCATACGTACATACATACCAGTGTCCAGCATTGACCTGCGTTCCGACCGTCGCACCACATTCTGAAACCCGCCAACCCCCTCCTGCTGCATACACCAGCGCCAAATACCAGAAATACAACCCGATACTTGAATTGGGCGTCTCTATGCAGTCGGCTTTCTAAGATCTATTCTTATCGTCTCGGCATTAGCGATTTCATCAACACCAACTCATGTGTTGCTTCTTATCAACCCGCGGCTAGGGCATTGAGGCGGAACAAGGGACTCAGAAGCCAATTCATTTCCTGGATTGAGTCCAAAGGTGAATTGTGGTTGAGAACCGGTCAAATAGACATACAAAGAAATGTTATTGTGATAGCAATCATCCGTCTCGTTCTTTTTCGGCGCTATCGTTCAAAGAAACGCGGCCCATTCGCTCTTTCGCTTATTGACGACGTGGTTTGTTCGCGGCAGGTCCGGAGAGCAAGCTGCTGTACGTCTTTTTTTGGAGAGGCAAGAAAACCATCATTTATTTCATCGTCAACTTTCGTTTTCTGGCTGTATAGCCTTATCTGGCCGGTCCAGTCAAAATGCCTTGCTGTGGGGATCGGGAGAAGATCGGTCAGATGAAGCTGGAGCAGACATGGGACTACATCGTGAGCAAATTGACGGTTCCTAACGTCGCAGGACTTTCGAAACAGACTGACAGTTAGTTTGTACAGAATCTCAATGACTTCAAAAGCAGTTCATGTTTTGCCGGCTTCTCTTATTTAATGGTTTGGGTTTTTGGCGCCATTTCTATCGCAGTCTACGCCGTCGATACGTTCACAGCCATCAATCTACTCGCTTTCAATAAATGGTCTAGTCAGATTAAACCCAAGATTCCAATCAATATCTCGCGATGGATTTTCGCGGGAGCTATCATTGCCTCCTTCGTCCTGCTCATATACCGATGGTTTAAAGCAATTCGCGTCATGCGAAGTGGTGGTATTGCCGAAAGCTATCTAGATCCACTTGCTGTCCGTGTGCAAAGTGTTCGAATTGGCAAACACAAAGGTTATAGGCGCTTTTTGGTATTCGCTGAATTGACGAAGAGTAAGAAGGGCGCTGATTATGTAGCCCTCTTCTCCTACTTTTCTTTTGAAGGTTAGTCTCTTATATTACGTTTTCTTCTTCGCGTCCCTTCTAACAAATAGTATAGCCTGGCTACGTATCTTACTTGCCGATGGTCCTCGCCAAGTCATCAACGCCATAACATTGTATTCTGTTATGCAGTTGGACCTTATTCCTACCGGACATAACGCAGCACCTGACGGTACCTCTCCAGTTGCGCAATTCTTTATCAACATCAAAGCATTAGCCGAGAAGAACTATCACCAAGCTGTGATACTGTTTGGCATGTTATTTACTCTTGTCATCTGGGTTATTGCTGCTTTGAGCTTAGCGCTTTCCGTCATTCTTTACCTCATTTTTCTGTGGCATCATATTCCTACAGCGGACGGGTCACTTAAGCAGTACTGTCGACGAAAGATTAACACCCGGCTGGAACGCATTGTGCGAAAGAAGACGGCTACGGCATTGGCTAAAGGTGGAATGCAGTTGAAGGATCGGACGCCAACGATGCCTTCCACGGCGGGAGAAGAGCTAAAGCCCATTACAGTGGCGCCGACGCTACCTTCTGTTGCCGAATATGCAGAGGACAAGAAGCCAATCGTTACTGTTGCACCTTTGTCTCGTCAGCCAACCCAAAGCACTTTGCCCCCATACACTTCGGAACCTGGACAATTTGACGTACCGCATGAGGATGAATCGCACCGGCAGCCGAAGCTACCGGACCTCTCTGACGGCGGATGGCTTACAAAGACGAATACGCAAAATTCAGCTTATGGGGAATCGGCATCGCTCACTGGGGGCGCAGCTCCTATGGGATATAGTCCTCTCGACAATCGATATGCTGAGCAGGATATACCTCCTGTGCTCACAGGACCTTTCAACCCTAATCAAGGAAGACCATATTCCCCATCGATGAATCGACCTCCAACCGCGCAGGGTAGACCTGGCCCATCAGGGCTGATGCCAATGGACGGTTTGGGTAGACACACACCTGGTCCCGGCTATTCTCAAACGCCACAGCCTGAGATGATGGGCCGTCAGACACCTGGTTTCTCTCGAGGTGGTCCACGTGAGCGTTCATATTCACCCCCGGTAAATCTGTCTAATGACCGACCATATCTTGCGAGAATGAATCCGCCGTTTGATCGTCAACAGACTCCTCAAACCAACGTGCCCGGCTTGCGCTCTGAGTCGCCAGCCTACAATCCATTTGATCGGCAACAGACGCATCAGGCAAACATGCGTGACATGCGATCAGATTCTCCGGCGTTCAATCCCCCGCCTCCCGGGCGATCGCTCACAGCACCTGTTTTCAATCCATCAGCAATCGAGCCAACTAATCGCAGTCACACTCCAGGTGATCGCACTACTTCGCCTCGTCTGCCGAACGAAGGCGGCTATGTGGCATTCAATCCTTTTGCATCTGCCACAAACAACATCAATCCCAACGGTCGCAGTCAGTCACCAATCACCACAAGTTCGCAGCAAATTCCGCGACCTTCCACGGCAGCACCGTCTCACAACAACTACAACTCCGATTTCCATCCAGCAATGGTTCGAGCCGCAACTGCAACACCTTCCAATGGGTTCGGGCGTAGTCGGAATGTACCACCTCAATCGCAACATCGGTATCCGCCAGTGCATCATGAAGAAGATGACGATGAATATGACCCTTTGTCATATTACGGCAGTGCCCATTAAGTAATTCTCTGAGAACCTTTGATCTAGGTCCGAGAATAGTCTCGCAGGTCGGACATGTTACTTGATGAAAACTCCACGCGCAATCTTTTATCATGTAGTAATAATTTTTTCTTGTTGACATTTACATTTCGGACTAGACATTATGTCTTCTCTCTCTTTTATTTCATGACGAGCTTGGATGGCAAGAGCTGGAATCTTTTGCGCTGCGATGACTGGCATTGATGAAGCTTTGGCACGATACCTTTCTCTCTTTTATTCCTTCGATATACCCGTCTTTTGTACTAGCAGTCGTTGCTTCTATGGGGTGTTTGCAGGTGGTCATTTTTCTTATTCTACGTACTCTAGATTCTTTGTCAGGGGGTGATTACGACGGGTGTGGATAGAAACAATTGACAGATGTTTTTCATACATGTAACAACAGATTATCTCCGAGGTTGGAAATATCTTTTAAATCAACTGAGAGCCGCAGTTCTTGGAGCTCATTCTAAAGGTATGTGTTCACTCCACGGAGCTCTCGACATTCTGTGAAGTACTTATCGGCTTGTTAGGCTCTCTCCGTCAGGGTTATGCTTTGTTCCTGTGAATGAGTAATATTTCCTAAATGGAACGCCGGATTTCAGAAGTTGCCCGAGTATGTGAATACAGCCTTGAATCATAAGTGCCCACAAAGAAAGTAATGTTCACCGGTCGAATGATGTATTCAATTGCAGTGTATTGAAATCTATCTACATCAGCATCTGTTTCATGTGTGACTAAACGCTATATTCATGCATAAATGGCTAACCAAGGCTGGAAAAGGACACAATTCGATCCGCTCATATTATATTCGTGACATCAATAATCAATAATCGAGAGTTTGTAAGATAGCATCGTGTATTTCTATTACTCATTAGCAAAGAACCTCGTCAACAAGGCAGACAAGGATCAACTCACTTGCAACATCAGGCATAATGAAGCTTTCAAATGCTAGCCCGGTATGTGTGGTCAAGCCAGCAACTCGCTTGACGGGTGCTTCCAACCGGAGAAAGGCACCTTCTTGGATTGTAGCCGCAACTTCGGCTCCAACTCCATAGTTGACCATGCTCTCGTGGACAACTATGGCCCGCCCTGTTCGTCGAACACTATCTAGGACTGTCTGACGATCCCATGGGTATATTGTTCGTAAATCAATCAGTTCTATGTTCACACCTTTCCTTGCTTTTTCCACTGCGGATATTGCTTGAGAGCACAGATACAGTGGCTGTCCGTAGGATATGACCGTCAAGTCAGACCCTGGCTTTATGATATCTGCTTTGCTGAGCGGAAGCATATATGATTCGGTAGGAACATGCTCAACAGCTGCCCGATATAAGATCTTAGGCTCCATGAAGATCACCGGATCGTTACATTCCAGAATCGACGATAGCAAGAGTCCCTTTGCTTGTGTGGGGGAGCGCGGCATCACCACGCGCACACCCGGAATATGAGAAAACAATGACTCGGGCGATTGAGTATGATAACTATGGTTGTTAGCACAAAATAAGTCAAGCCATTAATTTCATATCCACATACAGTGCACCATGTCCAACAGCTCCACAGGGCATTCTAAACACCAAACCTCCAGCATCAGCCCCGGTTGTGCCCTCACGATATCTAAACTTTGCTGCTTCATTCACGATCTGATCGAAGGCGGGATAAACATAATCGGCAAATTGTATTTCAGCAACAGGTTTCAAGCCCTGAGCAGCAGCACCAATCGCAAATCCAGCAATTCCCTGTTCTGTTAGCGGAGTATTGAAGACTCGGTGTGATCCAAACTCCATTTGTAAGTCCATAGAACAGCGAAATACACCGCCGAAGGCCACATCTTCGCCAAACAGGATGACTTTGTCTGAAGCTGACATGGCTGTTCGAAGAGCCGAATTGATTGCTTGGTATAGGTTCATACGTTTTGTGTTAGCGGACTGAGGTAGCTCTCGCGAGCTAGATAGTGACGACGGGGCATGATGTAAAAGAGGAGTCGCTTTGTAGTCGATAGGTAAATTCAGACGAGCGGAGGGTGTTGCGGCGGCCGAGTAGGATCTATGGCCAGGATTCCACTGGCGTGCAAGGCGCCGACCAGCAGCCCCGGGGATACTCATGGTTGATAGCAATGACTATCTGAACCGGACAGTGACATCAACCTGGTGGGAAGAGAAAAAAACGAGTTTACATTTACAAGGGAGAAAAGGAAAGAAAAAGATGTGAATTGAGATTTGGAGGTTCAGGTCGAGAAGGGACGACGATGACCGCGGATAACCGAGAGCAACCAGTGGGGTTCTTTGTTGACACCTGAGAATTCCGGCAGAAAACAGCTGGCAAAGAACTGATTCGGTGTTTATCTCCGAGGAATAGTTAGTTATCACTGTATCAGTAATCGATATCAGCGATGATTCGACAGGATAAGTTAGTTAAAGATCAAAGAATGTGTCTGGCATCTCAGGGCGAGAACCATTTAACGAGACATAAGCGGTCAAAGTCGTCAAGTGAAGGGAATCGTAGCATCCTGGTGAATGTCCACTCCGCAGAGATGATTGTTTTCCAGAATTGCCTTCCAGTTTTCATGGACTTGTTCATATTCATAACATCAACATGAACGATTAGATAAGATAAAGGCGGTGTGGGTAGCCAGCCGGCAGAATGATGCACATTGCGGAAGCGGCGAGCGTCATTGGCAAAAAGGCAAAAAGGGAAAGAGTAAAGAGAAAAAAAAGAGAGCGTCGCTCCTCACGGCCGCTTCCATTGCGCGCTTTCTTCCAGACTTCGCTGACACCTTGCAAATCCCTTGGAAAATAAGTCTCTGATATCAAAAGCTATGGAGCATCAATAATGCGAAGTGCCGCCTCGATGAATCCGTACTTGGCCAGTCGGCCAGCTACCCTCGGTCTAGCCAAGATTATCTTCCTGCTCCTGTCCCAAATTCCGGCATTGACTGCTGCTGCTCCCACCGCTCTCCATGGGATATGGGCTAAACATGATGCTGAGGGCAAGGATCCCGAAGATCCGGAGTTGTGGTTGTATCTAGGAATCTCGATTATACTAGTGCTGTCGGGCGGGGCATTTGCTGGTTTGACTATCGCCTTGATGGGCCAGGTTAGTTCTCTTCAATTCCCTAAACACCATTCTTTCTTTTTTGGTGGTAAACAGTCGCTTATCAATCGCCCAATTTAGGATGAAATCTACCTCCAAGTGATTGCATCGTCGGGCGAAGAATCAGAGAGAACAAATGCTGCCGCCGTGCTCCGGCTCTTGAAGAGAGGGAAACACTGGGTTCTCGTAACGCTACTGCTGAGCAATGTCATAACAAATGAAACACTCCCTATCGTGCTGGATCGCTCTCTAGGGGGTGGTTGGCCAGCGGTCGTGGGGAGTACTGTGTTAATTGGTATGATCTGCCGGATTTGACCCATTGAGTTATTCAACCTTGCTGACTAGATATAGTCATCTTCGGCGAAGTCGTTCCGCAATCAATCTGTGTTCGCTATGGTTTACCAATCGGGGCATGGATGGCACCATTCGTTCTGGTGCTCATGTACCTCATGTCTCCAGTGGCATATCCTGTTGCCAAACTTCTCGACAGGCTCCTAGGCGAAGACCATGGAACTGTGTACAAAAAGGCCGGCTTGAAGACATTGGTGACTTTACACAAATCCTTGGGCGCCGCTGGTGAACAACTTAACTCTGATGAAGTCACTATCATCAGTGCATGTCTAGATCTGAAAGAGAAATCTGTTGGAACTATCATGACCCCGATGGATGATGTCTTTACCATGTCTGTGGATACAGTCCTGGATGAGGAAATGATGGATCTCATTCTTTCGCAGGGCTATTCTCGTATTCCCATACATGCAGCCGACAACGAGCAAAACTTTGTTGGCATGTTGCTTGTCAAGATGCTCATTACCTACGACCCAGAAGACTGCAAGCCGGTCCGCGACTTCGCGCTTGCCACTCTACCCGAAACACGCCCAGAAACAAGCTGTTTGGATATTGTCAATTTCTTTCAGGAAGGAAAGTCCCACATGGTTCTTGTGTCGGACTACCCAGGCGAAGACCACGGTGCTCTCGGTGTTGTCACGCTTGAAGATGTCATTGAAGAGCTCATTGGCGAGTACGTTCTAAAGCCCCGTTGACTCAATTTCTTTCGATACATACTGACATTCGTTTCACAGAGAGATCATTGATGAGTCCGATGTATTCATTGACGTGCATAAGGCGATCAGACGGATGACCCCCGCACCGAAAGCACGAGTTCCCAAGGGCCGTATCGTTGAAGAACCTCCCTCCTTGCCGAATGCTACAGTTGATGACCACAACGCCCACCTCGGTTTATCCAAAATTCAAAGCGCTGGTAGCGAACCTCGCAGACTTAGTTCGGGCGTAGTACAGCCACTTGGGCCGAAATTCACTCTTCGAAACAATCCAGCTGCCCCAGAGCAATTGGTCGTAAAGCGGGGAACAGATGAAATCCGCGAGCATTTGAAACATCTCGGGCCTTCCAACTTGGCAAGTCGACCTCGGCAGACTCGGTATCAGAGCGTCAAGATCAAAGCGCCCGGAACGTCCCCTACTCGATCAGGAATGACCGACTCAGAATCAGGAAGACTTGCGAGCGGGCAATTTAGACGCCCTTCCGAAGTGACAAGTAATGGTAGTGGCATAGGCTCAAAGCTTCTCCGATCACCGACCTTTCAAGCGAAAGACGGTGTCCACGCAGTAAAGCAAGGCTATGGCACGATTGATGAAGCCGTGACTTCTCCTCTAGATGGCGATCAGAAAAATAAGATCAAAGATGTCATTCCCGGATCCCAGTATGAGAGGGACGACGGTAATTCAGGGTATTCTCCTCAGCGTACACCAAAGGGAAGCAAAGCCAGTAGCCTTTATTCTAACGATCCACGACGAAACAATTCTTTCAGACCCGGCCCCGCTCGAAGTGGAAGCATTACCGAACAAGTGATTGATCTCAATGGAGTGCGGAAAGTTATTCTCCAGACAACCAGCAGTAGTTCATCGGGTGATGAACAAGCAACAAGCAACGGCAAAACATCTCCCACTTCACAACCAAAACAACAGCACCACCATCAGCCAAAGAGTGCCCAGCTATCGTACGAACAAGCGATTGACTCCGAGAATGACGGTGGATCCGCTAGTACATCCAAGAAGAAACGTCGACGTCGTAGGAAGAAGAAGCAAGGTGACGACCCTGAGAATGCACCGCTCCTACCACAGTGATCTACATACATGCTACTTGACTTTCTGTGTTTCTGTATTTCCGGTTTTCAGACATATCTGCGAAAGGTGCAATTTTCTGTGTATTATGCTATCTGGCCAAACATGTCATATTACGTATTTTCATGTATACTTTGTTCATTAGAAAGGGAAGCCCTGGAGGAAAAGGTTGTTATTTACAATTGTGCAGATATAGCTGTTTAGCTAAGAATTGACAGGGTTGTTCGAAATTTTGACTGGATAATGGGCGGAACTCAATGCCTGATTCTCGTTCATCGAAGTGATTCATGGATGCACGTGCAAGATTTAAGCACAAGAAAGGAGCTATAGAAATATAACCGTATATCGTCTTATCATTTCAACCCATCATGTATCTACATCACTTTTCCTGTCAATTCTATGCAAACCAGCAAGAGCCACATAATTCGATGAGCAGTTCAAGAGAAAAAAAAAGTAACCGTTCCATGCAGCGAGAGAAGACAACAACAATCATTGAAGGAGAGGATCCTAGTATCGAAGTTAGCAATGAACACGCGAAAAACAAGAGAACGAGGAAGAGCACATACCCTGAAGTGTTTCTGGCTGTTAGCCGCCCGATTAACCTTTGCAGCGAATCTCCGTTCCTCGCGTTGAGCACGAGTCCGCTCCCTCCTTTCAATTGTAAGGGCCTCTGTTCTTTGTTGAGCCGAGGCACCAGCCAGACCCAACCCTCCATTTGCGCGGGAAATGATAGCTTTGTGCTCATTGCGTTTGATCGTGGTAGTCTCTCCTTCCTCATCATCTTCGCCCACAGTTCCGTTCTCAATAGCTAACTGGCGAGCAGCGGCCCGTTCCTCGGGGGTTGAGTAGCTGTGTAGATTTTGACGGTAGTATTTGGCCAATGATCGATGACCAACGCTTCGGCCAGAGGGTAGATGTAGCTCATAATCTGTTTGATAAATAGGTTGAGAGCCGCGGAAGGGTTTTCGCTCTGCATTAGAGTCGACGGAGCTGTCGTCTGTTTCCCAGCCGGCTTCGTCGGCATCTGAGCTTGTGACTGGTACACCGCCCGCGTCGTCTGTCATATCCTCATCCTCCTCCTCGTCATCAGAGTATGTGCTTCGGAAGTCGTAGAACTGGCCAATTTCAACTTGTTCTTCTTCGGTCTCGAACGCGATCATGCAATGACTCTTGTCCCGCATGTGGGTGCGAATACCGGCTGCGGTGGTCCTGATAGCGTGGCAAAACAGACATTCATGATTCTCGTTAATCTTCGCATGCAAATAAAGTATAAGACCATCAAGATCTGCCAAATAATCTTTTTCTGGGATGAACATTCCATGGACTTTAAACATGTGCTCAACATTCGCCTGAAGATCCGCTGCGTCTTCGAGACAGAACAGACATCTTGTTGAAGAATACTCTTCGCCTTTCTCTTCTTCATCTTCTTCCATCTCTGCATCTTCTTTCTCCGCCTCGTCAATGGCAGTATTCTTCAATTTCTCCGTGACGTTAGAAACCGTGGATTGGTTATCGCCTGCCACGGACTTATTGATAGGATCACCGAGCGAGAATGTAGAGCTCATAACGGAAGAAGTGTCGTCAGCAAGGCCCTTCTTCTTCAGAGCTTTTTCACGAAGCTTATGTTTTGAGCTCTGTAAATGGTTCTGATACGAGTTTTCGCTATAAAACGACTTCTGGCATGCTTCACATGTTTTCTCGAACGACGCTTTCGCAGCGGCGGCTGAGGTCGTGGCCCTGGCAGTTAAGACTTTCTCTGTAAAAACTTCTTGCGATACGGGTGGTAGAGATGCAACACGTCGCTTGACATTGTACAGACTAGGGGGAGAACACGAATTGTGTTAGTGATAATGACGACCAACCAAAAACCATAGAGTCAACTTACTGCCAGTCTCTGCGCATGTGTTCCCTTTGAGCATCACTGGTGCGGAATGCTACCAGGCATGCATTGCAGGTGTATGGAAGAGAATCTCCCATTTTGCGTAGAATAATCCCGGAACGTGATCGCACAAGTAGCGAAGGAGGGGTTGGTGGTTTCGAGGAATCGACAAGCTCACACAGATGGCGGTAAACCTGGGGGGAATCAAAAATATACTGTTGCTGAGATTTGCAAAACGTTATAAGTCGCAAGTTCAGAGGCAAATAAATATTTATCTAGGCTCAAAAGATGTTGTCCTGCTTTGAAATCCGGCACTGCCTTCGGAAATGACTAAGAATTGGTGATAATTTTCTTCCGGCCGCAGTGTGGCTCTTCCTGCGGGGTTGGCTGATAAGGTGGCGGATATAGCGATAAGGTCATGTGATCGACTACGATAAGATATGGTATGATAAGGGACTGTTCTTTCCAGTTTTGATCAACAACAATCATTAATACTCAACGACATACATAATTCTATTAAGCACTAACTATATGAAAATTGGACTAATTTGTTCTTCACAATGTCACAATCAGCTTCTCCCCGCTTACACTCCTGACTTGATCCATCACTTCAGGTATCTGCTCCAATCCATGTCCAACCACTTTGACTGACAAGGGCACTTTGTATTTGCCCTCTTCGATCAAGTGCGTGAGAGCCGGGATAACCTGTTCCCCGCCAGGCATTCCAAGCAGTGTCCATCCACCAGTTTCGAATTTGGTAACTCCCTCCGGAACCGATACTGTCTTGGCTGTGACGAGGGCTCCATATTTCTTAATTCCACTGGGGTCAAATGTATCGCAGATCTCCGTTTGTGACGCACCAGATCCTACAACATCGAAGATTATGTCGACGCCACAGGATTGTGGTGATGCAGCTTTGATGTCTGATACCAAGGTCGGGCTGTGGTAATCAAAAACTTGAGTCGCGCCCAGCGAAAGCAGGCGAGCATGATGTGCGGGGGAACTCGTTGCAAAAATCGGTAGCGACGGGTATGCCAGTCGGAGGAGCTGGATGGCACTGGCACCGACTACCGAGCTGCCGCCTAGGACAAGAATTGATTTTGGCTCAGGTTCTCCCTCTGCATTCGATGCGCCGCGGAAGTTAGGAATGGGAATTCTGAGCTTCAAAGCAAACATGGTGGAGATGGCAGCGTTGTAGCAGATTCTGTTACAGAAGTTAGTACATAACCTCCGAGGCATTCTAATTTCTGTTGCCGAACACTTACGGTAGAGATGCAGCTTCCTCGATACTAATATTCTTCGGCTTTTTGGCGACGAATCGTGCTGGCACGACTACGTGCTCCTGGTATGCGCCTCCCCAGCCCTCCACTGACAGCTCCCAGGCTATGACTTCATCCCCGACCTGGAAGTTTTCGACTTCCGATCCGACGGCCTCGATGACACCAGCACCTTCAACGCCAAGTACGTATGGCCACGACTGGACGTTGACCCCGAGATCGCGCTGCAAGGGATCTAGACCGTTGAGAGCGATTGCACGCTGGCCAATGAGGACTTGGTCGGGTTTCACATCGTGCTGAGGGGTCTTTCTGACTTCAAAAGGACCGCCTTTCTGCAGAAGCAGCAGCTTGGTAGTAGTTTCGGTGGATGTAGATGCCATTTCTGATTGTAGAGGATACTTGGAAGTATAGAGGGTATAGCCTTTAAATTCTTTTGTTCTGTTTGTTGAGTGTTTGAGTCTGAATGATAGAACTGATCCAATATTCCTGGGTCCAATGCTCTCTATTTATAGAGGCTATTCGAACTCTGCACACTGAGCATACCCCGTACTCGCGACTTTTTTGTCGCTGATTTATAATCCTGTTTATCATCATGAGTTGGATCCCTGCTTAAACTCATCGTCGAGGTTATACGAGTACGTATATGGCAGTTCAATCTGATAAACGATCTATTCAGATCGGGTTGGCGGCGGCCGACATGAGATCTGCAGCTGTGATTGGATGTTCTGACCACGCTGAGGCTGATTGTGGGTCCGTGGGAACTCCGCGGGTGGGGCCTGCCTGAAATGGCAAGTGTCGGCCGCCCGCCCTTCGACGCTCGTCATCTTCTGCTCTCGAGACATTCCATTTGCATACAATCGTGAGTCTACTGTCAGAATGGCCGAGATCAAGCGCGCCCAATTTGTTTGCGCCACTTGCAGTGCGCGCAAAAAGGCCTGTGATAAGGCGTTACCGGCTTGTGGCTTTTGCGTCAAACGTGGCATATCATGCAAATATGATGGCCCTGCAAAAAAGGACAAAAGCTTCCGGACATACAACCCCGGCAAATACTTCGTGGCTTCCGGTACTATGAACAACGTCCCGATTAGTCCAGTGTCGGTCGAGAATAGCAGCTGGAGTCCGGACAGTCTACCTTTGACCACTTCAATATCCCAGTCGATTCATGATTCACTGAATCAGCAAGTTCATGATGTGCTCAACTCTGCGAATCTGACCGCAGAGGACATTAGTAAACGCTACTTCCAATCATTTCACCGACTGTATCCTATAATGTCCCCCGAACTCTTTCATCAAGTAGAGACAAAGCAAGCACAGGGGGGAAGTGCCTCTCCATCCACCGACTATTCCATCCTGATTCTAGCTATGTTTCTTGCAATCACCCTGCCAGGCCATCACCGACCCGCGGATCTTTCCTTATCAGGTCAAGAACAGCTCTACGTCAAAATCAAATCTCTCCTCGCTCAAATCCAGACTGCCATACCCCCATCCTTCGCCCTGGTCCAGGTCATGTTCATCGTGACTATCTGGGAGTATACTCGGGCGCGTCCCGAAGCGGCATATTCTTCCATCAACGCATGCTCCAGCTTGGCACGAATTTTGGGAGTAGGAAACGAGCTGTTGGAGAAATCAGGACCTTATCAAAGCAATACCACTAACCTGGAGGAGATAGAGAGAAGGAATGTAGCATGGGCTGTTTTGATGTTGGAAAGGTATGGACACCTCCGAGTCTGACTGAAAAACAATGCCAGAAATACTGAACTCCTTCAGAATCATATTAGTCGAGATGAACTCTAAGACTATACGACCTCTTACGGGGTATCCCGATCTGAACTGTCAGCTACCTTTAGATTTACTACCTTCGGATTCATCTCTGAGCCAGTCGATCGACTACCAGAACTCAATGTCAGCCACATTATCTTGTTTTGGAGCTGGCAATGTGAGTTGGTTTGGACGCCAAGCACAGGCGATCTTTTTGCTCGATCGGGTGCTAGACCTCGTCCGCACTGTATCGAAGGATAACATCATACAGGGCATACTGCAGGAGGCTATAGAGCTAGATAGTATAATCCGTAATTTTCTAGGTCTGCTCCTAGACGAGAGTCGCCAGAAAAAGACAACATTGTGCAGCGCAGTGGCCTTCTCCGTCAGGTACGGAGAGTTTCCAATGAATTCAGGCTATGTTTTCACTAACAGAAGATTGACAGGGCGCTATTCCTTCTTCATTGGTCTATATTCGATGCTCTTCCATCGTCTGGAAATGAGGGCAACTATCAAACAAGGAACTTATCCTGGACTGCTCTTAATTCAGCAGGCAACATGACCATTGATGGTATCATGTACGCTGAGCAAGACCCTGACTCTCCCGTTCCCATTTGCAGTTTTTACATTCTTCAAGAGGCCATTCGATATCTGACGGAACAGCAGAAGGTTGCTGGCGATGAGGCAACAGTCAGCGATAAAGATATGTTGTTGCGTGCGGACAAGGAATACCGTAGTACATATATCTTTTGAAAGCGCCTGACAAGCGAACTTCAGCCAGCATTCCTCTATATAGTATATACTGATAGATACAATAGCCCTGGATAGATGCCTCCTCTCTTGATATTTTGTACCAATTTGTCGAATCGTGGGATATGATTGGTCAGAACACTCATGGAACTTTAGAGAATTAGAGTGGATCTGTCCTTGTGTCGGCGCCTTACCGCATTAGGAAGGACGGCATTCATCTCGCGGGCGATGCAGTTGCGAACTTCATCCGGTCATCAACACCAGCTTCACAAAATCTATTCTTCGAGA
The DNA here is from genome assembly GCA_023625975.1 of Talaromyces sp. PYS2103. Taxonomy (NCBI): domain Eukaryota; kingdom Fungi; phylum Ascomycota; class Eurotiomycetes; order Eurotiales; family Trichocomaceae; genus Talaromyces; species Talaromyces sp. PYS2103. The sequence goes on along the minus strand of JAMAGB010000008.1, from coordinate 874,539 downwards.
GCGGATCTACCTATCGCAATCTATAGATTATACCACCTATACACACCATGAGATCCATCGCATAAAAATGGCCAAAATGAGGGGAGGATCTCTGGATTCTAGGGATTCGTCTGCTGGCAGTCAGATCCCTCGCCGCTCCAAGCTGCCATCACACTCTCCGGATATTATTGTCAAGCATACTGTTAGCGTGGATGACCCTGCCCATATTCTTATACAGCACAAAGATGAAAGACGCAGAAACTTTAATTCTCTAGTCCGCAGGTAAGTGCATATTGCAGGTGAGCCTTGTGATCAGTTGTGCTAAATGGTCCTGCTCTGGTAGATACAAACATCAGATCCTCTACGGTTGCGAAAATCCCAATTGCCGAACACCGACCTGCCTGAACTACCAGAAAAGAGTTACAGAAGGACCCTTTCGACCCTATACCGAGCTCAGTGCGCGTACATTGGCATGTTATTTGGCTAGTCAGGACAACCCGGAGAAGGCACTCTGTCGCAACCCGCCACGGCCGACTGCTGAATTCTCGCCAACCCGTCACACCCCTCATGTGGAATATCGTGCACATAGTTCGGGAAGGAGGCCACAACAATCAGACTATCCGGAAAATGAAACCCATGTCGAATCCCAGAGACATTTGTCAAGCACCAATACGGCACCTTCGCCACATACCGAGAAGCACTCTTCTCGAGACTCGCATCTATCTGGGCTGTCAAGAACGAAAGACCCAAAGTCGTTCACCCAAAATCTTTTCGATACCTTGTCGTTGAGAATGGTTGAATGGCTTCCCTTGCGCCAGACGACTACCGATGCCTCAAGGCGTGCAGGTCCCACTTCCGCTCGGTCATGTAAAAGCCCAACGCATTCGGTAGATCCCAAAGAACACGAGACTAACAATGAGACACGACGATTGCACATTCAATCTACCAACAAAAACGCTGCTCCAGTTGAAGTGACGACGTCCTCGGGTCGGCCGAAGCGACGTTCGAATTCTAACCTTGACCGGAAGTCTACCGCACAAACAGTGAAGCGCGTAACGCTAGAAGAGACAGAACCATGGCGGCCAACGCCTCGAAGTAGTACGGAGATCAAATCGCGGGACGGTCGTTCCACCGCTTCGAGAACCACGCCGTCTAGGACTTATTCTCAACACAATATTCCCACACCACCTTCCGTGCTTAAGCATCGTGCATCAAAGGGAAACAAAACTTCAAATGACCCTGCATCTAAACCACCCAAGCAGACTAGACGTGTCTCTTGGGACGGGTCAAAGCTTTTGAGAGAGACATCCGGACTTTCGGATGTGAATGATGAGACGCCAGAAAAAGAGACACCGGACTCACTATCTTCTGAAGTCCTTGATTTGAAGCCGCCGAACATACAGAGTATTCCCTACCTCGCAACGTCTGTTGATACAGTCAGCCATCTAAATGCTGAAATAGTGGACGGCCTCTTCCAGCTTCTGGCACAAACAAAAGAAGACGCAGAGAAATGGAAAGAGGAACTTGATCATATGAACATCAAAGGGAGGTCCGATAATCATGAATGGCGTCATGCGACACTTCGTCAGCGTGAGGTGTTTCCTTTTATCGCCCAATCAGTGTTTTTCGGGTTAAGCAGTAGTCGACAACTGACACAATCCTTTCGACGGAAACGCTCATTGTCACAACATTCGCGACACCCCAGTGAAGGAACCACCGTTGATTTACGGACGTTAGAGTCTACTTTAAGAAAGATCCACGATATGTGTCCCAGTGATTTGGTTCTGAATAGCCTGTGGAACTCCCTGGAACAATTATTCGTACCCCCTAAAGATATGCCTATAGCATTCAGAACCAGTCGACGCGTGTCTTACCATCAATCAGACAAACTATCACCCAGTGTACAGTCATCCTCCACATCGGATGAACCGCTTTCTGATGCAGATGCTGCTCACATGCTCACGGTTGTTTTCTTCACACTAGTAACATTTTTACCGAAAGTTGACTCGCAAACTTGGCGAGGCATCCAACAAATACGTGAAGCAGGAACAGTATTGCCGGACGCTCAAATGCAGAAGTTGCCTGCGGAAAGTATCGATTTGATTCTGAGTGTCACGGATAAGCTGGAACATGATCTGGCGTTGCGACTTGTTCACCGCTTGGTGCGTGCTCTTACAGCTCGGCTAGCGTTTCATGAGATATCCAAAGCCAGAACCTTTTCCAGCGTGAACGGCAAGAAACGACGCGACCGGAGTGTCTTGGATCTCCTTTTTGGCAATCTCCGCGAACATCATGAGTCTTTGAAGAAAGAAGCCGAGGGTCATGATACGACTGTTGCCATCGATACACCGGTTGCCGCAGCTATGATTGTCGAGTGGATCCGTACCTTGTTCCTTAAAGAATGGGATGGTAAGCCCGAAATTGCCAGATCGGAAGCAGCGGGTGGCGCGATTCAGATACTCTCCTCGATATATAAGGATCGAAAGCGCCTCGGCCTTGAAGCTGAGGCTTTCTATACCAGTTTTCTGTCAGAAAGACTTGATGCAATGGAAATGCCAGTTGAATGGCTCAGCCAAGCTTCAAACAACCGCACAATGCATCTCCTGTCGTTCACATTTCTATTTCGACCTTCTGCGCTAGCAAAGTACTTTCGGGCCATCAATTTTGCGGCCATGTCAAAGGCGTATGAAGCGGGAATGATTGCACAACGGCAGGCAAGCCGGACAGCTTTCAATCGCACCATCCAGATTGCAGATGAGATCAATCTTTTGGCCCGTCTGCATACGTCGATGAATCAGTACTTTGTCGTCTCCGTGCGGCGCGAACATGTGCTTGAAGATGCATTCAATCAGATATGGCGGCGAGAACGACGTGAACTTCTCAAGCCTCTGAAAGTCAAGCTAGGAACGGATCTTGGCGAAGAAGGAGTCGACCTTGGCGGTGTCCAGCAAGAGTTCATGACGATGGCATTTGCTGAAGCGATGAATCCCGAGCATGGAATGTTTACCGTTGATCCTACCACCCACATGACATGGTTTCAGCCATGTTCACTCGAAAGCCTGGAGCATTTTGAACTTGTGGGGATACTAATGTCATTAGCGGTATACAATGGCCTAACACTCCCCGTCACGTTTCCACTTGCGTTTTATCGTAAACTTCTCGATCTCAAGATCAAGCGTACTGAAGATATATGTGATGGTTGGCCCGATCTTGCCAAGGGACTAAAAAGTCTACTGACTTGGAGTGGAGGCGATGTTGGAGATGTCTTTGTACGAAGCTATGAATTCAGCTTTGAAGCATTCGGCAGTGTGCAGACGGTGGATATGGAGCGGATCGATCGGGACGCTGAGTGGCCGGTACACGAGCGAGTTCCGAGTCGGGAGCGAAGGTGCAGCAGTGTTTCTAATTACTCTGTCGGAGTTCAAGGGCGTAAGACCTCTATCAGCGAAGTGTCGGAAGGACATGTTGACAGTGACATTGGCTCATTCAAAACTGGCATTCTTAAAGGCGCCGACTACAACACTTCTTTGAACATGTTTCCAGCTCAGGAGGATACAGGAGAATCAAATCTTGTGACCAACGAGAATCGCGAGCAGTACGTCAAAGATTACTTGTTCTGGTTGACAGACAAATCCATTCGTCCGCAATATGAAGCGTTTGCTCGAGGATTCTTCACCTGCATAGACCGCTCATCGCTTGCATTGTTCACTCCTGAAATCCTCCAAACGGTGATTGAAGGTACTCAAGAGATTGATATGGACGAACTGCAACACAATGCCACTTACGACGGAGGCTGGGACTGCGATCATCCCCTTATTGTCGCATTCTGGGATATTGCCAAGAAATATTCGCGTGAACAAAAGGCTCGCCTACTCGAGTTTGTCACTGCCTCAGATCGAGTTCCAGTTAGTGGCATTTCCAGTATTAATTTCGTCATCCAGAGGAACGGTTCTGGGAATGATGTAAGTTATACTCACCCTTGCTATAGGCAAGATAAGTACTAACGAATAACTTTGATAGCGTCTTCCAACGAGTTACACATGTTACGGCCGACTGCTTTTGCCAGAGTATACGGATGCGAACGCTCTACAACTGAATCTCGACATGGCATTGAAGAATTCACGCGGATTTGGCAATTTCTAAACACGCTGGACGTTCTGGGGCCTGGGCTATCTTTACCGAACACTTCTAGGGATGAATATTTGCTATTGCAATATTGCATATGTAACACTATTAATAGACTAGTTATATACTATGAAAAACCTATACGTCTAACCACAATTACCTCACACCTTACGTTCTAGATGAGCTCAGATGCTCGAATCAAGATTCCTGCTTATAATACAATGTGGAATCCTTGTAGCCGTCCACTTGACACATACTTCATTCAAGTTACTATAATCCACTTCGACAATTCCACGCTCTCTTCCTATATACTGCAGAGCAAGGCTTTGACGTCCATCGGGGCTTTCATAGGGTTAGGGCTGGCAATGCGGAGATGATGCCGAACTCTCGGTGTACAGTTGACCGATTGACTCATTTCTTAGGGTTATCGACTGGCCCACGGAGGCAAATCTGGCGCATTCGTTGGGTGATCTGATCTCATGTTGTTCCACTATCGAGAGAAGAAGCTAGAAAAACTTTTTGATTAATTGACATTGTACATATTTAGTGTCATCTCCTGTTTTTGCATTGATTCTTTTCTACATCCATCCCCTCACTATACCTAGTCGACTAAACCCGCGACAGCCCCGCTAACTTTCATTGAAGAGGCTTCTTGATCGTCGCATTACGAATACCATGGCGCCAATTGTTCACTTTGTGCGACATGCTCAAGTATGTTTCCAATTCGTATATATTCAATCAATGCGCAACCGGCTAAACCAACTGCTAATAACAGGGCTACCACAACCTCTCAACCGCCAACCACGTCCTCCCAGACCCAGAACTCACACAACTAGGAGAACAACAATGCGCCAAAGTCAAGGAAAGCTTTCCCTACCATTCTCAAATCGAATTGGTAGCTGCCTCTCCATTGCGCCGAACTATTCACACCGCATTGCTCAGCTTTCAGCCCGTGTTTGAAGCGCACCCGGATTTCAAGATTATTTGTATCCCCGAAGCGCAGGAGACGAGCGACGTGCCTTGTGATATTGGAAGTGATCCGGCTGTGTTACAAAAGGAGTTTGTAGATCGTGGGTTGCCAGTGGATATTTCGTTGGTTCATGATGGTTGGAACAACAAGGTATTTCCCCTTTGTTTCTGTGTACTTTATTGCAGCTCGAGAGTACTGATTTTCTGTGTGTAGCAAGGCAAATATGCGCCCACTATTGGTGCTCTCAGGAATAGAGCCCGTGAGGTTCGAAAATGGCTCAAATCCCGTCCCGAAAAGCAAATCGTCCTTGTCACACATGGTGGATTACTCCACTATCTGACCGAAGATTGGGAAGATGGTAGCATGTATCAAGGTATGACAACAATTCTGTTCCGAGGTGTCCAGGTAACTGACTCGTCTCTTTCCCAGGCACCGGCTGGGTCAACACAGAGTATCGCACATACAAGTTCTCCGAAACCATTGACACCGAGGACATCGAAGGCAACAAAGTGGAAGGAGGTGACGATTTAACAATCATTGAGATACCTGAATCCCGACAGCGTCGTGGAAAGCCCGCCAAGGCTCCTTCACGAGAGGAACAGAAGGTTCTCTACCGCAGGGGTATTGATGGCTGGGAGAAGCAGGGGTTGCAGCCTAGTTTGAAAGAGCGCGAGGCTGGCAAAGTAGGTGGAGGAGAGGAGGTTAACGGTAGCCGCATTTAGATGGCATTGTTTTCTCTAGAATATACATAGCGCACGTCGAGATAAATTATTTTAGATACATAGATCATGCAGATAGACAGCAATAGAAAGCTTGACACCTCAGGCATCGCATATAAATCTTTCCATATTAGGAAATAATCAATGTCTAGGTACGGGTCTATTCAAGACTGCGCGCCGCTTACAATTAGAAAAAGGTATGCTGGCCATCTTTTTCATGTCCTTTTCTGGTTAATAGGTATTTGATACATTGCTGAATATGTCCCTGTGCTACGAGTTCGCAAGGCAGCAGCATTTGTATGCCTGATTTAGAACGTTGATCCATCATAGCCCCGTCCAACACGCTACATGGTCTGCCGGGGCAAGGAATGCATTTCAAACTCACTGGCCTCTAATTTACACTGTTGAGGAAAAGATATAATAAACGTCTCATGCTCTCGTTGTAAGGGTGTCTATGATCACGTGCAGTTAGGGTTAGGAGATTCAGCGAACTCAGTGCGAATGACAATGACTGAATGATGAATGGATCTTCAGGGATTTTGCAGAGATCTTTCTTAGATTAAGCCTATTCAACAATGGATTGAAGCTAAAAATAGGGGCGGATCGTACCTAGTGGCGGAGTCTGCAGAACGATGGCGCCTAAGGACTCCACTGGACCACTGCAGAGAAGAGTCCGAGTCGGTCCAAGGCTCACTCCGCATTCTTATATCTGCGAGTCAATGTCCTTCGATACCAGCCATTCAAGCTCCAGATGATTGATTAATATCAACGATCAACTACCTGGGTACTGTTACAGCTCTGCAGCAAGTACCCATGAGCACCCATCATGTTGGACGAGAATCTCCCCAGTACGTCTACGTCATCATCCCCTTGGAAGAACCGTCTAATAACAGTACACAGCCTTCTACCTGAGTAACGATAAGAAAAAGCGGTCCGACAACGTTCTCTTCACGCAACATGGCAATGAACCTGAACCTGCCTATACATTGCGCCGCCTCGATCCCTCCGATCCCTCCGATCCCTCCTCGCGAAACCGCTACGCCGTTGCTCTCTACGACCCTTATATTCCCGATGTACTATACGGAGAAGTCCTCATCATACCGGAATGGACACAACCAACCTTGTCCGCAGAAGTAATCCGTCAGAATGGAGGCGTGCCTCCTCCACCGGAACCCATAATGCCATCGCAGTTCACCGTTCATCTGTACAACCCAGACCAGGAAGTCATAGTACGACACAAGCCCAAGACATGGAACTCGCAGCCTTCATGGGAGTTTGAAATGCCTCAACAGTCATTCAAACAACCCTCGAATTCTACTTTGGATCAAATACAGTCAGGTCCAGCCGCATCGGAGGTGACACCCAAGCTCAAATTCGTATGGAGGAAAGATGGTTCGCTATCAAAGGATTTTGTGTGCTATTTGTCGGGAAAGACAACGACTCCCGATGATCGGAAGAAAAGCAAGGAACCAGACATTACTATTTCGATGCTCAAGGGATTGCGGGAAATTACTCTCTATGAGCCGAATTTATATCGGGTAGAAATGGAAGACTTCAAGGGTCTAGAGGTCGTGTTGATGTTGGGTGCTGTTGTCATTCGAGATGTGTTCTTTACTCCGCTCAAAGATGCATTCAATGTTGTCAGATCGCCTACCTCATCGAGGACCAATCTGACTGCGGCAGCGGTACCTACCGTTCCAAACAATAGTAACTCAAAAAACCCTGCAGCGGTTGCGAATGCAAACAACACTCCACCTCAGCCCACCGCCACAATACCACTACGCGAGACCAGGCCACCCTCAAACCGCCAGAATCTCGACCCACGTACAAAGTGGGAGATCGATGCTGAAAACGCTCGAATCAAACAGCAAGAGGAGACAGCAAGGAAAGAAAGACGTCGAAAGGCCGAAGAAGAGGAACGCAGAACCAGGAAACTTCTGGAAGCCGAGCAAAAAGCGCAACGCAAAAAACAAGCAGAAATTGACAAAGAAACCGAACGATTGAAGAAAATGTATGGAAAGGAAGACGAGAAGAGTCGTCAGCAAGGACCGAATCATTCTCATCATCCCTCTGCTGGTTCTGCTATTACAGTATCCTCACATACAAATCCCGCTCATCAGGCTCGATATTCACACTATATGCCCACCCCACCACAGCAACCACCACGACCAGGTCCATCATCATATATGCAACCATCGGCTCCACATCAGTCTTCGGTCAATTTGCGTCCACCCCAACCTCATCCACGACCCCAGTCTTCAATAACAGCTTCTACTCCAGAAATTCCGCGGTTGAAAGAACGGAAGAGCATTTTCAACTTTTTGAAGCCATCGGATGGCGGCGAGTCCAATCGATTGAGCAAAAAGCGGAGTTCGGTTTTTTGATAAAAAGGAGAAGATTAAAAAAAGTGCATGCATGTATAGGATCAACGATTAGGATTCAGGCGCACTGGATTTATACCCTGATTTTTATATGTTTATTACGGATATGATATTGCAATGCATGCTTTTGGTGTCTTGGTGTTTTATATGATGGCATGGCAGACTTTGGTTGTTCTTTTGGCTATATCGATTTTGATACATGATATGTCAATACATTCCTCCGTCTGTGACTTTTCTATTATATAAGGTCTATATATTGACAATTATTGACTACCTAGGTACTCAACCGCCTGGTTGGATTAAATTTACCTTCCTCGACCTGCCTCTGCAAAGTCAAGTCTATATGCACATCTTCCAGTCAGATACATCGGATGCATGGATCAAACATCAACCAAGCTAATCGTGCTAGGTAATGATGCGCATAGCATGAAAATAATTCACAGCTATAATGCTAACTTGACAAGATGGAAGGCTTACGAAGTGATTATGGTTCTTTCCAGTCAAGATTGCGTTTACTGCTACCTACATATGTAGGTACTAATAAATTGAAGGAAGAGGAGGTTGTTACTCCAAAAGTCAACTGAGTGGAGGTGATCATTTAACTGCCACTGGTTAACATAAGAAGCCTCCTGGAATATAATGAAATTAAACTCTTCTAAATTCTGTTTGATCATATATATTTGAAATGTACATGTCGATGATATTTGCTTTTAGACGCAATGGTTCTCCGCACGCTATGGTTAAGTTAGGGCTAACTGTCAGCATACCCACAAGTGACAAGGGCGATTTAAGAGCTAGCTAAGCAACACTTAAAAGACTTGAAATCTTAAGCTAGACTTACCTAGTATAGTAAGAGCTTAGCAGTATGCTTATCTCTCTGCGGGGGTGACCCCCTTGTCTTCGATATCGCAGCTGTATGACCTGCCACATCTGGTATAGTGAGCAAGGGACACACATTGTCCGACTAGATAACGTACATTCAAGCTTGACGTTACAATTCACTAGCACTTAGTGGTTACAGTAGTACTGCCCTGTTATCTGTATATTGTTGATAAACAGATAAGCCCTTGTCTTAGTGTCGATGGGGCAATATAGCAAGCAGATACTATATAAAGTCTATACATCGGACCCTTCTATCATACGACCCCTCCAAACCTTGGCGCATAGACATATGAGAAAGCCAACATGGAGACGCCGACAAGTAAAGAGGAGAAACTAGACTCCAAAACCGCCGTGTTGGGAGATGCAGAGGTAGGCCATGAGCCTCTAGCTGATCTAGAGGTCGATCTTGCCACAGTGTTGGAGCATGATAACGTCGAATACTCGTATGAATCGCATCGCTCTCCGTTCGCAGAGGGTAAGAGCCATTCTCAAGGCTTACTTGAAATACGACCCCCCAGCTAATACAGCGGTTTTAAGTGAGGGCTGTTGTCCCCGAAGTCGATGACCCCGATATGCCCGTCAACACGTTACGAATGTGGCTCCTTGGAATTATCTTCACAATCATCGGATCCGGCATAAACCAGTTCTTTTCACTACGCTACCCATCTGTCCATATCGTAGCCCTAGTCGCGGAACTACTCGCCTTTCCCTGCGGCATCTTCCTCGCCAAGGTCCTCCCGGACTGGACTCTCAACTTTGGCCCCTTGGGGAAATGGAGTATCAACCCAGACGACAAATTCAACGTCAAGGAACATACCGTCATAGTCATTATGAGCAACGTCTCATTTGGGTATTTCAGTGCCGATGCAACAAATATCATCCAAGCGGCATCGGCGAATTTCTACAACTTTGGACTCAAGACTGGGTTCCAGGTCCTGGTTGTGCTTTGTGCGCAGTTGTTAGGATTTGGTGTTGCAGGCCTCTCGGCGCCGTGGATTATTGAGCCAGCGAGTATCATATGGCCTGGAACGTTGTCTAATTGTGCTCTTCTTGAGAGTTTGCATTCAAGGGCAAATGTGGCTGTGGGAAACTGGAAGATTTCTCGTCTTCGATTCTTTCTCTACGTGATGGTTGGGGCTTTTGTTTGGTGAGTACAAAACTACTACCCTGTGGCTACCTAGGTATCCATTGTTAACATGTCGAAGGTACTGGTTCCCCGGCCTCATCTTCACAGCCCTAAGCTACTTCACATGGGTCTGCTGGATCGCCCCAAACAACAAAATCGTCAACCACCTCTTCGGCATGCAAACTGGCCTCGGCCTCAGTCCCATTACATTCGACTGGAGCCAGATTGCTTACAACACCAACCCGCTCCTGTCTCCCTCGTGGGCAGCAATGAACGTCTTTGCCGGATTCGCAATCTGCTTTTGGATCATTGCTCCCATTCTCTATTACACGAATACATGGTATACGGCTTTCTTGCCGTTGATGACAGCTGATGTCTATGATCGGTATGGGAATGAGTATAATACTAGTCGTGTTGTCGGGGCGGATTATACCCTCGACGTCGAGGCGTATAAGGAGTATTCACCTCCATATCTACCCGTCACATATGCTTTTGTGTATGGTCTTTCATTCGCGTCGATTACGGCTGTGCTTACTCATACCTACGTGTGGCATTGGGATGAACTCGTTGCAGCTTTCCGGGGCACCACAAGACTAGACATCCATGCAAGACTCATGAGAGCCTACAAAAAGGTACCCTGGTACTGGTATGCGAGTCTAATCGTGGTCATCATGGCCATGGCAATTGCCATGGTAGAAGTATACCATACCCAACTACCGGTATACGGCGTCTTTCTTGCATTCATCATCCCTGCGATATACATGATTCCCTGCGGCCTTGTCCAGGGAATCACCAACGTTGACGCTAACCAAATCAACGTCCTCAGCGAGTTTATTGGTGGCTATCTGTTCTCTGGCAAACCGCTGGCAAACATGTGTTTCAAGATTTTGTCCACCGATGTCGTGGGTCAAGGGCTCTACTTTGCGATGGATATGAAGCTGGGCCATTACATGAAAGTTCCTCCTCGAACACTTTTCTTTGCGCAGGGGTTCGCTACAATCCTCGGCGCCTTGACCCAGGTTGGAGTTACGCTCTGGATGCTGGGTAATATCGATAATATCTGCAGTCTCGATCAAGCAGATGCTTTCTCCTGTCCCAACGGCCGAACCGTGTATAGCAGCAGTGTGATTTGGGGACTGGTAGGACCCAGTCGGTTATACTCTGCAGGCAAGATCTATTCCTCCCTGAATCATTTTTTCTGGATCGGCGCTATCACGCCGATTATCACCTGGGCATTGTGGAAGTATACGAAGAAGGATTATTGGAAGAAGGTGAATTGGCCGTTGTTTTGGGTTGGGACTTATAATGTACCACCTGGTAAAATTCCCCCATTCTGTCAACTATATTTTCAAAAGCAGTTCTATTAACTGAGGATCTGAAAAGCAACCGGCATAAATTACTCCAGCTGGGCTATAGTCAACTTCATCTTCAACCACTGGATCAAGAACAAATTCTTTGCCTGGTGGACCAAATACAACTACGTCCTGGCAGCCGCTCTCGACACGGGCATTGCCATCAGCGGCATCATCATCTTCTTTTGCGTCTCGTACCCCGGAGCTGTGTTTCCGGATTGGTGGGGGAATAACGTGTATGTGAATACCGCTGATGGACAGGGTGTGGCTTGGTTGGATATTCCTGAGCAGGGATATTTTGGGCCCGCTAATGGGACGTGGTCGTGATACCCTCAGGTGTCTCAGGTTGGTAAGCAATTACTAGCCAGTCTACTACTTTAATATGAAGCTACGCTGTATATAGACAGACGCGATGCAGCAGATTATGGCAGATATTATGATTAAGTTAGGGCTCCGGATGGGAGTAACTAACCTTGGAACTACTTGTCTATGGCAAAAAGAGGCTCATAAAACCCTGTGAAAGAGAAAGCTTCCATTTATCATAGTAATGAGCATATATAGTAGTATAGCTAGTAATTTCAACACATAAATAACCCTCGTCATACCAAAGCTTCTTTGACATCCCCTTCCAAACGCCGTCTGTACGAGTGTGCCACATCAACCTGAAATCAAGATAAAGAAAAGACATGAACCATGTTATAGCTGCGACAGAAAGACCAACGGGAATTGCGGCGGAGAAACAGACAGTTGGATATGATCGGAGGCTAATGTATGCCTGAATGATAGGAAATAAAACACAAAAAACTCCCCCCTGCGAGACCCAAGCAATGCTCAATGTCCAATTAATGTGGTTGGTGTGTAGTAACGTGACACGTATAATCGACCTGATTGATCTATACATCGGAAAAGAAAAAAAAGTGGCTACATTCACGGAGACGCCCAGCCACCTGCAACGTCGACCCATTCTGCTAGGCAGCTTCCTTGTTTTCCTTCGACGTCGACAATGTCTGTATCGCATCTGCAATGGCAGCCCACACCGTTTTCTTTGACAGTGTCGAAGGCAGCCCAGTATTCGTCTTCTTCGATCCGTTTCTTTTCATCTTCGATCATCGGATCTAGGAATGGAAGGCGAGTCAATTGCCGAGCTGGTGCGTTCGCTGGGCAGTGTTGAATCGTCGTGTGACGATAGCCAAAGTCTCGGAAGTAGTGAATATCGCGAGGAGCAAGTAATGCACCAGCAGCTAAAGAGTGAATTGGCGCATCACCCCACTGTGTTCAATTAGAGTCTGCCGTAAACAGGACCAACGAGAGGGGAAATCATACCCGTTCCATCCAGAAGCCACCACTGCGATCCATCATCTCGAAAAACTCCTCATATTCTTTGCTGCGGAAGAAGTCTAATCGAGCAATTTCAAAATTACTCCAAAAGTGACACATGTTGTACTTTTCTCCTTCCATAGCTTCTCGATCAATCTCGGGAGGTTTCACGTCTTCGAGCTCTTCAGGAATGGGATCTTTCTTGGTGCCCTCATCTTTCACTTCCTCTTCTGCGGGTTTTTCAACAAACATTTCCCAAAGACCTTTCGATTCTAGTCCCTTGGTGCGCTTGTATGCTGATGCGTAACGGAAAATATTCGGCACAGTCTCTCGAAGCTCCTTGACGGCGATCGTGAAACCGTATGTTTTGTTGGCCTCTGCCATTTTAAGGAAAGGATCACTATATCGGGTTAATTAATTGTTTGTTTAGCACAAGAAAAAAGAAAAACTCACTATGTAATGTCACAGAAGTACTTGATCTCGGGCTCCAACCGCCAATACCACTCATATTTCAAGAGTAGAGGATGCTTGTAAAAGAACCTGAAAAACGGTTAGAAAGAAACGAAACTACTTCAGGTGGAATGGAAAAATACCCTGAATAGAATCTGCACATGTGATGGTAACTCTCCATGCCACCATACATAATAGCAGCATCTCCCTGTTTCCTGATTCCCTCCTTGGCGACTTCATGATCTACCCAATCTGGGAATCCCCACATGGTATCGTCGATTTTCCCAAACTCAACGGGGGCACTGGTATAATTCTGAACGGTGTCTTTGAACTCCTGGTCGAAATCTCCGTCGTTCAAAAAGACATACGGATAATGCCACCATCTGTTGAAATGACGCTCAATCGATCTGATGGATTGAATTACACCTTCGAGTTCCTTGTTACGTGCAAGCACGACAAATGCTGCATTGGCGCGAGGTGCGGCGTCAATTTCTTCTTGCTTGATAGTTTCGCAGCCGGTTGCAAAGACCTTATCATGTTCTTCACTGATTCGTCTGTTGGACAAGAACATCAGTAAGACTGCATACTCCATGAGACAAGATATGTTGGAGAAGTATCGACAAACCTGATAGACGGAGGAGTCCCAGCCGGGACGAGAATTCCACCCGAAGAAGACGGATGTCTCGCGAAAATAAGTACGATTAAAACAATTATAACACATGGAAATATTAACACAACACCCAGTGGTATCGAAATGGTTGAATTGCCTCGTAATCGGATTCGTCTTCGAAGAAAAGGCAAGGGAGATAATCTTTGACCCTTCTCACGTGATAGATTTTCTAGCGATGCAAGCGCTGGCGCAGACGGCAGGCGCTTGACAAACCGTCGCACGACGTTCATGGTGGCTGCTCAAGCCCCAAAGACTGAGCGAGAGACGCAATCAGTCAAGGGCGGGTTGAGAGAACTTTTGTCTTGTGATTGTGTACTTGTATCGAGGAAGATCGTTTTTGGCTGATACGCAGCCGTCGGCGATTCGAACAGGTCCGTGTCTTTTTCCTCCTCTATTGACTAGGAATCGACTTTTTTGCACAGTCGTCAAAAAGGAAAAACCCTGGCAAAGACAGATTCGTAACGAGCGGCTGGAGGAAAAGCCTCCTTTCTCCCCAAACGAGCTTTGCAAGGCCGACCACAAGGGACGAAGCTCACGGCGATCGGCCAAGCCTCGCACTGGCGATAGGGTAGCAAGAGATAGTCGACCCGACCGGAACAGTCAAGTCGAAGAACTCATCGGTGGGAAAGGACGAGATGGTGGAAGGATGCAAGAAGGGTGGTGGATGGAGATCCGAGACACAGTGAAGACAAAGTTGGCCGAAAAGGGTCCAGTCCAGGGAACTAATCGGCGCGGTAAGGGCTGGCAGAACGCCAAGAGTCCACTACCAAAGGGGTAGATTACGGTATTACCCCATTACGGTCATTACGTGCAACTCTGCGGGCATCGCGACTGAAATTACGGTCAGGTATATTTCAATACAGCCGTGAAATTTTCTCGGAGTGGCGTTTTATTGAATATCTTTGTTTCCTTTTTGATTCCTGTTTGATATTCCAGTAAACAGGGGACAGGTCACAGACTTCCCTTCAGTGAGTACAAGCAACTGCAACACAACATTGCCAACTTGTCAAGTGAGAAGGGGAGTGCGTCGTAAGGATATCGGCATATCAGGCCTGGATCAGTCTATCCACTTTTTGGTGGGCCTCAGGTTGTCTGCAAGTGCTACTCATAAGCTTACTTAGTACTTACGTACTCCGTACTCCATGATCCATTAACTAACTAACTAGCACTACGTATCTTCTGTGCTGGTGACTTTTAAGACTTCGAGTGACCATGAATAGAAATGAACCAAGACATATCACCGATATCAGCCACACCGAGGCAGTGCTGCCCCAACATGCCAACCTGACAAAGACAAGAATCTCAAGCCGTAGATCATGCTTACATAACCCGATGTGGCTTCGACTACTCCAATAATGACTCGAGTTTCACCTGCACGAGAGCATCGCCCCTTTGCCGCTCAACGGTTTCAGCATCGAATATGTATCCTTCTCTAAATGCGTCTGCCTGGCAGCTTCAGCTTGCTACCTAGTAGCTTACTACTACCAAGTTATTAGGTGAGGTGTCGCCGTTTCCGTTCTCGACGTCACGGGCCGCTGCTGCCAAATCGATAAGATAAACCTCATCCCTCACGCCAAAATAAGCGTTGCTCAGAACCCCTTTTCTCTGCTCCACGCGATCTCTTGGGTCGAGCGCCGATCGAAATCGTACTTCAAATCTTTAATCAAACATTGTCCAAACACTCTACGGAGTCATACCTACTGCATGAATCCGACCATTACATCGTTGTGATCTAGCTTACCGTTCCGTGGATCGTTAATTAATCTCGGACCCTCTCCTCGCTGAGGGTTCCAGATCATATAACTACTGCTGTACAAGAACATCCTTCGACTGAGGAATATCACCAACTCTACATATGTACGCGCTTCTCATCTCTATTTCCTCCGCGCGTTCATTAGACTCTGAGTAGTACCACAGCATGGCGCAAAGTCTCTCGTCGCAAACGGCAGCCAACTCCGGAACAAGACCGATAGATGTCCCTCCCCCGTCCAAAATAGGGCCGAAGACTGTGGCCGGTCCTTCGCAGTCTTCAACAAGCTTTCGTACCGGTCATTTGAATCTCGACTGTTTCTCACCAGTCAATGAACATGGGAGCTTTGAATTCGATCGCGTCTTGAAGCGGGGAAGAGTATTTGGCAAGATCAAAAGTCGGCATGTGAGTGTTACAAAACGAGGAGGCATGCTTCAAAATACACAAATTAATCTCTCTTATCTTGTTTATGCACGAAACTAGGCCTTTAAAGCTTCTTGGAAACCGTGCTATCTAGTACTCCGTCCAAACCTCCTCTCTGTCTACAAAGATGAAGACGAGGCCAGACTCTTATTATCCATTACTCTTTCCGATGTTGTTGCCGTCGCACCAATCCATTCCGCGCGATCGACCCGCGAACATGTCTGGGGAATATTTTCGCCGTCGCAAAACTATCGTTTCCAATCTATTTCCGAGCAGGATGCCACGGCGTGGGTTGAGCGGATTCGCTCTGAGGTACACATCGACGAGGAAGAGGAAGCTATAGTTGCGCAATCGAAAACAAAGAAGACGTCCATGCCTACAGCCGGTTATGCTAGCGACGGAGAGGACCATGCAGCGATTATAGCGAGTGAATACTCAGATATTGGAGAAAATGAACCGACAGTCCTGTCGAGTTCGCCGGAGCTTATACGAACATTGTCGTTGGGACACCCGGGGAAGAGCCTACCTTTTGCACAAGATTATTCCGGCAATGAGATGACGGAATATTCGGATTTGTCAGATGGACCTGGCAGTAGTTCACGAGCGCAAGCGCAGAAGAAGATTCTCAAAGGGGGCGAATCTGGCGACAAACCTTCCAAGCGTCCTTCTCCAGCCCGCGAGCCCACTGTTTCGGGACTCTTAGGCGATCCTGACCGTGTGATATGCCATGGATGGCTACAATGTCTACATAGTAAGCGGGGTGTTCGGCAATGGAAGAAACTCTGGGTAGTTCTTCGACCAGTCAGCCTAGCTTTATACAAAGATGAAAGGGTACGCCTCTCTTCCTTGCTCCAGCCCCAGTTACCAAACTAACTGCTGCATAATATAGGAATACTCAGCAATCCGCATCATCCCCATGTCCCAAGTCATCAACGCCGCTGAAACAGATCCCATCTCTCGATCCAAGAATTTCTGTCTGCAGATAATAACCGAAGATAGACCTATCTATCGCCTCTGTGCACCCGACGAAGAGTCTCTAGCAAGATGGCTAGGCGCATTGAAAAGTATTATAGTCGGAAGGAAGAAGGCGATGGAGGGTAGAAAAGTTAGTACTGGTAGTCAGACTGCTACTGCTGCTGTTCCTCCTGTTGGTGCGCCGCCGACGATTATTGCTACGCCAGAACCGTTTCAGCCTTTGAGGTGATCATTATTAACCCCTTATTCTTTTTCGCTTGTATTTTATTGATTTCCTCCGGCGATATGGTGTCTATTGGAGCGGGGGTCTGAATTATGATATCCATCTGTACATAGTCTTTAACTTAGTGTTTTTAATCTAAATATGGTTCTATCTATCTATGTATGACCTATCTCAGAGACTTAGTCCTCATTCTCTATGCCTCTTTCTCCTTCCGTCGACAAGAGAACAGAATCAGCAAGATTTTCTTGATGCTGTTGCTGCTGCTCTTCCTCCTCTTTACTCTCCTGGTTCACAATCAGAAATGACGCAAACACAATCGTTGCGCCAATCCAGTATAATACGCCAGCATACTGGCCTTGAAGAATGATTTGGCCGACCAGAGATAGAGGGATGGTCAGACTGAGACCCACTGTGACTACGAGGGGTGTTGTGAGGAGCATAGCGTACGCCCAGCATATATCTGATATGAGGGAGGATATCGAATTGACCTAAACAAGAAAATCAAATGTTAAAATCGACAAACAGAATGACCGGAGGACGCGGGTGAACAGGGTGAATATATACCAGAATAATAACCCAAATCCTATTTTCACTCGGAAAAGAGAATCTCTCAATACCCAAAAAGTGCAGGATGACGAATCCGGGCCAGAGAAAAAGGACGTTGAATAGTCCCACCAGCCCAAAAAACAGTTTCATGTTGACGCGGGACTCGTCGCCGACTTGCTTTTTCATGACTATTGTGTATACGCCATATACAATCGCACTTAATGCTGCCATGGCATCACCGAGGGCGATTTCTGCCGGGGTTTTACTCGAGAAGGGGTCGTTGTCGTTGTTACCACTATCGGGTGGTACCATAGCATCATCGGGTGTGGTGGGTGTCGACGACGACAAATCCACACGTGAAATCAGAATAACTCCAATCAGCGAAGCCAACACACTCAGCGCTTTGCGTAGAGTAAACCTCTCGACACCGATCAGAGCGCCCAAAATCAATGTCCAAACCCCGCTTGTCGATGTCAAAATGGTCGTGCTGCCCACAGTAGTAAATTGTAAACACGCAATTGCGAAATAGTTTGCAAGAAACCATAACATGCAAAACTGGGCTGCCAAGCGCGCCGTTTGACCTAGGCCCAATTTACCGGCTGATGATGGTGTTGTTTCATCGACAGTTGAGGATGGTGAAAAAGGTCCGAGTTCAGAGTCTTGCGCATAGCTATTCAGCAATCGCTGTCGTTGGGTATCCGCTTCATTTGGTCCATACTCCTCATCCTCGGCATCTTCATATAGTGATGCTCGGTTCTCCTGCGCATAAGCAGGCGGCTCTTTCATTCCATGTAAATCGAGATACGTAAAGAACGATTTTACCGACTTTACTTGCGATAGTTTGCCTCTGCGCCACATGCGAAAGATGCGCCGCGCAATCACATATATCAGAAACACCACGAAGCACGATGTATTGATATACGTGATGAAAAATGGGTGCGAGTAGCTGTCATCCGCAAGAATATTCTAGGTTACCCAAATGTGTCAGTAACCTAGCCATCTTTGTGCGAGTCTGAGGTGTAGAAAAACATACACTAGCCAGAAAATTCGATGCCGTCCATAGCAACACCACACACATCAACAATATAATTCCCATTGTATGTCGAGCCATGCCTTGTTTATGGGCAGTCTTTGTCTGTTGCTCTGCGACATAATCCCGGCCGTCCGTAGAGTCCATTTTTCAAGAGCGCAAAACTGCTGCTTTTCTCTACCCGTTATGATGTCCAAAGGGTCTCCCTCCTCTGATCACCATTCCTGACGGATGACCAGCTTACTCTTCTGGCAAGTGGTTCCCATGGAAGATACACGACGGAGAGCGAAGCCGTGTCAGATTCGAGTAAAGGTGACCGGACAACCGGGTCCGTCTTTGTCGCTGTCGGTATCAAGAAAGAAACGAGGAGAGGAATCCTATCCTATCCTGCTCAACAGGACGTCGGGAGTGTAACGAGGTTATGTTGAAAAGGCCATTGGGAAGTTCTTGCCGGCATAACCGTCCAGCGTGGTGTGAGTGCGCTTTCCCGCCGTTATCATTCGGCGATGTGATCCGCTAGGCTTGTCTGGGCTTAGCTGCGATGATAACGTCGTACGGAGCTGAGTCAGTACACAACGTGGAGCATAACTACGTAGTTCACTAAGTGAGAGATGATACATTCCTGCTACAAGCAGGGGGGTTATTATACTATCCCTTGCAGCGCTGTGATTTGCTTGCAAATCTCACTCAGGGGCCATTGAGTTGTTACTCGACGGAAGGAAGTATTATGTATTCGTTGAAATAGCAATATATGAGGAGCGGAAGTAGGGTACATGAACATGGGGAATAACCCAGACTCCTGGAGATGAAGATAAAGAAAAGCAAGTCTTGGACCGAAACGCGCAAACATCAGACAAAAGAAACGACGAACCAAGTACATAAACACGCACTGAATAGGTTGACAACAATGGAATAAAACTGATCATGAAAAAGAAGCTGTCGTCCTTCGCAAGGATACAAATGACAAGGACGTAGACAAGGTCTAGGAAGCCACAACGCCAAGATTGTAGGACAGGTTCTCGTGATAGACAGCGCGGCATAGACGTGTATCTCTTAGAATTCAACTGCGGACTCCTAAGCTTAGCAAGCGCAGCCATCACGATCACTGTCGAGTCGGATGTTGATTGGGTCGCCAAAATCTCCCCCGCTATATTCCTCCGATTCTTCTTGTGCAAGCGCGCTACGAGCGATCACTAAACGGGATACACGTTAGTACGTACCAATTCTAGACGCATTCCATACATTACAGACTTACCCTCAAATGCCTGCTCGACGTTGAGTGCTTCCTTGGCACTGGTCTCGAAATAGGGAAGGTTTCCTTTGGACTGGCAGAATGTCATGGCTCGTTTCGATGATATCATCCTCTTGTTCTCTTCCACATCGATTTTATTGCCAATCACAACCTGCCCACGTCAGCATATCAAGCCATCGACTGGTACCATTTTTCTCCTGCTTGTTGTACTCACGAAGGGAAAGCTTTCAGGGTCGCGCGGGCTAGCTTGAATGAGGAACTCGTCTCGCCAGCTGTCGAGGGCTTCAAAACTCTTGGAGTTGTTGACGTCGTAAACTAAAACACAGCAATCCGCCCCGCGATAGAATGCGACACCTAGGGACTGAAAGCGTTCTTGACCGGCCGTATCCCAGAGCTGTTTAGCAGCAAAAAAATTCAGTCAGTAACCGATATTCCATCAGGCCGAACGAATAATGAGAGGTTTGTATAACATGCCTGCATTGTTACTAGTCGGTCGTCGACAAGGACCTCTTTTGTAAGAAAGTCGGCTCCGATTGTTGCCTTGTAACTCGCGCTAAATTTCTTGTTGACCTGGATTTCGCAATGATTAATGAGTACGTTGACAAGACGAAAGATCGAGCTTCGTTTGTGTTCGGTAGAACGCACATATTGATTCATCAAGCTTGTCTTTCCAACACCACTATCTCCGAGAATAATAACCTAATTCGAAACTGTCAGCAGCGCCAACAAATGAAGGGAAACTTGATCAAATGCAGAATGAAGATATTGCGGTGGCTGATGGTTCCCGTACCTTCAACAAGACCTTCTTTCGTGACGCCATAGCTATAACGATTATATGGCCGCTCTCGAGGAATAGTAAGGAGTGCAAAAAAGGGTACAATTGTGTGAGGTCAAGTCGAGGTTGAAAGTCTAAAGAGCAAGATAGATGAGACCTGGAAGAGGAACGAAGCCCCGTGACGTTGATAGCACGAGGGCGGTGGATACGGCGGTAAGGGCTGAGGAGCCAATAAGGTTGCTTTGTGGTGCGTTAAGGTACTTACCTGGAGCAGACTAGATGGAACCCCGCCGACAGTCAGTCAGAACAGATTCCGTCCTACTTTATCTGTGCAACTACAGGTTACAAGTCTCCTTGTCTGCAGTCAACCTGGCACGGGCTGCAGGATGTATATCTAAAGGTCCAGTCATGTTGAGGCTCACATACTAGCCATGGCCAACTGGTGGGAGGACTACTATGCCGCTCTGGTGGCTCGTGACGAACGAGAGCAAGCAAACAGCAAACTCTACGATGCTTGTACGAGAACCCCAATGATTCAGGAATGCCATAATAACGATTATCAATCCTACCAGACACTCGACTCGCCGATCGTACAACGGCCAACGCTGCGCTCGTCAGTAGGCAGCAAGCTCAGCCGCCGGAAGTAGCAGGCGTTTCTCCTAAAAGAGCCTCCACTCCTTCTCAGCAACAACAGAAACAACAATCACAGACTAGCGGTGCCGGTATCGCGTCACAAAGTGCCCTTCTAGCAGCTAGGGCAGACCTAGCCGCCGCCCAGCGATCTCGCTCCGAGCTTCAAGAACAACTAACCCGCACGACTACGGAGTTGGACAAATTGAAGTCCAAGACTGACCAGGATTCTCGACGGATAACCTCTCTCGAAGGAGAACGGACACATCTGATTCTTCGGTTGAAAGACCGAGATGAGGAGCTGCGAGGAAAGGCAAAGCTACTAGATGTATGTATACCACTCAAAATCGTGGAACTGGTGAATGCATTTGCTAAATCTAGATACGGTTATAGAGCGTCCAAGATGAACTAGCGTCTCTCAACTTGCAGCTCAATATGGCTGAGGATCGTTCCAGTAGATTACAGCGGGAGAATCAGGAATTGATTGATCGGTGGATGGCTCGTATGGGCAAAGAGGCGGATGCAATGAACGAGGCTTCTAAATTCTAGCCTAGCTATCACTACATCTGGTCACAAACCCGTCGATCTGGAAATTAGACACTATGAATATACCACCTAGATTGTCTAAATCTATATATTCATGCAAAGCGAATCTAGTGAATCTAAACCTAGTGTACAAAACAGTTCTCAATAATATGGACATAGAACCAATCAGCACAATAAAACTGACACGGGTAACCCAAGCGCTCAAAGGAGCACCAAGTTTCTAGATAAAATGACAAGCTGGCGCATTAGTCCGGCGTGAACAAAAAGTGGTATCACAACACAAGAATCATAAAAGACATTGGTTTAGAGCTTGACGTTCCAAAACACATCAACTGAATATATGTCGAGAATTCAGAATCCCTGACTACCAGCAAACGCCTTGAGTCTGGAACTGTCCTTTTTGGCGATGAAATATGTACCTCCCACATCCGTCCAGCTGACAGAGTCAGACCAGTAATTCAGCTGCCTGACATCCAACAAATTGATCGGCGAGTTCAGATTTCGCGATGTGATCTTATGACCAGCCGGCACAAAGGATTTGAGCGAAACAATTTTGCAGCCTTCTTTCATATCTAGAAAGTGGTTGATCAATTCATTATTCAGTTGCGGGGTGAAAGCTTGATTGTTGATAAGCACGACATCAGCCCTCTTGAGAACCTCGATTATGCTTTGTTCTGTGAGAAAATCGCCTTGAACGAGACGGGTCTTTCCCGGCATAATCCCCCACAGACGGCATCGCGCTTTGAACTCGGCCTGTTGCAAATCGGCCAATGTGCAGGCGTTAGGCATCATTTCGCAGCCCCAACTCTCGCATCCAATCTCGAGTGCTGCCTGCAGAACGACATTCCCAACTCCCGAGCCTAGATCAACAAACACTTGCCCGGATTTCAGATGTGTTTCTTTGAAAATGGTGCTGATAAACCGAGGCAAGAGTTCTCCATACACATTATCGGTTCCGTTTTCATATTGACGCAGCGAATCGACTCGAGGCGAAACCGTCCGGGAGTATATCTGCGTTAATATGCGCTCTACGAGAGGCAATTGCAAAGCATGCGTTTCGTCTAAATGCTTCGCGATGGACCCATCGGACACGTATTTCTGTATGGCGCGATTGTAGTCCGATATAACATCTCGAAACTCGGATTCGGAGGCGTGCGCGTAAGCCCGGCGAATCCGTCTCTTGATTCCTGTAGATTCATGATTGAATTCATCGAGCATATCCTCAGAAATATAATACTCAGAAACCATTTCTACCACCTGAAAGATATCATCGAGCGGCTTGAAATCATCATTCTCCTTGGGAACGGCCAGTTGGTATTTTTCGCCTTTGAATGTACTCGGATACTGTAATGTAATTTTCGAAAATGCCCCGTCGGCGCCCTTCTCAAATGCTGGTTTGTATTTCCCCACGGCTTTTGCCATTGTTATATCTGCTGCATGGACCATCTTGAGGGTCTCGGGCCCATCTTTGGAAAATGCTTCCACCGATCTTATGCGACGGGACAAATCCGGTTCAACGCTATCACTCAACTTTGTGCGTTTGCGAACCTCAAACGAGGTATCCGTATCGTTTTCGTCGTCATCGTCATCATCGCTTTCAAGTCGCTGAATAGGCGACGGCCTCTTCAAATTCCGACGAGAAACTGTGGTTCGAAGACGCTGTTTTGATGATGATTCGTTATTTCGATATTGAGAGCTGGTACTCCGGGTTTTTGCAATAGGCGTGGATCTGATTGAAGGCGATGCTTGAGAATCTGTGATGCCTGCAGATGACGATCGGGACTGTGGGACGGGCTTTTTCTGAGTAACGATCTTGCGAATTTGAGGCTTTTTTGCTTGCAGCGAGAAGCCGTTGCCTTTTTGTAAATGGTCAAAGAACCCCATATCGTCGATAATGCACACAGATCGGATGCACCGTATGAGCCGGTCTCGGGCACGTGGTAAGCGTAGAAAAAACGTATGTGATAATTTATACTATAAATACAACGACGGAGGATGTGTAGAGGATGAGTGGAAATGATATACAATAACTGTACAGAGAAAATATAAACATAATTGGGTAAGAGAGAGAGGGATGCCAAAATGAAGATGTCGATTCGTGATGGGGTCAGAAAAATAGTTACAGGGTCAGGTCCAGTGGCGGATCGGCGGGGAATTGTCGATGGGTAAGCGCGCCGCAGCCAATCAGTTGCTTGGCCCTCGAGATCGTTCCGTCCCGTCGGTTTCTTTCCAGCATTGGTACTCTTGAACAATATCATGACATGTACATATTCATTAACTATGTCTATCTATGCTCTCAAATATATACTTTTTAGCGCTTCTTCTCCGCCTTGGCCACTCTCTTCTGTGCCCGAATGTCTTTCTTCATGCGCGAGTCCACAATTTTATACTTGCCTTTGACACCACGAGGACGACCAGAAATACCCCTATTAGCACCTTTGGCAACCACCAGCTTGACTTTCTGCTTCGGCTTCTTCTTGGCTGCCTTGCTCATGAGCTTAGCAATAGCCTGTGCCTTGTCCTTTTCACTAACACTTTCATCCTCGGCGAGTAGAGCTGACTTCTTGCGCAGCTTCTCCAGTCGCTGAGCGACCTTGAACTTCTTTCGTGCTTTGGCTTCGCGAACTTTCTTGATAGGTCGAGCATTGATCGCTCGCAGCTTTTCTTTAATGGCTGCCGCTGCAGCTTTTGTAACTGGTCGGTGAGGACGGCTATGCTTGGTCTCGTCGTCCAAGAACCACTCTGGCAGTCCATCTTTATCTCGGAAAGCATATTTATTGAATCCGTCATCTGCCAAATCCTGAGTCGTCTTCTCACCCGTAGCTATCTGTTGTGCAAGAGCCATAGCTTCCGCTGTAATGATATCGATATCTGTACATTCATCAGCATGTATTTTTGGGGTATGATAGCACTAATACGAACCTAAGCGGCCATCTTTTGTTCGAGGATCGTCCGACTTCTCTGCTTCTTCGTCTGAGGATTCCCAGCCATCTTCCTGCTGGTCTTCAGTAGTTGATGGCTCAATATCCTTCGATTTGGCGATGGCTTCCTTGGTTGATTGGCGTGTTGGGCGATCTTCCATATCAATAGCACTATCTTCGTCATCAAGCTCGTCAATATCCTCAAGACCTTCAAATATGTCCTGGTCAAAGAATAGAGCCGCCTGATTTGACAAGTTGCCAGATTGAGGAAGCTTTGTCGATGGAAGAGAGGAGTCCTCGTCCTCGTCATCGGAATCTTCGCCTTTGTCGCTTCCAGAGAAACCCTCCCATTCCTCAGCTTCGTAATCTTTACGTGCCTTCTTTGCACGCAGTTTCGAGTCACGGTCTTGCTTTTGTTCCTGGTACGTTTCATACAGTGAATCAAGGTCTCGTTCAAGTTGATCCTCTTCATCGTCTGTTTCCTCCTCGCCGGAAGAAATCTCCGATTCATCCTCGCTCTCCAATTCAGCCATTTTTCCCGAAGCGATCTTATCCGCAGCATGTTCGCGATTTACAGCCTTCATCGCAAACATAGTATCTGCTCCACCAATACCAGCCTGTTCCATTCCAATATCTGTAGGTGTGATCATATGCATCTGCATTCGCACAATGTCTTTGCGTTTCCTCTCGTTTTCCTTGCGCCTCTCTTTCTTTCTTTGCGAATTCTCATTGTCCCGGAGTCGTTGAAGCTCTTCTTGAATAGCCAATTCGTCATCCATAGGGGCAACCTCAGCAACTTCCTCACCCTCTTCCTGGGTCTTCGTTTTCTTGACAGTGAGGCCGAATTTCTCTCGTATTTTCAATCGCCATTTTAGCAAGTTGCGAAATTCCTTCTTACCAAGGACCCGAAGATCCTCGCAGCATTTGCGAATTTCATCTGTGGTCTCCTCGAGTCTTTCAAGAGTAGCCAGAGCCAAATCTCCACTTGGAGATTGTTGGAAGCTCAGCGTATGGTAGGTGCCGAGAATTGCAATTGGATCGGTAGTGTTGATAAAGTCCGTCACAGAGATCTCCTTGTGTTGAGTATAATCGCCTTCTTCGTAACCTTCCCTCTTGCGCTTCTTCTTTTCAGGATTGAACACCTTGGCTTCATTGTTGGGTGTCGGGTCAGCCAATTCCGCGAACACATGTCGAGGATCTAAAAATTTGGGATCTAAGCGTTTCGGCGCCTTGAAGCCACGGCAAACAACGAAAATTTCGGCAGAAACGTTTCGGGATGACGGGGGTTTAGTAGCTTCTACGGACGTGAAAAGTTGTTTGAAGACCCAGAGAAGGGGGTTGTAGTCTTTCGAACGGAAGACCTTGGTGACAAAGGTACCTCCTTCTCTCAAAAATTCAGTCGCTAATTTCATGGACTGCAAGACTAGCTCGGCTTGGGTGAAAGCGTCCTGCACCCATGCTGTACCGACATTAGGCGCACCGTCATGAAGAACTGTATCTGCTTTCAAATGCTTGACGTGAGATCGGAGGGTCGAACGGCATTTATCCGTGGTGATATCGCTCTGGAAGGTGATGACGCGAGGAATAGGCTTAATCGGAGAGAGATCGACACCGACGATCAGGCTTCCAGCTGGCATACATTCTGCAGCGACCTGACACCATGACTAGATTGATTTTCTATTAGCATCGTGATAATCACCGAGCAAGAAGGACCAACATACTCCTGGAGCTGCACAAAGATCGAGAAGAACTTTGCTCTTTTCGAGGAAACCGTATTTTTTGTTAAGCTGGATTAACTTGAAAGCAGCACGAGCTCGATAACCCTTTTCTTTGGCGAGTTTATACCATTTATCCAAACGGCCTTTGCCGTGCTACAAAGGAATAGTTAGCGGTATAGTTTGGATGATGTTGCGATGCAACGACGATCTGGAGTACACACCTTCTTCTGGATCG
This sequence comes from Talaromyces sp. PYS2103, assembly GCA_023625975.1. Taxonomy (NCBI): domain Eukaryota; kingdom Fungi; phylum Ascomycota; class Eurotiomycetes; order Eurotiales; family Trichocomaceae; genus Talaromyces; species Talaromyces sp. PYS2103. The sequence goes on along the minus strand of JAMAGB010000008.1, from coordinate 847,544 downwards.
CCATGATTGATCACTGCAATGATCAAGTATCAGCAGGCGGCCAGGGACACGAATCGAGGTGGTCAAAATCACTTCCCCGAACGACAGCCAAAAAAATTCCTTATCGACTTGGCTAGCTTCTCTCCACTCTCAAGGCCCGCTTACTTTTCAGGCTTGGCAGCGCTAGTCTCATTTGGTCTGCAAGTCACGGGTTGTGGCTTGGCACTTTCGCCCTGTGGCACGGGCTGGTGCCTGAGCCTTGAGGCAATCGCGGCTAGGCCCGTACTTAAAGGCAATAATCACGTGGGGCCATCCTCGGTGACATCAGATTCAGCTCCGTATCTCGCACGCTTGATTGGTTGGCTGGCAGCCTGGCTTGCTGGCACGACATCAGACAGTCATCCATCTCTATTCTACTCTAGTTACTACTTATTGCTTGATTCTGAACTGGAAGCCTACAGCATTTGCATATATGATATTATAGGCTGATTCTTCTAGTGATGTTCCTTTTGTTCTCCGATTCACCTCCATGGGATCTCGAAAGCAGCTGAAGTCGACTCCCCCGGCCACAGACAACCCCAACAATTCGGATCCGAATCAGGCGGCTCAACGTAACAGCTTGACGTCGCCCAAGCGAGCCGGTAAATCGGTATTTCTGATTCATTTCTTAATCACCCTGCCAAATAAACGCTTGTACTGACTTGGAATCGCAAATACAGCCTTGGACGACGAAGACTTGGCCGCATGGCCGGAAGGCCGCTGCTGTGACAGAAGTCGCCCGGGAGAGCATTTCTGCGGCTGGGAACATAGCCTCGGAATTGGTTTCTTCAACCACTTCTCTCCCCCAGATTCGAAGCCCTAATCGACCCGGTTCGATTCAATTAATCAAAAAGACTGGCGCCTCAAATCGCTCTCTTCCCGCAGATGCTACAACGACCCTCATCAATATTGATTCGAATGGATCTGCTTCCGATTCACCTGTGATCAGAGGCATACCTCAGCCTGACGTTGTTAAGGCTAGTGAAGATACTGGCAAATCGACGCCGAACCAAGAGTCTACACAAAAGGATGATTCCAACGCCGAACCCATCGCCGCGGAGAATATTCAGGTAACGCCAAGCCCTGAAAAGGAGCTGGGGTCCGATGAAAGACCTACATCTACCTGGTTTAGTTGGCTTGGCTTAGGTGGAGCATCGACAGGTAAGCCAAGTCCAGAGGAAGGCATCATGGGGAAGGCTCCTGATACAGTCGAGTCGACGCCAGCTGCCGCAGAAGATTCTCTTGGGGATCATCAGTCATCGAAAGCTGGCGAAGTCAGAAATGAGGCAGACAGAGCTCCTCAAAATGAAGACCCTCCATGTGTCGATCAACAAACGCAAAATAAAACGGATGACCCGGTTCCACAGAAACGTTCATGGTTGCAGATGTGGGGAGCGACTAATGTTAGCCAAGCAAAAGAAGAGCCTCGGGAAGAAGCCTCGGTGAAAGAACCTCGCATTGAGCAAGGCGAGACCATGGAGCAAGACACGGTCAATACTGGCAATAATCAGAGCTCTAAACCCGACAAGGCCCAAGACAATGACACACAAAAACGAACATCAGGATCTAGCAAAACAAGCGGATGGGCCTTCTGGTCAAGAGAAATTTCAGGCACAGAGCAGAAACAAGGCTCCGAGAGTCAACCAGAGACCGGTGAGCTGGCAGTTTCGGGACAGCCAAAAGTGCAATCCAACTCTGAGGATGTAGTTGCTCAGGTTGATAACGGCCCGAACTCGACGTCAACAACCAAATCACAGCATCAATCACAAAAGAAATTTACTAGATCAGTGGATATCAAAAATGCACAATCCGTCGAAGTAGTGGAAGAGACTACAAACGCAACAACGACAACTGCCCAAGCCTCTGCTGCACAAATACCCGCAAAGGCAAAAACGTCTGAACTCACCGCTTCAACAAGGCTCGAAAGTGTCCTTACGAACCAACTGCTCCCTTCCTTCAAGGATACATTTGCTTTACAAGAATCACCTTCGTGGCTACAAACTCTTGGACGTATGATATACTCTCCGAAAGATTCGGGAAATCGACACGTTTTTGCACTTCGTGATCCGCCACGTCCTAAAAAAGCCCTGGCCATCGGAGTCCATGGATATTTTCCTGCGCCATACTTGCGCACAGTACTCGGCCAGCCTACTGGGACATCTCTCAAATTCTCGACTATGGCCGCAAAAGCAATCCACCAGTGGGCCGAAAGCCATGGATACCATTGTGACGTAGAAAAGATCGCTTTAGAGGGAGAGGGCCGCATTGCTGAAAGAGTCGATCTGCTATGGAAACTTCTTTTGCGATGGATAGAAGAAATCCGAAAAGCTGAGTTCGTAATGTTTGCGTGCCACAGCCAAGGCGTTCCGGTTACGATTATGCTTGTTGCAAAATTGATTGCTTTTGGATGTTTGGAAGCAACTCGTGTTGGAATATGCGCCATGGCTGGCGTGAATTTAGGTCCATTCCCGGACTATAAATCCAGATTCATCGGTGGGTCTGCAGGAGAGTTATTTGACTTTGCACATCCGACATCACAAGTCTCGAGAGACTACGAAACAGCACTTAAAACAGCGTTGGAATTCGGTGTGCGCATCTCTTATATTGGAAGCATAGACGATCAGTTGGTTTCCCTAGAGGTATTCTGGCCCACCCAAGTTCATTGCCTTGCACAAAGCTGATTATTTGTCTAGTCATCTCTATTTGTCCCAGTATCTCATCCATATATCTATCGAGCCGTGTTTGTGGACGGAAGAGTGCATGCGCCGAGCTTGTAAGTGCAATTCATCGGAACTCAATTGTCAACTTACTAAAAACTTTGTCTACTGTAACAGTCTCTCCCATCTGGTAGGCTTCGCATTAAAACTGCGAAACCTCGGCATCCATGACCACGGTCTCATCCGAGAATTAAGTGCTCCTCTTGTTGGCAGCCTCGTCGGTGGCGAGGGTCATTCCCGTCTTCACGACGAAGAAAATATATTTTAGTATGATGACCCTCTCCTTCATAGGAACATCTAATACTCACACATAAATCACCAGCACCGCCGTCCAATTCGCCCTAGAAACCTCCACCATCAACGCAGCACCCGTCTTGCACATCCAACGACACAATCTCACAGCAACGCCAAACCCGTACATCCTCCCGTTCGCCTTACGCGGCCTTCTGGAAGAGGACTATGTACGCCACGAACTACACGAAGAAAGCCTTGAGTTACTCAAACAATTCGACGAATGGAAACCAGCAACCAAAGTCCTTCGAGATGTCAAATTTCGTTTAGAGGGCATTCGCTCCAAACTTTGAGATCCGTTTCATGTGTCTAGATTTTTTTCTTTTTTTCCATTATATGTGATTAGAACGAGGGGCTGATGGGCAAGGGGAAAAATATCTGGCCTCATGGTTGCACCTATTCTGGATTTATATTTCTATCTTTTTACAGCTATCTACAGAGTTACCTAGCAAGCGGTCTTCCAAGAATTGAAATGGATTTATTCAATCAGATCATAACACCAAAGCATATGTACATCAAATCAGCTTTTCGTCGTCAACCAAAGTCGCATAAACCATGCATCCATTCCTCATGTATCCAGGGTATCCGTGAGATATACTATCCCACATGCACATAGTAAATAGGTAGGTATCTAAAACTCCACAAATATGTAAACCAGAAAGCAACTCAGTCCTAGCATCATGCCCCTCCATGCCCTTGGGCAGGCGTCGGAAAAGGCCATTTCAATGAGAGGACTTGTTGACCAAAAAAAATATCTGAAACGCCGGGCCATGTTCATGCAAGACTATGACGTCGTGAAGATGTTGAAAACTCCTGTGTATAATGTAATATATATAGATAGATATAAAATAAATGATCGCAATAGCGCGTGGGCTCAAGGCTGGGAGAATGCTGTATGGATTGCCCTTTCGATGTGATCTAAAGAAAGAATAGTTTCAATGTTAATAGAAATCTCAATAAAGTGGTCGTCTAAAATCTAAGGTATAATCTTACCCCTCATACCACTTAGCGCTTCAAAAGCCCTCGAAAAATTGAATATAACCCCAACAATACGCTCTAAGCCATGACTCAAACCGTCGAGCATTTGTTCCGCCGGAGAATGGTGCCCTTCATCGTATAAGACGTTGGTGACTGCATCCTTTGCAACCCGTGTCTTGTAAACAAGCATCAATAGTGCATAGCTACTTTGCATAGTGCAAGCAGCGTAATAGGGCATAGTTCGTGGGCATTGCGTACGCGGATCCAGGAGCGCAGGATCGGCAAAGGCTTGTTGATGTCGGGTGGAGTCTCGACCGCTGCTAGTCCGCATCGAAAGGGGATACGGTAAACTTCCAAGCATGTGTGATATCATCAAAGCCGCCCGTAGACAGATATCTGAGGATTGTTCAACACTGAATGGGAATCCGGGGCCTAGCCAGCAATAATGCGGATGCACAGGCCCAGAAGCTGCTGTCGCTGATGGATCAGGTGCCGAACCGCCATATTCCGTGGGCAAGACATTTCCCATTTGGTGGTATTGATGACATTGACATTCCAGCGGATTGCTATTCCCATTATTGGATATATGGAACGGCTCGCTCATATCGGAACCTGGAGGTGTCATGTCAAAGTGCTTTTTGATGAAGACGGGAAGGTCGGAAAAGGCACGAAAGTGATGCATTCTGATCTGTGCACTACAACGCCAAATTTTGTGTCAGTCAAAGCTGTTATCCTCATGCCATTTCTTTTAAGCGACCACATCATACCTAGCAAGCTTGATTCTCGAAATGGCCCGGATACTTTCAGCTATATCGAATTCCGAAGCTATGCTCATGTCCCCAGGGCGTGGAACGCTAGGTGGAGCATTGGCCTGTGTCATCAAAGACGATGTCCACGCATCCAGTTGCTTCATCTGATCATATATCCACTGCATATTGGACCGGGACTTCAGACACCTGTTTACATCCACGGCGAACTGATTGGCCGTTATGAGGACTTGTTGAGCTTGAAGCAATATCGACCATCCCTGCACACGTAGAGTATCAGGAAAATGAGTATCTTGGTGAAAATCGAGGGAGCTGCAATACCTCTGGATCTGATGCAAACTGGGGATAAGGCGTCGTGAATCGAGGGTCATCCATCATTACAGGAGAAGGCTACAGTAAGTCAGCATCGTCGCACCGAGGCCGGCCAAGTTTGGAGCATATACCGTAACGCTAGCTATAGATCCTTGAAGAACACAGAAGTACTGCAGTAGTCAACGAATCAGTAACTCTCATGAGAAACAAAAAAGGTCTCGCAGGGATTAGTACAGTCATCCACCACGCTCTTCTCCGGGCTTCGGTGAACTCGTCCTGTTCTGGTCCGAGCGCATTGAGGGAGAGATTCATAGCCAGAACCCAGGCCTGACCAGCGCGATACCGCATTTTCATCATATTGCCGCGTTGCGCATATTCGTATATGGACAATACAAGTAAGGCCAATATACTCTCTAACTCAACGGGGGCTCGAGGATGAAATGGTTGTCTATTGATCGTTGGCCGACCATGATTTAATGCCTGAGAAGGATCGGTTACTGAATCAATGAGCTCACTGTCAGCTTCAATCCTCATCGTTGCTAGTCGAGCGTAGGTCTGTGAATATGACCTTCGCGGCATGACACTGGCGGAATCAGGAACGTTGGGGAGCGGAACTAGGGCAAGAATCGCGGATATTGCACAGCTCAGAGGAGACGCTGGTTGGTAAGCAAGACAGACTTCGTCGGACGGAGAGTTTGGATGTGAGCCTGCATCTTCCAACGGGAGATCCGGACCAGGCTGCGCAATGCTCGGAGGTAAGATCGGAAAGTATGGATGAATGAACTCGTAATAAGCATTCAATCTGTGCCCGCTCAGGTCAGTGTCCTACTCTAGTTCGATGACTTATCAGCAAACCTACATGTCTTGCTCGCTGCCATATGCTCTTACAGTTGGCTGCTTTCCCGCTGAAGCTAAAGGTACTTGTGACACAGGCACGGCTGGATTGCTGCCTTCTCCAGGATGGGCGAACATCCCAACAAACATGCCCTGAACTTCAGGGTTGAAGTCGAGATGTCTCAAGCCCGCCCCTGGTAAGGACAGTGGTTCGATTTGACTAAAAGCGCCATCTGCTGACCGCGAATGTCAACGACTTTGCCGATCGTAACAGCTTGGATCAGGCTGCGCTCACCTTCTTCATAGTGAGGATTCTGCACAACAGGAGGATCCCATGAATTGGTTTGCACCAATTCATCAGCGTCGGTTGGTGTAACACTGCTTTTCTTCTTGCGGGGTCCCCCACGTTTGCTGGGTAGATATGAACATGCCTTTCCTTTGTTTGCACACTGTTGGCGGAAGCAGGTAATATTTAGTGAGTATTTGGAATTTCGTCGACGCTAAAGGGTGAAGGGGGGAAAGGGAAATTCAAATAAGATAGAAAGAACGTACGCTTGAGCAAGGCTCTTGCCCGTCGCAACGTGTGCGGGATGCCCGGCTGTGAAGTCCAAGGTCAGATCATCACTTTCCTTGAACACCGCCTAGTATCGAAGTTCGATGGGAAGGTCCTTACCATGCCAAACAGGCTACCTTCACCGGGGGTTTGGCAAATTTCCTTCGCACGACAGGCGCATTTCCGGATCGATGAGAGGTCTCTGCTGGCAATTGAGGCTGTTCTTCAATATGAAACTGTTGCTCCTGAAGATCCTGCTGATATTGGTTATGCCCTAAAACCATTGCGATTGGCACAGGGCTACCTTGATATCAGGGGTGAAATCCCCGAATTGATGGATTCCAACCGCCGAGTAGCCAGGTTCTTTTGACTTTTATTGTGTGTATGTGTACGTATATTGAAACCCGTCAGTCGAGAAGGGGGGCGGACTACCGAACAAACGCCTCAAAACATTCACGAATTCCATTGATTCGGGCCGAGGTGTAAGGGAGCAAAATGGAGCAGAGAAGCATAATTTGCCTCTTACAGTCCAATATTGAGGACTGACTTCTCTCGGGGGGGGAAGAGACGGAAAGAGAGAAATGCGACAGCTCTATCCCATCGAAGCTGGAAGGGGCCAGTTACAAAAGTTAATGTTAAATCAATGGTGGCATCGCAGATTCGCAACGAGAGAGGGCAGCAATAGTAAGCGTGGATTGAGTGAAAAGCAAATCCCGGTGATTGGGTATCTTGTCACAATTCAGCATCGGGATTTGCCTCAACGGACCGAAAGGGATTAGCGGACGTATTCGCCGCCATGATCCACGGTGACCCAGAGTCTCCATCAGCCGTCAGTTGCTTCACGCAACTGGCTGGTTTCTCTCCTAATCTGCTGCCACTCTCCTGGGTTCATTGATGGCCAATCTGCCAAGGAGCTTGCGAGTAAGCCTTCTTCACGGCTTTTGTTTCCTCGGCCTGTACTTTCATCTAGCAAACGTCGGCCGCTTTTCAGTCACAGTACCTGTCTTGATTCTTGAGAATACGTATTAGCGGCAGGGTTTTGAGTTTTTCAGATGATATACATCATACGACGAAACGGCGGAAGAAACTTTCACTGAGCCAATGGCAAACAGTTGGCCGTTCCAGTCAAATTAAGATGGGTAGATATGTAGTGGCACAACCGTGGCATCACTGAAGCATAGGTGAGTACCGCTGGACGTCCCATCAGAGCACGGAGGTATGGGTCTACAGCTGGGAGCAAAGGGTGGTACGGACGATTGCCAGCCCAACTGCGAGCATTTGAGCAGGTGAGGCATCAGCAATCGAGGGTACCTTGATACATACGAGAACAAAGATCGGAACAAGCAGAAAGCAGGAGGCATGGGATGGAATAGGATGCATGATATGATGAGATGGTTGAATCGTGAATGGCTGGAAATGGAATGTGGGAAGGCGGCAACTAGACTCTTAGTCCAGCCGCTTAGTTGGGGGCCCAGGCGGCCAGGCCCCAAGGCATCCCAACGGGGCATTCCCAGCGAAGCTTGGGTGTCGCGCCTCAGGCATCCGCCGCGAGCCAGTCACGCGTCGCTGTCACGACTTCGTCTCCGCTCGGCGAACTGACAGTGCCCTCATTTTCTCTGGATCCCGAAACTCAATTGTCTTCCAATTGGAAATGGCCCAATTGACATTGGACAGTGACACCTCCCATTCCGGCTCTTTCGCATTATCCTACTCCGAACCCCAGCGCCCCCAATCGGCATATCGGTATCCTCAAGAGTTATCAACTGGCTCGAAGAATCGAAGATGATGTGAGAAGAAAAATCTTTCTGGTTTGTACCGCGGCTATCCCATTCATAGACTAGTGCAGAATTCCAGAATAAGAGTAATTTAGTAAATAACGCTAGGAGGGAGCTAATACGACAAGCGACGCTAAACCCTAACCCTAACCCTAGGTTAAGGGGTTAAGGGCAAAAAATGATCTATAGCAATTGGACATCAAACTGCCAAGTATCGACAACGCTGTGTTCCTATGCGGCATCCGGCATCATGCTGAAGTAGGGCTCAGGCAACAAAGTCCTAACCGAAAATCTCGTGGAAATCGAAAGAGCCTACACATCAATGAATAATCTTGTTTACACAGAGCTCCAGCTAGTTACTGAGATAATCCACATTCAATCTTAGTCTGTACTAGTAGAGACTAATCCCATATCCAAACTTAAGAAATGAAGTACACTGCCTTCAGTTAGGCCAAGTCGGGAAAGTCGAGGGACCATGCCGGGCACTCCGTTTTATATTAATTTTGACTACCTTAGCTGATGCTTAGCTAGGAAAGCACATGGCTTCCGAAAGAGACGGGGCCGATCATAGTACGCATAATTATGATAATACTAGCACGGAGTATTCCGTACATATCGTGATACTTAGGTGATTGGCTCGATCTGGACGAAGTCATATACGTACATTCTTTGACTCCGCATGCCAATATTGAATACGCTATCATCGGTAGGTAACTTATTACGTACCTAGAAACTATCCTGCCTGACCATACATAGATAAGGTAGGATCAATTTTGACAAGAGAAGGAAAATTATCACTCCTCGTATCTATCGAGATCTATCGAGTTTATGTACAGTTGTCTAAACAAAATAGTGTTCATAATGGCTTACCGGCCTCCTCTCAATTCTTGTGGAATCTTTATTCCTGACAGGTGACGGACGGATTCCCAGACGCTGTCCGGTACCTTGACGGGGATCTTGTGTCCTCTAAGCGTCTCGTCGATCAGCCATAGACCAACCACAAATTCTTCCCGTGACAGCATGCCGATTTCTGTGCGGTCGACCAGGGTCCATATCAGTTCCAAAGTGTGAAGTGGTAAACGACTGCGCGACCATATATCGCGCACCACAAGGTGCACTACTAGATCCGACGAGACCAGTGTGTGCGGCAGGTCAGGAAAGATTCGGTAGATTACGCTCTCTGGGGGTACCCACAGCCCCTTATTCGCAGCCCACACTCCTTCATATCGCTTGCGGGCTGCTTCGGTAACCTGTTGACGCCATCGTTTGCGGTCACCCTCGTGGTGCTTATGAGGATGATGTCTAATTAAATGGCGTCGACCTGGGCTTTTGCTGTCTTCGACATCGGATTTGGGAGGATCCCTTAGAGTTTGTCGTAGTCCCTTATGCGGACTTGGAGTCGTGTGATTGTCCTTTTTTAGTATATCTCCAGGATGCAAAACAGAGCGAGATCGCGATCGACGGGGTGGAGGCAGCGGTGGAGGAGCGCTGTATGGTGACGGTGCGCGAGATGAAGCTAACGAAGAAGCAATGATTGCGTTCGCCAACGCTTCCTTTGTCATACCCGACGATCCATTTGCATTGCCAGTGTTTTGACGACTGGCCGTAGTATAATGGCTGCCAGAGCTTGTTGCTTCATCGGTTACTGAATGCGCACGTGAAGGACTGATATTGACGGTCTCTGACTGACTCGTTTCACGGGTTCCCGTGTTCCTGTTTCCCGAAGTCTGAGACTTTTTTGTGTACGCATCATCATCGCCTAGGCGCGGAGGAGCTTTTTTGGGAAGTTCTGGTTGCAATTTTTTGTCGTCGCTTGCTGGTTGAACGAGCTTGGGTTTGGTAGCAGGTCGTTCTGGTTGCAATTTTCTGTCGTCGCTTGCTGGTTGAACGAGCTTGGGTTTGGTAGCAGGTCGTTCTGGTTTAGATTTAATTATTTTAGGCGGAGGTGTTGAGCCTCGTTTGGTTGATGAATGAAAGGTCACGTCTGCTTTAGGGCGTTCCCCTGCCGACTTAACAGGTAACCCAGTTTGCTTAGACTGTAGACCCCCGCTGGTTGAGCTTGATCTTTCTTCATCCAAGATATTCGTCAGCGAATGCGCGACAACCGGGCCCTTGCGCATAGGCGCTGGCGCATAGACTGATCTAGAATTCTGAGCAGACAGAAAGTCGGGCTTGGGTGCCGGCGAAATAGCTTTTCTCCCGGAGGAAGTGCTACCAGTCATTGCTTTTCTAACGGGAGAAACGGATGTAGAAGGAACAGCCTGGGGTGTCCGAGCCGATGATCTCAAAGCTGCCAATTGCGCAGCTTGCATCTGAGGCGTATCTCGTCCAGACGCATCGGAACCTCCTCTACCTCTAAGACCGGATCGCGAGACGGTATTCCCGGAGAAAACTTTGATCCTATCCATAACAAGGCCAGCCTCCGGCATCTCGGACACGGGGTCGGGCTCGTCTGCATGTTGCGAAGAACGAGGCGGGTCGGATTTCGTAGGGGTGCGCATTGCATCTCTTGAGCTCTGGACACTCAATGAAGTCCCGCGATTTGGTGAGCGGGCATTGAAGGCCATGCTTGCACCCTGAAGGGCGGCAGAGTTCAACATCACATTGCTTGTGGGTTGCCGTCGACCGTCACGAACGACAGCCTGGATACCACCGCTCATGGAAACATGCAACGCTTTGTTTTATATATGCCGCATGTGTTCGTCCCCTGGCTCCTGGATATTTTGATATTTCGTTCTTGTTGGGGCGGTTCGGAACTGTCGGGACAGGCAAGTGCCAGCTGCAAATTCGATCGGTAACGGCGCAATTTCATCTGTCAACGCAGCTATGAAGCTCACGATATAGGGATGGACGATTTCTTGTAGTTATGAGCTCTAGCGTATAGTCTCATGATTATTCTATGCCGTGATAATGATGATGATGATAATGATAGCAATGCTTTTTTGAAGGTCATGTCTCTCCGGAGGACGGATCAGCCGGGTGGGTCACAGCGTCAAGAAGGAAGGAAGCTGAGCACGTGTCTCGCTGCTCCCTTCCGTGAGCATCCAAGATGTACGTACATCCAGACTCGAATCTCTTCAGCATCATTTCCATGATACGGCCAAGCTCAGATCGTGGACGTGATTTCAAATGTGGGTCATCGTTCAGTCTGCTGAGTCTGCCTGTCAGTTGAGCAGGATGATGCCTAATAAATCAGGTGGGCAACGGTGGATCGGCTAAATTGGCTGTCTTCTATGAGCGTATTTAGGCGAGCGTGACCCAAGGCATCTCAACGCAATAGACGACCACTCTGCACGATCTTTATGAAGATTGTGGCTGGGCAATCTTGCAGTTCGCATTTTTCTACACGAGGATTCATGGCATCTTGCAGTGCTGGAGCTATCAACAGCGCCAAACAACGAAACCTACGCCTTGAAGATGGCATCCCGGCAAAATACAGCGACGAAAATCCCCACATATTGTACTGCCTTTAACCGGCGTGGAGTTACGGCAATGGATTGGACAATGTCCAATGTCCACTAGGTTTTGGCCAATAGCTGCCTTGTTTAGCAGTACATCAATGCGAGGTGAGTTGAATGATTGGTCTTCTGCTTTCAGGTTCTACAGATGCAGTGTGGAGAACCGCAACGGCACTTGTTCCTAGATGTAAAGCCGCTACCCCGGATTTTTCTCCCCGCGTCTCCAAATGTCAATAAAAGGGTAGAACTGCAACCTCAACGATCCTTTGATGTATTTCTTTTGAAACAAATTTCTCAAATGTCGTCGGCAATTTTCTGACTTCCGATATTCCGTCCAATTCTATTGTCCATCCTGGCCAAGAACGCATGTGGTCTGACTATCCAGAAACACGGTGATTCATACATTGGCGACGTTTTCGCGGCAGAGCTCGATGGTTAAATGCAGATCAATGCCTGATGGAAGGTCAAGAAAGCTCTCAACGCCGAAAGGCCTCGTCCTCTCAATCATCATCCACAGCGAGATGTTCTATATGCGATGTAACATTCAGAAGACCAGAGCACCTCAAGAGACATCTCCGTAGCCACACTAAGGAAAAGCCTTTTCGATGCGCTCAATGCAGCCGTTGTTTTTCAAGAAGGTATTATACCCGTGTTCTTCTATTCTGCTGACTTACTAATTATCTACAGCGATACCCTCTATCGGCATGACCAGAGTCACCACGCACCGGGAATAGAAGGAGGACCTGACCGGATTCACCGCATTACTGTCAAGACATTCCGAGCTTGTTCGCAATGTGCATCTGCTCGTGTTCGATGTAGCGGTGGTGAGCCTTGCCATCGGTGCCAGGGTCGTACCATTAGCTGTCAATACCCAACTGAGAGACGTGGAAAGCACAAAAGTCCCGTGGACTCACTTCAAAAGTCGGCCAATGCAACGACTAAAGCTTCTTCACGAGGAAAGAAGTCTGATTCACAGCAGTCTGCTGTGGATATATCAAAGCGACAGTTGCCCGCGACTCTTCAAAGCCCTCCGGCTCAATCAATGGATCAGCAAATTCAGTTCCGTTTCGTCAATTACAATACAGCTTCCCAGATACCTACCACAAATCGCGAAATACATCCTAGACGTCAGAGCCTCGCGGATGGTCACGGAGGTGTAACACTCCTGGACTTCGAAGCTGGAGCTAAGAATTCAGAGGAGCAGGTTCCGAACAGTTCACATATTCCGTATCCAACAAGTTCTCCTGAGACATGTACTCCGGACAGCACGACCATTTTTCCGCTTAACGTGGAAAATCATCATTTCCCGGAGGAAAACACTCTGAACCAACTACAGTCTCCCCAGGCGGCCTTACCAGTTGATCTGTCACATTCGTCCGCGTTAGACTTGCCTATAGCCCCAGAGCTATTTGACTCAGTGGAGGACTTGAGCTTAAACTGGTTCCCCTTAGATACTTTAAACGATATCAACGAATCATTGCCAATAGACTCGAATGTTACATACAATGCGATGAACGACTGGTGGCTAGAAGGCGGCTTGAATGCCAAAAGTGATTGGATCCAGCCCACGACAAATATAGGCCATATTCCCCCGCTTGATAGTGCAGACCATCCTGCTTCGATCCCTTATGCTACTATACAAAGTCGTCATTCATTTAGCAATTCGTCGCAAGATAGATCCCCGTCCTCTTCGGCGAATGATGAAGCGTCGAAGTATGGCCATTATTACGTTGACGGTGAAGGTTCCCGTCTCACGAAGCAAAAGCGACGAAGAAACGCTCATACAGACCCAGTAGAGAATCCAATCTCTGCTTTAGTTCCGCGAAGACGCCCACGATTGGTATTCCCATCGATGCATGATGGTCTAGTTCAAGAGATTCACCAAAAACTATCTTCCACAAAGCACATACCAATCAACACGTATGACAGGATTCTCGACATGTTCGACAAGTTATGTCGCTCCGAGACCTTTTTCACAGCTTTTGAGCCCACTGTTTTTCCAGGGGCAGATTTGCTGGCTTTTTTTGTCTCAGGTTACTTGGGCGAGTTTCAGCCTGTCTATCCGATTTTTCACATGCCGACATTTGATCTTGAGAAGAATCATTGGATTTTAACGCTCACCATGTCAGCAGTTGGGTCCTGTCTCATCAACTCACCAGAGACGGCAGATTATGCTTACCCGCTTCAAGAATTTGCACGAAGGGCTATTCTTGTTGAAAAAGAAAAATACAACACCGGTGCAAAGCCCATCTGGCTTATCCAGGCGATGCTTTTGAACTGCGTCGGCCTTTATCACTGCGCTGATGATCAAAGCAAGGAATTTGGTCTCGGTTGTTTGAATGACTTGGTACGATTAACTCATCAGGAGGGACTGCTCTCCAGCGGACTGTCAAATAAGACAACTGGCGCTTCATGGAGGGACTGGATCGATATTGAAATAAGACGAAGAACTGGTTATTTTATTTGGCTTGTTGATAGCACTCTGGGGTATACTGCCACCAATTTTAGGCCATTCTTCAGTCTTAAAGATGCAAGGGCACCCCTCCCATGTCACGAAAGTTTATGGGATGCAGCATCGGAGGAAGACTGGAATTCTTTAGACCATGGTGACAATCTGTCTCTTCATTCAGCTACCGAGGTTCTATTTATCGAAAAGAGATGCATTCCGAGTATTTGCGAATTCGACCACACTCTCCTCCTTCACGCACTTTATCAGAGACTGTGGGAGGTCAGCGATTACTTTCAAAGTCCGCTTACATGCTGGAACCCCAATGCAGCAAGACAGCCACGAGAAGCCGCAATTCCTTCGACTTCTGTATGGCTTCCAGGGGTACAGATGTATTCCAAATGGCGCAACAGTGCGTGCGATGGCCTAGATACACTTCACTGGCATGCCAATGGAATCATCGCAAAGGCAGCAGGGTTTGAGCATCCCACTGTACTACATCTACATGCGGCACGTGTCATACTTCTTGTGCCATTTCGAGAGATCAGAAATCTGGCCACATCATTGGCGAATGCAACGATCCCATGGGACAGCAGGTCACTCGAGCGCAACTCTGACTGGCAACATGCTTGGCGATGGGTGACGCAAGATCAGTACAAAGCTCGGCTTTCGATTATTCACGCGGGCTCGGTATTTTGGCACGTTCGTCGTTACTCGACTAATGCATTCCATGAACCAGTATCCGTATTCCTGGCAACTCTAGCGCTATGGGCGTATGGTATGTGCAGTTATAATCCATGCCCAAGACCTTCGCCATCAACGACAGCGGCCAGACAGGACATTCAGGACAGTCAGGAACAGCAGGATCAAACTGACTTTGACGCAAACCCGACATTTATACACCTTGATCGACCATGCGATGACGAGATTGTCCAACTCTTTGTACGCAAAGGTCAGACGATGAGGGGAAATGTGACAGGTGTGGGAGATATATGTAGTCCTCAGGGACCATTAAGGGTTTTGAAGGAAGGCATTCGAATATTGTCGAGTTTGGCCTCAACGTGGGGGATTACTCATGAGTACATTGATATCTTGTCGAGATTGAGGGATCGTACATCGCTGCCTGTGATCGGGACGGCTGTAACGCAGGGCTAAAATTGGCTGTCTTCGATTATAACTACATGATAGACACCTATCGTACATGGCTCGGACTGCTGAGACTCATTGTATTGTACATAAGAATCTGTCTGCTTGCAGGTCCAATCATGGAGAGAATCCTAAAGTAAAACGAGTCAGTGCACAATACTCAACGACGGAAAAGAGAAGAACATACTACTTTCATCCAACAAGGTCTTCTCCTCCCAACTCTGCTCAATCCATTCCACAGTAACAATATGCGGAACTTTCAAGCCTCGTTCAGACATTTGTTGTTGTGCGAGTGTCTTGCGGATGTTTGAGATTTCTTCTTTTGTTGATCTAGAAGGTGAGGCGGTATTATCGTCAACCATGACGACGACGTGTGTAGGGAGATTATTTGTTGATTTATGGCTGCTTTTCCTACTTTTACTGCCCATACCCAGATCGTCGACAATATCGGCTCCTCCAAACTCAGTCAGTTTTCGAGCAAGGAAAAGTCGAATCTGGTCAGTATTCTCAGTAGACGGCGATGATGATTCCGATGGGTCATGAAAATATATGACGAGCCCCCTGAAAAGCCAACCAGGTGGAGTAGTCCCTTCCTCGTGACCTCGCTCAAAGACATTCCCAGAAAGCTCCTTGATTTCTGCCTCATTTTCAGCCAATTGTTCCCGTTCGGGTTTCGCTGCGTCTAAGATAGCTCTAAGTTCTTCCTGCGTAACGTCCCGAGCATAACTGTCGTTGTATACATCGACATTGCCGGCGATTTCATCCTGTCGGTCCTCTGTCGTGAAAAACATGTGCCGCGGCTCCAATGGGAGAAGATACGGCGATAAATGCCCGTCGATTTCATTCTGTTGGATGCAGTCAAAAAGCCAGTTTGGTCGAATGATATTGTCACGCGCACTCTTCTGTAGTGATGCTACTTTGACGGTTCGGCGATCTGCTATGCAGAATATGTCGGGTGCAGCTGTATTTGTTTGATAGATCTTGCCGCCGTTGGACTTGACTAGTTGCTCGAGCTGGACTTTGGTCTTTTTCTTTGGTCCGTTTGTATCGGTCATGACGACTATTATAGTCAGCACAATCCTCAAAGGATTAGAAATGTGAAGAAAGGAGAAAGAAAGGGGGGGGTTTACAAAAGTTCAACCCATCAAAAACATTCCCAGCTGGACCAGCATATTCCACTTTCTTATCCTCCTCATCATAACCCGCAATAGTCAAGGGCTTCTTTGTAGATGTCTTGATCCGCTTTCGACGCGAGTCGTCGACTGTGAACTGTTTCTCCTTCTGCTCCTTTTCTACATTGGATTTAAGATCTAAGAACTCCTGTACAGACAAGGCACTTTTCCAATCCTTGTCCATGCGCAGTTTTTTGAACCGCGGGAATCGTAGTGTCAAGCCCATGCGAAATTCTTCGCTGACTGAGACAGACGCAGCCTTCACGCAAACCACAACCGATTCATCCGGCCGAATCCATTCATCGGGTCTTTCCTTTTGAGATGCATCTCCCCCTGCTAACTCTATAAACTCAGTGGGCGGCTTTTTAGGGTTCCATGGCTTCCATTTCCCGTCTGTGTGATGGCGGATATTCGCATAGTCAGCCGCAGTGAAGCCACCGCCGACTTTGCAGAATGAATAACATTTCATTGAATTCGAGCCATCGGGATCGTCCACTAGTAAGCCACAGAGATAGCTTGAAAGAGCGCCTCCACGTTTTCCGGAGCCATAGTAGCCTCCAATGACGATAAGATCTAGGGCCTCTCCAAACTCAGTCATGTATTCAGGTTTCACTTTCATCCAGTCATCGTGACGCTCATTTAATCTGTATGGAGACCGTGGGTTCTTCAACACCAGTCCCTCAGATGCTTCTTCGACCACTTTTCTAAGGATGGGCTCAATCTCGGCGGCTGTCGTAGCCTCCGTATACGGATGTATCTCAAACCTCCGGTGGACAGGCCGAATGGCCTTTTCAATGGCATTGCGACGATCCCTTAGTGTATAGCGTGTCAACTCCCTGTCATTCAGATACAGGATATCAAAAACCCGAAGTAACGGACGCGGTCCTTTGGCATTCGGATCTCGTTGTTCCGCCAAAGCTGCCGTCTTCAACGTGCCGAACGGGACTGGTGCGTCTTGCTCGGGATCCCATGTAATCATCTCACCGTCTAGAATGATATTATCAACTCCTTCGACGAACGCATCCTTCAAGTGTCTGGTCAAAGAGCCGTTGGGATCAAAAAATCCATTTCCATACAAATACGTGTATTCCTTGGCCTTTCGTGACCAGAAGCAAAACCTCTTGCCTCCCTCAACTGACTCATCTGTTTCCATGTGTAGCTGCATCCGCTCGCCATCCAGTTTCTCTTCAATCCAGAACGTAGGATCTTCTGGCGTCGCCCGCATTCGCTGAACCATCTTTTCGAATGAATGCATCTGGAACTGCGCTAATTGAGGTTGAAAACATTGCATCAGCGACACGCCGCGCTCATCACCTTCAAGCCGGATATTTGGGTCATGCAATTCCCAGCAAACACGCCTCAGACTGCTGGAAATACTGAAAAGCCGCTCGGCATCCGGATGCCAGACGTCAAAAATTGTACGTTCCGTAGCCCCAACTTTCATTTGTCGCAGAATGATACGGATCAGCCACATGAGCTCCTCGGGGTTCATGCGCCGGTAGAACTCAGCCAATATTGGAAGCTGCTGATCTTCCTTGGAAGCAGAGGATAGCTGATCCAGGCGTTCGTTGACCTCTTCAATACGCATATCTCCAACATCAGTCCTCATTGGTCTTCTCGACAAGACTTCATAGCATCGACCGGCGAAGTCGCCTACCATACGACTGGAAGCAGTCTGGCCAGGAAGTTTCCAATTCAGTAGAGTGAACCCATCTTCGGAGTTCTTATCGATCTTCATGATCTTAACAAGCAGTTTTCCGATGACTTTTTCTTTCAATCCATACATGGCACGGTCCCGATCCTTATCGGGTATAATGAGTCGAAAGGCTGGGTAAATATCATCGCCCACATCCTTGCGCCAGTGAGAGATGAATCGCTGGATGATATCTCGCCGGCGTTCCTGCGGATTCAGACTGGAGGGACCATGAGGCCCAGCTTTCCTACGAGCCGGACCTGCAACGGGCTTTTTCTTGTTGTCGTTCAATGGATTGAAAAGTTCAGTAAGAAGGGCATGAAATAGAAGAGTTGGGGAATGATTGCGAGGTCGATTTGGATATCTATGCGAGATGTAAGTTATTTTCGTCATCTAGCTGATGCTCGTCGGCTTACTTCTCGTCCAGGTCTTGCTCGGCTTCATGCAGCGGGCCCGCATCGGGGATTTGCGTATCTCTGTCTATCTGGCTCATCTTGGATATACATGTATCATAAAAGAAGCCAATTTCATGATCATCTCAGGTTCTTGGCTTCAGTATGACTGTCATAATCGATTGTCTGTTGTACATGTTCAGCCAAAGAGCCTCATGGGTAGGAAGCTCTTTGATTCGCTGGCGGAGAGAGCCTAGCCCAGGCAGCTGTCGGGTCACGTGACTAGCAGCGGACGTCATTGTGCCTCAGGCAGACGCATCTTCTGCTCGACTGAATATTTGATATCACACCAAGGGAATAAATACATATGCAGATCGCCAGATTAGTAGTACTCGTTGATCAAAGGAAGAATACAAATAAAAACATCAAACCGCACAGACGCTACATATTTTTTCAATACACCATCCTTCAATCCCAATTAGTATGCACACGCATCCATCACACGTTGCACCCTTCATGAGTGGTCAGAGATAAGCAATTCTCAATCCTGTCATGCCATGTCACATCAGAATCCGAACTTTCACCAGGGAACAAGGTAGTTTGATGCCCAAGCAGACCCCTGTGGGGTATGGACCTGCTTACTACGTACGAGGCTAAAGGATAGTTGCATAGTATGGGGTTCTCCAGAGTCCCTAGCACGTATTTTTTATTTTTTTTCCCTTGAACTCGGTGGGGTGAAGGATGCGAGCATCTGTAACGTTGAATTTATTGTTGAGTCGAATATTTTTCGTGCGGGAAGAGCGGATATCGAATTACCGTGCTTCACCGCCTGATGCACGCCTTTATCTCAAAAATGAAAAAGCATACGAACTAAGTACTTTCAGTAATGTCGATGTTTTTCTCGCCATTAGATTTCGAGACAACGGCCGAATGAAGACATTATAGTGGCATTCGGCCATCGTTTACATCACAACTGGTAATCGTAGTATATTGTACTGTATATTATATTGGCTTTCCCTGAGCGGAAAACGTTAGATGATGAACGAAAGATTGAAGATGTCAAACAAGAGCAGGGGTGTGATGCGATTCCAAGGGGCGAAGCCAAATAGGGATACTGTAAATATGCTGTACCGTAAGCAGAATGAAAAACATAGTGTCTTAAGCTCTTGCCAGTCCTATGCCCTTTTAAGATCGAGGCTAGCCTTTCCATTCTCTACTAAGCGATTCGATCTCCTACAGCATGCAGGAAGTTAGATCACCAACAACAAAATCGACGCAGAAAGAGGTGTCCAAGAGTGCAGGGTGTTCGCAGGATAGCGGTTAGCCACACATGTTCCTGACCTTTATACAATAGAGCCGTCGGTTTTATATGCGTGGTCCCAAGTTGGTTCAGATTTGACCTGGATAATGCTCCGAACTTAAGAAATACAACGCAAGAGACCATAAGCGGAGTATCAACGTCTGGAGAATGACAACGACCACGCAAGTATAAATAGACTATAGAAACCTCGGATTAGTCGCTCTCAATCTTCCAGAACCAGGGATTAGACAAGATTTGCGCAGGCGAAGGTCTCTTCGTGGGATCATATTGCAAAATCAATCGAATCAGCGCTTTCACTTCGTAGGCTTCCTCGTCATCAAGGTCCGGCTCTGACCGATCGAATAATTCTTCCATAGACGTCTGCTCCACCATAAGCGGTTCCTCCTCCGGGGCGACTCCTCCGAGCTTACAATTAAAGAGCTTCCTCTCGGGCGTAAAGTAGAGCGACGACGTCTTCCAATGCCTGAAAAGCTCGTCGGGGAGGGCGCCGAGCCGGGCGGTAAGGGAGAGAAGATGATCATCATTTTCATACTCGGACCCCGGTATACAGAAGAGTGGCTGTCCGGTGATAAGCTCAAAGACAAGGCAGCCGAAACTCCAGACATCAACAGTATTGTTAATGGCTCCGGTAAGAATCGATTCAGGAGCTCGAAGACCGAGTGGAGTAACGGGCTTTGTTGGCGGATCGGTGAAGAAATATGCTGTTCGGGGTAGGCAGGTATGAGTGTAGATATTCGCCAAGGGGAAAAAAACAATCAATCAAAGCGTGAGGGACTGACCACCGCCCATATCAGATAATTTAACCTTGAAACCTTCGGCGTAGCGGGTGAAGGGCACCAACGGCTGTGCAACGCAAAGATATCGAGGAGCCCATTTATCTTGTTTACCATCTAGCCTCTGTACCGGGAAGGATATCGACCGGGCTTGTACATCTTTCTCCTGCCGGAGCATGTCCTCAGGCGTCGAGTCAACATCGTTTAGAGTAAAGAGTATATTTCCCGGTTGGAAGTCTCCATGGGCGACCCCATTTTCGTGGAGAAATGCAAGAGCCTGCAAGGACTGCTTGAGGATGCTCTTTGCCATCCGAAGCGGATAGCGGATCTTCATTCCTCGCCTGCGAGGTTTAAACTGCGGCAGCTCCTCGACCATAGTATTCACACTCGGACCCATAGGCTCAAATACCAGGCATCTGTGGACGCCATTGGGGCCGCGATGGTCGAACTCGCCTAGCAGTCGCGTGACATGCTGGGCTACTTCTGTTGGTGCGATTTCGGTGAGGTGGCGTAAAATTTGTAGTTCGGTCGTCGATCCCGAGATTTCTGATACAAGAATCTTCAAGGCGACATATTCACTGTTTCTTAAAAGGAAATAAGCAGCGATAATCTACAGCATCGCGGGCAGGCGACGCAAAAAATGAACTCACTTCAGGTCACGGGCGAGCCAAACCGTTGAGTAGGAGCCCTCGCCGAGCTTCCGGATAACCTTGTACTGACCGTTGTTGAAGACATCGCCGAGAACGACGGGATGGTTCCCACCTGGGCGGTAATCCTCCACCCACTCACACGGTAATGTAATAGTTTTAAATCTCCGCTCGTCATCTCTGAAGGCCCTCGACGGCGTGGGAGGAGGCGAGATAATCATGGCTGCGACGGAGATGCGCTGTCCAAGAGTTGCCGAGCGAAATGTCTTAGGGATGGAAGATTGTGACAGGATCTACAGAGAGAAGAGATTCATTTCTTACACTTATTACGGATCGTTACAAATACCGTGCAAACGTTAAGCGATCGTATCTATGTGCGTGAAGGACCGTAACTAATAAAGATGTTAAAATGTACTAAGTAGTAGATAATATTGGCAAAAAAAATAAACGCCAAGGTAGCAACCAGTGTAAGCTATCGTGACAAACGCCGCGCTATGTATGTCCTGAAGAAGATACCTGCTCCATATCCAGATTTCAATGCCCATGATGCAATGCTATGTACATAAACAGAATGGAACGTTGTAGAAAAAGTAAAGTGCTAGGTCTCAATCCGCTCGATCGAGATCCCAATCCATCGTTGAGGAATGGCCGGCCCTTCCTCATAATCCCCTGGAATTAGTCGTACGGCTTTCCGTGGAGGAAGCCATATCCTCGCGCGCGTGGGAACATCGTCGCGTAGTTTACCGCTGCGACGCATATTCATCTCCAATACGACCATGCGGAGAAAATCGCTATTTTCTCGTGGTTCTCGCTGCCGAGAAGGAAGCTCGAGGCCCGGCTGCTGATGAGTCATGCTCTTGTTGTCCGCTGATCCAGATTGATTGTATGTCTGCATCTGAATCGAAACAGGGCAGGTGTTGATTCCTTGCAACATGTCGTGAGGATGGTCACTGTAGACGTGCATCTCAGCGGGAGACAGAGTGATTGGATTGAGGTAGCGGCGAAGAGCAGGTGAAGGCGGCCCACTTAATGGAAGTGGACGCCGATCGTCCGTCAGTTCCGGGGTGATGGAGAAAAGAGAGCGGGTAAGAAAGTCATCCGGTCGAACTGAAGGCGTTGCAAAATTGGACACAGTCTGCGCCGCAGACTTGATAGCCCTCAGGGAAGCGGTGAGATTGGACTTAAAGGTGAGGAAACTTCGCAACGAACGGTTCTCCGGTGAAGCAATAGCGGGAATACTTTCTTCCATCAGATTAGATGGGTCGAACGTATCGATATCAATGTCCAGAAGTGGATGATCAGTCGCACATTCCTGTGGAGGAGACACTTGCTTTCGTCTTTCGAATGCCCGTCTTTGAAGTAAAGGCGATTGTGACGGAGTAGTAGGGCCGGAAGTAATGAATGAATTCAAATCTTGATCCAAGGAGGGTATGGAGTCCGTTGAAATAGAGCGCTCGAATGGAGGTGGCTCGATTTCGGTATTGCTGTTGATCACAGAAGCCGGAATATCACCGAAATTCTCATCTGGGGGGCTGAGCAAGATGTCTAATGGTGAGCTTGAAGCCCCTTCGAGGTTGGCCAAGTCGTCTCGTGTTTTGACTCCATCCATCAGTAAACGACTGAATTCTTCGACGTGATTCCCACGAGGCAACTTGCGTGCACCTCTTATACTCCTACCTCGACGAGGAATAGCTGTGGTTTCGAGAAGCATGCTCAGAGATGGTGGTAAATTGCGATCTTGATTCTGACTGGATGCTGATCGACGTGACGACGCCGACTCCCTGCGTAGCGACCTGACATTTCTGCTATCTCCATAGATGCCGGTGTGGTTTCGCTCTTTACTGGCTTTCGGCGGGATGATAACGGGACTCGTATGGGGGACTGTGGTCGAGTCCGTGTGGGGGACGGAGACGGTTGTAACAGGGGAAGGCAGAGGTCGACTCGGCGTATGTCGTGAAGTTGCCACGAGTGTGGCTGATACAGGCTTCTTTTCATTCTGGATTGAATCTTTCTGGGCGCGTGCCGAGGAGAACAGGAACGCTCTAGGTACCATCATGTTGCATGCTTCACGAGGACTTTTGCAGCAGTCTATCTCCCGAGGAGGCACTCTGATCGAGAGTCTGTGCGAGGAACATAGGAAAAATGGTGAACCTGACGATGGAAAAATATTCCCCTCACAGGAGGGAATGCGAAGAAGGGCTTCGATGTAAATCTGCCGGGTTGTGTTGATTTGGTAGGGGGCGATGAATATGAGGCTCAGGGTCCGTTATCAGGGATGTCGATAGTAACTAGATAGCACGCGACTCGTATAGGGCGTCCACGGGCAAGCGTTCTACCGGTGTTGAGAATGGTAAAAATAATCAAGAAGTCGATGACACAGTTGTTGGATATCAGGAGAGTAAGTTGAAGCGAAAAAGACTGTAGAGCAGAGTTGGGATTGCAGGCAAGAGGGAGAGATAGATTAGAGTAGTACTGTGGTAGAGGGATTTCGCATTTCTAAGAGCCGGCGATAGATAAGCCTCGTAAGTCATCGTTTCATTCTCGCCGAAAGAGACGTGACGATTATTACATGGGCCGTACGGCGCAGACCGCGGCCAACCGTAGATTTCACTGAAAAAGCGCGTAACGAGGGTGTATTAGCGTGTAATTTTGGAATCTGAACCAATACGCCGGTGCTGGATCCCGGCTGCTAGTCCGTATGTGGTCAGTGGGGGATTCCCTTTCCGGAATGTCCGTTGGGGGACCACGTTGAAATTCGCTGTTACGGAAATAGAGATTTCGGCTGATGTTGTTCATATGGTGTGTTGGCAGATCGCGAGGCCAAAGCACTCGCACGACACCCAGACAACACTGACATGTAAGCAATCCATCACTTAACTAGTTACTGACTATTGTGGCATGCCTTCATTGTTAGTAACAGATGAAATATGATTGATCCTCTCCGACTCCGAGACTGAACTCCGATTGACCCGCTGGCGCAGAATATTCCTTGAGTGGGGCCATCGAAGGATTCCTCAGGCTGTGCAGTGTGCATGCGACACTCGATAAGTGACCGAGGTGCCTGGTGCAAGGCACCAAGGCATCAAGGCAGGAAGAAGTCGGGTGCGGCCATCTTACTCGTGATACTTTCGACACAGTCAATCCAGACATTCAACTAGAAAAGCGAACATCAATCGGAAAAAAGGCGTAAAATGTCTTTGTTTTATCTTTGTTTTCCTTATCAAATAGTTAAGTAACTCTGGGTACTGTGGAACATCGAGCCGTTTGAGCCGGCATTGATACGTGGAACAGCCCACAACGAGAAGCTTGTCGCATCCAACTTGTAGACGACCCAACGAAGAATTAGCGGTGTAACTATCTAATTAAGCCTGAAAAAAGAAAAGAAAAAAAGAGAAGAGAGAAAGAAAAATACTGGATATTACTACGTACTTTTCCCAGATGAATGTGAAAAGTGCAGCGAGTGACATGCATCGTAGGGAGTTAGGTCTCAGGGTTACGCCCTATATTGATTCCTGTCAAAATATGCCTCAAAACCACATAAATTACCATCCCCTTAACGGGGCCTCGTTTTTGGTCGAACGGTATATTTTCCGGTTCTCAATTCCTCCACTTGTCTCACTTCGTATTTCCAGATACGTAATAGAATTAGGGTCTATATACTCAGATGTGTTGTTCACACCCATACTCTTCAACTCAGGCGTAACCGATCAAACATACCTTGGACATAACTCTCTTTGGAATCGATTTAGGATCAAGCAGTATATACCCCGTCTCTCTGCATTCTCTACCGGGAAATCGCCCTTTCTATCCCATAAACCCATCCGCTCCCATCTCTTTCTCGATGCCATCAAGAAAGATGGCAAAGTCTCTATCGTCGAATCGGAGATGGTCGAATTTGTCCAAATATTAAATAGGCTTTAATGTATCCATAGATAAAATTGCCGAAGATTGACGTTACCCAAATAGCGAGAATCACAACGCCCCTTGCCTTGGCGTGCACAGGGATACGTCAATGTACGCAATAGCAATCGGGTTAGTTCATGCAATAGCATGGGATGTCTTAACGACAAAGATGCATTCAAGCGCGAGCCGCCACAGCTGCCGATGGGGTTGTCTTTCTGGCACCCCAGGTAATGATTTCTACGGCGACGTCTTTGGAGGTCTTCGATTCTTGTATTTCCAATGTTATAGCACTGAAAACCTGGCTATTGCATCTGTTGAAGACTGCTTGCTAGAATTCAAAACTCAGAAAATGCCAGGGTAAATTCGATCATGGTCTGGACAAGGAACTCTGAGAGAGCGAAAATGCGTGGTACGAGGAAGGATCAAGCCCTGTCTCACGCTTGAGAAAGGTCAATAAGAGCCCTGATAAATGGTGAGTATCATGAGTATGAGTCGATGAAATCCTTTACTTACAATGGACACGAAAGTACGATTTGATGAGAAGCTATCTTGTTCCTGGTAACTTCAGACAGTGAGGTTACAAAGCCATGCTGGGAGGAGACACCGACCTGCTGGACAGCAGAACAGGACCACTTAGTAAGTAGCGGATAGTTTTTTGAGAAAGAGATCACAATGTTTTTGTTTTTTTGTTGTGTTGAAAAAAAAATAAGATGCTGCATTTCACTATCAATTACTAATTTCCTAATCGGGCAATCAGTGATATTGCCAAATCGGGAAGCTTCCTGTAAAAGCTTCAACAGTGTCATTAGGGCTTAAGCGCATACCTTGATATAGACTTCACCCGTCATAGTCATACCTGCTACCTATATGATGACTCTCATTCGCGATCCAGCTATTTTTTCGAGTAGTTTTAGACAACACGATATTTCCGAAATTTTCTCTTCATCTTCGTGTCCATGTATACCATTGACAATCTCTGCCATTTAGGCAAACGTCGCACCTGTTCATATTACTTTAGTCATGTGGTCAATTCATTCATTCATTCAAAGGTTGTCGCGGCCTGATAGATTGGTGATTGCAGCACCAGCCTGACGCTCAGTAATTTGTATTGCTCATCGTCTTCGAAAACGACCAATCAGCGTCAGCGATAAGAGTATTCTGAAGACCCTGGCAGGTGGAGGGATGTGCGTGCGTGCGTGCGTCTTTTTTTTAGCATGGTTGAATACACACCACTGTCCTCCAGTGTCCTGGCTGTCATTCTGCCTTCGAGTTGGTTGTTTGATAATGCAGAAAATATACTAGACCATCATTGGGTCCGACAAGTCGAACCGGTTCGAACGCTCAGTCTTAGGGAGTTGCACCGAGCGTCTACAGACATGGTGTCGCAGATTTGGCATGACAGTATTGCTCATGACAAATGTAAGGTGAGAAAGGATTTAAGTGATAGAACCCGTCCATCTGCTGGCCGGATCGCATGGTCTTCGAAAGACTTTATTTGCCTAGAAAGTATCTAGGTAAGAGTATGAATTCACGAATAGAATTCGTTTATTATTCTTTGAACATACTACAGTATTCGGTTGCAAGTACTGGCGGATGCCCTTGTTGACAGGGTTGTTTCTTGACCTCGATACCCTCGCACATTCTCTTGAGACTTTGCCCAACAGACAGCGTACAGAGTTCCGCCTTGTCTCTCTCCGTCAAACCAAGCTTAGATCAGGTCGTGACACAATTGGGAAGCAGGGAGAGACGAGTATGGAAACGCCAATATGCAGTCTGGGATCAGGGTCCATACTGTGTTATAGAGTGGTGGACAAACTGCCCGTTGAGACGGCTCCGCTGACTTTGTGGCGTCTGGACTATGCGGTTCAGTTACTAACAAGAAATAGAAAAGCAAATAGTCCAAGTGTCGCTGTACAGGCTGTGAAGCATTTAGTATATTGGCCTCAAAATGAACCAATCACAATGCAGGCAGTAATCAATTCACATGCGCAGCCAATCGCAGTGCTTCATCTCGTCGACCTTGATGCGCTTGCCTCAACAAACAACCCAGACTGCCCATTCCTGTGGATGTCATGTTCAGTCTTCTTCTCAGTATTACCACCGCCCAGATCAGTCACTGACATACTCGATCAATATCTCAGCTGCACAGCCTGCAATCCCCGAGTCATCCCAGTACCTAGGCCACGGTAAAGCCAAGCCGAGCAGTGGCGATCGGCAGATGACTCAACCGACCAATCACCCGGCATGCCTTGCAGAGATAACGACCTAGCCCCAAACTCGCAAATCGCACGAGTAGCCCCAGTATCGTTCCTCTCTCTTCATTCGCCTACGGCGCTATCTTGAATCGATTGTTGATTGCAAATCCAAAATCTACCATAGACCGTCCTGGAGTCATCGGGGAAACTATTTATTGCGCGGGGTCGCCGCCGCCTGCAGAAAATAGTTCTTTTAGCGGGGATCCGGATTTTGCTTACTCGTCTCGACTCTGCTGATCTCCTCTCTCCCCAGAAACGATATTTCCAACTGCTGCGAGGTAGGGATATGGTTTCGTCATCTCCGCGATAGGACTTGCTTGCTCTCCGACTATGGACTTTACCTACGGTTAGCGGAAGAAGAATCGAACTCCTATCGACAAAGCCCGGCTCGATCGCCAATATTCTCGAGCGATGGACGAGAGGGCGGGACTTGAGAATGACAGTACAAGTACCGATGAAGCTCCAGAACCCACACTGTCTAGGAATGTGTCAGGCTCTCGAACCAAAGTCAAGGCCAGGCGGAATGATGACGGCAATGCAGCCAAACGCCGGTGCGTAAGCTCGGCGTGTATTGCATGCCGTCGAAGAAAGTCAAAGGTATGGATATATGTGATACCAATCATCAATACCACCTCATATGCTGATGAATACAGTGCGACGGAAATCTCCCTAGTTGTGCCGCCTGTTCATCCGTGTACCATACGCCGTGTAAGTTTTTGCCACTTGAACTTCGAGACATTTCCTGATCTGATACGCTGACATTTTGGATAGGTATATACGATCCGAACTCCGATCATCGTAGGAAAGGCGTCTATAAGAAAGATATCGACAACCTTCGAACCCGGAATACCACCTTGCAAACGCTCATACATGCGATTTTGAATTATGACGAAGACAGTGCATTCGACTTGGTTCGCCAAATCCGCCTATGCGACAGCTTAGAGGACGTAGCAGATGCAATAATGAATCGAGAGCAGGGGTTATCGGCTCCTCCCGTACCGGTCCAGCGCGAACGAATCGTCGAAGACAACACGGAAATCGACCAGTTCGAGTCCGAGCTTGCAGGGAAGATGAGTGAATTGGTGCTTGATGGCTCCGTCAAATTCATTGGTGGCACGTCCAACCTGCTATTCCTACCGCCAGATTTACAATTGGACGAGGAGAGCTCGTCTCGCGACATGGTGAACATCAAGCAAGGATCAAGGTTCTCAGTCGCTCAGTGGACAAGGGTCACGGATGATGAAGCATTGGTGAAGCATTTGATAAACATGTATTTCACTTGGCATTATGCATATTTCACTACGTTGTCCAAAAGTCTTTTCTATCGAGACTTCCGACGCGGCCAGCCCAGCGCATACTGTTCATCCTTTCTGGTAAATACAATGCTCGCGCTGGGTTGTCACTTCAGCTCGTGGCCAGGTGCATTTGAACACCCGGAAGACTCTGCAACAGCAGGCGATCACTTCTTCAGAGAAGCGAAACGCTTATTATTGGAGCACGATGAACATGAAAAAGCCAAACTCTGCACTGTGCAAGCGCTAGCATTGATGTCTGTTCGAGAGGCAGGCTGTGGCCGGGAAGGCAAAGGCTGGGTTTACAGCGGCATGAGTTTCCGGATGGCATATGATCTGGGGCTCAATTTCGGCTCCACAAACCTAGGCTCGAGCAAGCTAGTGGAGGAAGATGTTGATGCTCGAAGGATCACTTTCTGGGGTTGCTATCTGTTTGACAAGTAGGTAAACCCTTCCAGTTCATTTTCCGACAACCCATTCTAATGTCGTATTTTGATAGATGCTGGTCTAATTATCTGGGCCGCCAACCACAACTATCACTTTCCGATATAACAGTCCCCAGGTTTGACGTCTACCCTGCTGAGGACGCGGAACCATGGGTACCATACACAGATACTGGCATTGGGCGAGAACGTCCACAGCCTGCGCGGACTCGAGCAGTAGCCTTGCAGATTTCAAAGCTCTGCGAGATCAGCAATGATCTTTTGACGTTCTTCTACCATCCTATGCCTACCGAAAAACAACCTTCACGACAAGCCGAACTCTCGAAACTCAGCGATCTTCATACTCGACTTGAGGCCTGGAAGAAAGATCTACCAGCAGAAATGGAGCCGAAAGACGGTCAACTACCACCCGTTTTGCTCATGCAGTATGTCTTCTTATTCTCTTGGTTCTCATGGAATATTCATTAACGATGTCGCAGTATGTTCTATCAGCTTCTGTTCATCCATCTATACCGCCCTTTTCTTAAATATACGAAATCAACGTCACCCCTACCACAACACGTCTCACCACGAAGATTATGCTCGCAAGCTGCCGCCGCCATATCTAAATTGCTGCGAATCTACAAAAAGTCATACGGTTTACGCCAAATTTGTAATATTGCAGTGTACATTGTTCATTCCGCTTGCACAATCCATCTTTTAAACCTTCCAGACCGCAACGCGAGAAGAGATCTCATTCACGGTGTTCGGAACTTGGAAGAAATAGGCGAAGGCTGGCTTTGCGCTCGACGTACTCTAAGGATTCTGGATCTGTCCGCTGTCAAATGGCGTATCGAAATTCCAAACGAAGTTACCGCGGTCTTCGACCGAACCCGTGTAAAATGGGGATCTTGGGGTACTTGGGACCAAGTGACTTCGCCCAGTGTTTCCGAAACATCACCCATGTCGGCTAACGCTGCAATGGGCGTACCTGTTACCCACAAAAAACACGACAATCTATACACTTCAACTACACTTCCGCAACAGCCACCAACTTCGTCCCATTCCAACAGGGGGACAAATTATCCGACAATGCCCACAGTTCAGCACCCGATGGCCGTAAATGTTCCGCCTTCACGTTATCCTAACCAACTAAAAACCCTTCCATTCGAGGGCTACCCTCCAGCTTCGAATCAGACATCACCACCCACGAATATGACGCACCTTCACCCAAGTCAGAGCATGGCATATACTCAGCCTAATGGTGTATACCAAGCCCATCAACAGGATATGATGGCAATGAACAACCAGGATATGTCGTGCAACAATTCCAATAGCAGCAACAGCCCAGGGGCAGTTAGCGGCACCCCACCAATGCCCGTCTTCAACGGGATAACCGAAAACCTGATCGAGGAGAGCCAAGATTGGTGGATGCGTGACCAGAGTGCATTGGCGTTAGGATTAGAGAATTGGGGTGAAGGATGGGCAGGAAACCAGTTCATGAATCTCAATCTTCCGGCTGCTCCCCCTTCCACGCCTCATGTGTCTCGTTCTTCCCTTCATCCTGTTCATCAGAATCATCATCCGTCTCTGCAGCCGGACGGCCACAATGCAGTGGACATGCAGCCTCATGTCACTGGCGGCGAAACGCTAGGCAATCTGCAGCTATCGGGCAACATTTCTCAAGACGGAGTCAAACATGCTTACGGCTATCCAAACATGCCTTCTTCGGGTTATCAATAAAATCACCACTCATGAGTAACCATTGATGAAAGTCTAGATTTTTATGATTATCAAACGAAAATTGGGACACACTCTGGAATTTTGTATAGATGGAGTCAAGTGGGAACATAGATCTGGGAGGTTTTACCATGCTAATGTACGTAACGTCTTCGTTTTGGTTTATATTATACCTTCGTCTTTGTCTTTTGTAGTTATCAGGTCCATCAGGATAGTAATTTGTACAAACTTGGATTATATCAAAGTGGTCTCTGCTTCAATGTTCTCTAGCGCCTAGTCATCTGTCACATGTGTGCTACCGTTATTCAGCCTATGCAGGGATTTATAGGCTGATCCATGGATAGTAAGCATAGCCTTGAAAAGATGGACTGTCTTAGCGGCCCTGACCAGGATTATCCGATTGATAGGTCCTAGAGTCCCGAGATAAACTACTAAAGTAGTCTACTTCAACATAGCAAGGTGTAATTAGCCTGACTTATGCCGGATCCGAGTCCATCTTTTGTTTCAATTCTTATAAAAGCATTTAGAAGGCCTCCTTCCTTCTACTATCAGTTGATACAGCAACTTGGTCTCGACTCATGTACACGTAGATACACAAAATGTCCAACGAGAAAACCGTGTCCGAGTACACAGTAGGCTGGATATGCGCTCTTCCCATCGAGATGGCCGCAGCCAAAGCAATGCTAGACGAAATCCATCCAAAATTGCCCCAAGCATCGAATGATCAGAACTCGTATTGTCTTGGATCAATAAACGGACACAACATTGCCATCGCTTGTCTTCCTTCCGGTGTACACGGCACCACGTCTGCTGCCACTGTTGCATCAAGTATGTTGCACACATTCCCATCCATCAAATTCGGACTTATGGTTGGGATTGGCGGTGGTGTACCTGGACGACATAGTGATAAGAATGATTCAATTCGACTTGGTGACGTTGTCGTCAGCAAGCCTACGAATAGTTCTGGGGGAGTGCTACAATATGATCTTGGAAAGAGGCTGGGTAATGGATTGTTTCAACGAACTGGAGCACTGAACAAACCTCCTCAGGTCTTGTTGACGGCGGTATCGGAGTTGCAAGCTGATCATTTGATGGGGCTTACGCAGATTCCTACTTTTCTATCTCAAATTACGCAGAAATATCCCAGCATGAAGACGTTTTCATATCCCGGGAAGGAATTTGATGAACTGTTCGAGGCGGAATATGAGCATGTCTCGATTGAGGGTGATGATAATGATGGATCATGTCAAAAGTGTGATAAGCAACGACTGGTCCCTCGACCACCTCGAAACACGACAGAATCGCGCGTTCATTACGGAATCATCGCATCAGGGAATCAGCTCATTCGAGATGCCAGGATAAGAGATCTCCTCGCTCAAGAAGACCCCGGTATTCTCTGCTTCGAAATGGAGGCAGCCGGTCTAATGGACCAATTCCCCTGCCTGGTCATACGGGGTATAAGCGATTACACTGATTCCCACAAGTCAGATCTCTGGCAACCCTACGCAGCCTCCGTGGCAGCCGCATACGCAAAGGAACTGCTCTCTGTCATCTCAGTACGACAAATCTGGAAAACAACTTCTGCCAGCGAAGCCATCTCCGCTCAACCTTCTCAACTTCAAACAAACCCTTTACTCCAACTAGCAGGATTGGGTCTCATGGGACCAAGTACCCCTCTACACGACGCCGTCTCGAGAGGTCAACATGATGTCGTAAAGTCTCTGCTCGAAAAGGGAGTACCCAATATTAATGCACAGGATAGCAGAGGATATACGGCGATGCATATAGCGGTTGAGCAGGACGATATAGTATCTGCCAAAGCGCTCATTGAGAAAGGAGCATCAACCTCACGGCCGAACATCATGGTGCAACCTGTTCTCAAGCTAGCCGTCCAACTAGGAAACGAGGAGATGGTCAAGTTACTTTTAGATCAAGGAGGGAATGTGAATGAGCGCGATGCAATAGGTTACACGCCCCTGGTAGCAGCGGCATCGGCAGGTAATGAGAGACTCTTGACGCTTCTTATTCAGCGAGGAGCAGACCTGAACGCGAGAGGGTCCAGGGGCAGTACGGCGTTGCATCAAGCTTCGATGATGAATCATGAGGGGACTTTGAGGTTGCTGTTGAAAGCGGGGGCAAGAACTGATATAAGAGATATTAGTGGAAGGACGCCGTTGCAAGTAGCTACGAGACTGAATCGTGTGAAAGCGAAGAAAGTGTTTGCCGAGGAGAATGCTGTTGTTTAAGTGTAGAAAAGCAAGATATCGCAATTCCTCTGTTAATAATAATTGAGAACAACGCAGAAGAAATAATACACAGGTCAAGGTATCATTTGAACGTATTCTAGGATGATGAACCGAAACAAAACAAAACAAAATCTCATGTGCACTAGAGACAGAAAAGTACCAAATGCAATAAGTACCAGAAAAAGAATTCGTTAGATAACATCACTAGAATTTCGGGAGAGTCAGCACTGAATATTATGATCATGACAAGAGAGAAGGGTTAACTCACCAGAAAGTAGTCGGCAACCGGTTTCTTCGCTGGCATGCCTCGGGTATCTTGCGCTGCTGCTTCAAAGACCCTGTACCGTCGACCAGGACCCAGAATATGTTTACTCATGTCGGTGTGCAGTATGCCATTGCTTCGTCCAATATCCCCGTTGGTACGTGCGATTGTGCCACCATTGCTGGCATCTTCCCCAAGTTCCAGTATGGCCGCAACATTACCGCATCGATAGCAATAATTCGGTGCTGACCAGACAGTGACAATACCTCCATCAAACATCTCCTTGTAACCTTCCATGACAAGCTGGTGGGCGCGAGCAATGAGAGAAAGGTCATTTTTGTGGTTGAAGTGTTTGACGATGTCGCCGCCAAAAAGGAATCCGGCGCCTCGAGGACTTAAACCCCATCCTTCGATTTCGTCGGGATCAGACCAGAGGAGATCGCACATGGCGCCTTCGTGGGGCACTTCTTGTTTCCGGTCAAGGAGACGGATTTTATCAACGGTGTCTACTAATGGTGACAAACCTCCGTGGACACACAGTACTGCGCCTGCCGTTGTGCCATAGCTTCCAGAGCTGCTGCCCGATGCTCCTGTACCGGCAGGCCCAGTCCTAGATGGGGTATTGCCAGGGGCAGCAGATATATCCCTAGGAGGTGAGATATCTCTTGTATCCGTTGACGCTTCTGATGACGATCGATATCGGGGTCGATAAGACATGGATGTGACCTCGCCGTTTGCATTAAGCACCTCCGTCTCCAACTCGCCGTCTATCTGTGAGTTTTCAAACCGACTCGTCGGCTCAAGCTCTGAACTTGCGCCAAGGACCAAGGCCCCCAGTGCTAGATAATCAAACACTTCGCAACAGTAGCGCCATACATTCGCGCTCCCGTATTTGCGGATACATTCGTCGTAAAAGCCATAAACAGTCGTGATCTGTCTTGATTCGTGGTTTCCTCGTATCAACGTAATACGGTCGGGGTATCTGACTTTCAGGCAAAGCAATAGTAGGAACGATTCGAGCGAATAGAAGCCTCTGTCTACGAAATCGCCCATGAAAAGATAGTTTGTATCTGGTACGTCGCCGCCCACTCTGAACAATTCCATCAAGTCATGGAATTGCCCGTGAATATCGCCGCATATTGTCACTGGCGCATCGACCGAGACCACATTTCCTTCTTCGATAAGAAGCTCGCGTGCCTTGTAGCAGAGCTCGCGAACCTGAGCTTCGGGGATCGGTCGACACGCTCTGAGCTGCGCAATGGCTCTAGTATATCCAGTCAGTATGACAGAAGACATCTCATTCAAACAGGTATTACATACCTATCCAAGTCGCTCATGATTTTTGATATTGTAGTATGCCGTTACTGCAAAGAAGGCGCGCGCAAACTCACTCAAGCCGATTAAGCTCTGGGCAGCGAAAGTCCCCGCTACTGGCGCTCACAACCACCGCATGCCTTTCTGTACCAGCAGATTGACGCGATCAGAGTCAAGAAGAAGAGCGAGGATGAATGCCAAGTAGACTGAAATTGGTGACTCAAGGTGGCGCTTGACTGTCGCGAATATCATGAAACGGGGGAAATCAGACCGATCGAGCCAGCTGCCGATAAGCCTAAATTTTGCCTAAATTTGATGGCAATCAACTGCGCTGCCCCACACGGGGGGAACATCGAATCAGGTGATCGCAAAAGCCTCTGACAAAGTTGCTTCACGGCTCCAGCCGGACTGCTCAGTTCAAACACACCATGCAATTGAGCATCGTGCTCAGCAGCATATAGCTCAATGCAAGTCTGGAGTGAATGGTAAGTCTTTCAAAAAGGTACCTCTTATAATTGATTCCACTGACGGCCACTAGGACAACTGACATAGCGGCACCACTCTGCATCCGGTAGACCTTTACCTCCATGACGCTCATTCAATCTCCTCTCATAAGCCACTCCTCTCTGCCATGCCGCCAATTTTGCATCCGCGCTCGCGGTCAACGAGCTCCCTCTTTGCTGCGACCATGGTCGCATCCTTTGTGATCGTCGGCCTTCCTCATATATTTCCCTGTCCCGCTCCTCGCCGAACGCTGGCCGATTCCCAAGTCGAAATAACCTCCGATGGTCAACAGATTATGAGACCACGAAGGAGAAGAAAGAATCCGGATACCTTACAACAAGACGACCTGCAATTTACCAAAGAAGGCGCCGCAGCGAAAGGCGCAGCATCACAATTCGCAGATTCAGCAGCCGACGAAGTATCGACGTTCCTCCAAATGGAGGCTGAAGCAGAGTCATTGGCCCGAATTGGTCGAGAATGTCCTGTTCCAAAACCTAGAGGGATTGTTGGACAGCTGCTCGGGTTTTCGAATAATAGTAAAGATACGGCAGACAACCGACAACAACAGTCGAAACCTAGTATAGCGGTTCATGAGAATGGTAGCTGAGAGCTGTCTTACGGTCAGGGGAAACAGCAATGACTTTTTAAGTGGAAGATATCCATGAGGGGGGATATCATAAACAGTGAAGAAAGGACCAACTGCCATAGACGCCTGGCATCGAATTGAAGCCACGATGATTACAATGTATATTTGTGTATACCCACAGATGAATTTCTGTACAATAAACGATATGTTACAAAACCAACACTTGTCAATACTCACCCTAGGTGAACAGCGTAGAAACTATTTCTGTGGTTCTTAAGTCGTAAACGGCGCTAAGCAGTAGTGATGTTCCGCGGATAGCCATCAGGACAACAATTTCATTTCTTCTTCGTCTAGGACAGCAAACAGCTTAATTTCGCAGTAATGGCAATTCACAATACGATTGCCAATATATTAACCAATCCAAAGCATTCGCTATGGATTGCGCCATTGCTTGTTCTAGCAGATGCAGTGCTCTCTGCACTTATCATCCAGAAAGTGCCTTGTACGTTGGTTCAGACCTACATATTTTGCTGCTCGAGAACACAGACTTACTCCGACTCAACAGACACAGAAATTGACTGGACAACTTACATGCAACAAATCGCCCTGTACCATGCCGGCGAACGTGATTATACCGCAATCAAAGGCGACACTGGCCCTCTCGTCTACCCCGCCGCGCACGTTTATATCTATTCATTCCTGTACGAATTGACAAATAAGGGGCAGGATATTGCCTTGGGACAAATCATTTTCGCCGGAATCTACATCGCTACATTGATCCTCGTCCTGTCCTGCTACATCAAAGCCGGTGCGCCGCCGTATCTTCTTCCGCTTCTAGTGCTGTCCAAACGACTGCACAGCGTTTATATGCTGAGACTGTTCAACGATGGAATTGCGACATTCGCTATGTGGTTGTCTATTTTCTTGTTTCAGCGACAGCAATTGACTGCTGCGACTACGATATGGTCTTTAGGAGTGGGCGTTAAAATGTCTTTGTTGTTGCTTGCTCCTGGAGTTGCTATTGTAGTGGCTTTGTCAGGAGGAATTTGGACAGCTGTACCGCTTGCTCTTAATGCGGTTTTGACACAGGTAAGCCCCAACCATACTGGCTTGTACTCCATTCTTGCTAACTTCACAAGGTGCTACTCGGCATACCGTTTCTGCGAGAAAACCCCATTGGCTATGCATCACGCGCCTTCGAACTAACCAGACAATTCCTCTATGAATGGACAGTCAACTGGCGTTTCATGGGCGAGGAAATCTTCGAATCGTCTATCTTCTCAATCAACCTTCTCGTTTTACACGTTGTCCTCGTCCTCGCTTTCCTTGCTACCAGATGGATCCGTCCATCCGGCGAAGAGCTTGATTCCTTCGCTCAAAAATTCCTCGAAGGTCGTTCGACAAGATATCCTTTATCCGGCAAGTATATCACCACCACAATCCTCACGTCAATGGTCATCGGGATGCTGTGCGCAAGATCGCTGCATTATCAGTTCTATGCGTATCTCGCTTGGACAACCCCATTCTTGCTGTGGCAAGCTAAACTTCATCCCGTCTTGATATATGCAGTGTGGGCGGTGCAGGAGTGGGGCTGGAATGTGTTTCCCAGCACTATTGCTAGCTCAGCTGTTGTTGTTGCATGTTTAGCTGTTCAGGTCGTGATGCTCCTGGCAAATGATGGCTCGTCTCAAGGTCCGTCAGAAGAGACCAAGACATCGGTGGAAGAACAAAAGACAAAATAATGCACGCCTGCATTGATCTGGACAGCTTTGACAGTGCCGCGAGTCGTTTTTGTTCGTGATATGTATATATAGATTGTGTAATTCATTCATCGTCCTCCTCGTCAGAAGAAGGCATTTTTCCTACTCTTGATTCTTCTTCATCCTCCGAGTCCGAGGGCAGATATGACTGCTTGACAAACTCCTTCGGCCTATACAACGTAGATAAATCAATAAAAGTGCCCCTGCAACTCATCCAATAAAGGGGATAACGAACCAAAAAGTTGCTTTGCGCCATGCTTTCTCATCCCGCACGACATTCACAATCTCCCCCGCAAGCTTATTCTCACGATCATTGAGCGCGTTCGTATCAACAACGACATAGGAACCTCTCTTCATCCAGATGGTAGATCTAAATCGGGCGGGAAGCTCTACCAGAGCTGTTTGTTTAGAGGGCCATTCTACCGAGTACAGATTGTTTCCTGTTGCTTTGATAACTCGAGCGATTTGATGCCCCTCGGGGAGTGTTGCGGGTGGGTATAGGCCTTCTTCGGCTGCTGCCAGGATCTTGCGCTTAGGAGGGCCCATGGTGATACAGTGGTGGATTTCCGGGTATTGCAAGTTGCTCGAAAGACCAGGATGATACTGAGGTTGTGTAGGTGTGGCTTGTTGTTGACTTGTTGTGGATTTCTTTTTTTTAATCTGAAGTCTTGAAGCTTAAAAGGACCCACTCGATTGAGTGCCTTGTTTCTGCCTGATTGCGGGCTTCCATCTTTGGCCATTTTCCGACTGCTGCCATTTCCTGCCTCTGTAGTCCGTACACGTCGCTACTGACGAATACTAGACTGAATGCAGTTGCAGCGACATCAAGAGGACAAAAGGACAATGCCTCGATAGAGGCGGTCTGCGATGAAGCTGACTGGCGGCATGTTGATACCCACTATGACTCCCTTTGAGTGTCTCCTCGGTGTCTCCTCGGTCAAGTATCCGAAGCCTACTACTACTAGCAGTCTGGACAAATTCCGCTTATTACTAATGATGAGGAGCTGTCTTTGACCAATTTGCCAAGTCACATTACTTTGCACCGATAGTTAGTGGATAGCTGGCACAAATTCGCTGTCTACTTAAAGATCGGGCGTCGCCCAGGTTCCTTGAGCACTCTGTCTGCACCATATCATATAGTTGCCCATACCCGAAGCCTGAAGCGAGTTATCATGGCATCCCACTTCGCTGCCTTTCTCGAAGTAGAAAGCTCCCCTCCAGTCACAAGTCCAGCTGCTGTTCTTCACCGTGACGAGCGATCTACTACGGCCTCTTCGACCAACCATGAATGGATAGAGTTGCAATCAAGCGGCTCAGTTGTCCAGAGACCCGGGTCTTTTGCATCACCCCCGGTACTTGATAAAGTATCACCGCCTCCGGATCTGGAAAATCTCTCTCCAGTAGCTGGGTCTCCCGTTGGCGAATCCGATGTTCCATTATCGCAGCCCATTCCAACAGAGATAGTGCCCAGTCTCTATAGCCCAGCGAAGAACAAATGGCGTGCCGTGTGTGCTTCCTGCATGTTCCTGGCCCAGGGAATAAGTGACAGTGCCCCTGGTGCTCTGATTCCATACATGGAACAAGACTTCCACATTGGCTATGCTATCGTATCGCTTATCTTCGTCTCCAATGCTGTGGGCTTCATTCTCGCCGCACCCTTGACGCATTGGCTCGAGAGTCAACTAGGACGTTCAAGAACCGCCATGGTCTGCCAGGTTTCTGTCTTCGCTGGTTACCTGATCATTGTGTGCAAGGCACCATTTCCTGCAGTCGTCTTCAGCTTTTTCTTAATCGGACTCGGGAGCGCAGTCATCCTGGCCCTTAATAATGTCTTCCTAGCTAATTTAGCGAACGCTACTGAGCTGCTAGGAATAAACCATGGGTTTTACGGGGTGGGAGGAACCATAGCACCCCTAATTGCAACAGCCCTTGTATCAAACGGAGTACACTGGACATTTTTCTATATCATCAACCTGTCATTGGCCGCCTTCAATTTCCTTTATGCGGGATGGGCGTTCCGAGGTTATGAAACAGATATGCCTGTACACGCACTCAATGATGTCGAGCCACGGGCTAAGAAGAATTTGATAGGGAGAGCACTCAAGACGAAAGTCACGTTATTGTGTGCGCTTTTCATTTTCGCATATCAAGGAGCAGAGGTTTCTATCTCTGGTTGGATTGTTTCTTTCCTGATTCATTATCGAAATGGAGACCCGGCTCATGTGGGATATGTCAGTTCGGGATTCTGGGCGGGCATTACCGTAGGCCGGTTTGTCTTGTCTTATCCAGCGAGGCGACTTGGGGAAAGGCTCGCAGTGTTCGTCCTTGTGGCAGGCTCGATTCTCTTACAAATAGTCTGTTGGCTCGTCCCAAATATTGTCGGAGAAGCTGTTACCGTTGCAGTTATCGGTTTACTTCTGGGCCCGATTTATCCCTGCGCAACCGTTGTCCTGAACAGGCTTCTACCCAGAGACATTCAAACCACTTCTCTGGGATTCGTCAGCGCAATGGGAAGTAGCGGAGGTGCCGTTGCACCGTTTGTCACCGGTATCCTCGCTCAAAGCGTTGGAACAATGGTCCTGCATCCCGTCTGTTTGGTGATGTATGGTTCGATGATACTCACCTGGTTCCTCTTGCCTCAGAAGTCGAGACGGGAGGATTAAAATGACCCTACCGGTTCTGTAATCAGGAGAATTTCTGGCTGGCTTATGTACCGAGGTAAAAACGTCAGGTATGTAGAGTAAAGCAGCGGCCAGCCTCTCCGCAGCATTGCGCCCGTTATGAAGCTTATTCCTCTTCAACGCGAAATCTTGGACTACTGTCATTAGGCTTAATAATTGTTTTATCCTAACTGTAAATATCTCAAGGTGCATTCAAATATAATGACTAGTTAGCGACACAAATTCTCAATTTCCGACCAGAAATTGGCCGGGGCATTTTGCTGTGCTTCTCTAAGCCAGCTATAGTCCACATCGTAAAGCATTCTATCTTCGCATCTAATAAGTGTACTCCGTGTCTAGGTATACGTGTGACAGAAGGGCGTACCCAAAGACCAACACAGATCAGGTCGTAGAGTATCCCTTTAGCACATGCGGTGCAGCAAGAATTTTCACCGACGGCATGTGCATCCTTCTAACCCCTTCTCGTAAAGAGAATGTGTCTATCCAGAAGAAACGCGTCGTATCGCGAGCTCAGCCACGTCGAAGACTTCGGGTATCTCAAAGAGATCCCAAGTGGCCCCTGTCAGAACTGATGGAACAGGATAGGCAGAGGCTGGTGTGGTGGTCCAGAGTCAAAAGGAGCCGCAGTAAGTTAACTACTCAGTGGGGAAGCCTGGGTACTAGTTTAGTTACCTAAGCCCGACTGACTCTGACTGTCTGTCTGCTCCTGCTTTCTGGATGCCAAAACACACACTGCTACCTTCTTCTCCTTCTCCATCCCATCACAGCAAACCATCCCCTCATAATCCCCCAGATTGTCGTGTGTACACCTTCTATGTCTGCTCGCCCAATACAATCCTCTGGAACAAGCTCTATCATTGGATCACTCGACTAACCCACATACTAACCTGACGAGTGACAACTCCTCCACCCCTCCCGCCCCTCCAACCCTCCGACGACTCGCCAACTTGACTTCTCGTGCCGAAAGTTGGAAACCACTAGCATTGCACCACTCTTCTCTCTGCTTTGCTTTGCTTTGCTTTGCTTTGCTCGGTCATGCTCATCAGCCCAATATTTTATTGATGACCTAATGCCACTACATGGTGCTACGTGATCAGCACCAGCCCGATTGAAACGCCACATCATATTGTCAGTAAGGCCCGACCTGGTGTTTATTTTCTTTTTTTTCCCTCAACTACAACGATCCCACTGCACGCGACCTCGTCTTGGAATGCGAAGAATAAGGCTTGCGCGAATTGACTCTAAGGCCGACCAACACAATACATATTTCATTGACGCATTGTGAATGACGATAAGAGGCCTGACGTATGATTTCATAGTTCTCGCATTTGACCCAACAAGTCACCATCACATTATAGCTACTGCGTTTGTCCTCATCATCTCGGATCCGAGCGGTGGTGGCTGTGCTTCCCTACATCTGCAGACCGCCTAGAAACCTGGGGAATACCTTCGAATTTGACGATTGACATCCGCGCGGCTTCACCAATAGCGAGTAGTCGCCTGCTAGACTCCATCATACAATCTTTCCGAACAGCAGCTACCAGGCATAATCAGTACCAACAACATGGCTGGCGACGAGATTATCGCCTCGGTCTACCACAAGATCGAGCGGGAAAAGGCCCTCATAGCTGCTGCAACAAACATGAGACAATCCACCGACAATAAATCTACACAGCAACGAATTGACGGCGAAATTCGCGAAGGCCGCAGGAATATTGCATATTTGGAATCAAAGCTGAGAGAGCTGCAGTCTCGCAAAGATGGTGATGCGCTATCTGGGCCACCACAGTTACCGCCGTTGGGAGCTGCTGATGAACAACGCGGAGGACTCGACGCACCTACGCCACCTCCCAAGGATTCGAGATCGGGCTACATGGGCGATACAGGTGATTACGGAGACCCAGGTCCTGGAGGATATAGTCAAGGGGGCACTGGCTTGATGCCCTCTCGTGCTCCATTTGCCGATCCTCAACCCAATCCCGCGATACCAAAAGCACGGCCAAATTATGGTAAACTGGGTATGTAATCCCGACATGTCAGGTCTTATTTCCACTAACGTACTAATGTTGCTGTTGCTATAGATCTGATTAAATATGACACACCTTACCTCGGTCCAAAGATCCAACTGATGTTATCACAACTCGAATTTAAGCTTGATGTAGAAAAACAGTACAAAGCGGGCATTGAAAAGATGGTCCGTCTTTATCAGGATGAAGGTGACCGAAAGAGCCGTGCCGATGCCGAGGGTCGCCGCATTGAGAGCAACCAAAAGATTCAGTTGCTGAAGCAGGCTTTGAAGAGATATGAAGATTTGCATGTTGACATCGAAAGCTCGGCCGATAACGCAGACGGTATGTATTTGCATTATCAATTCTATAATCCAGGCCGTGCTGCTAATGTGGAGGAGCAGACGATAGTATCAATGCCCCCAATATTCGCAAACCTCTTACTGGTCACTTAACGTTACGGATACATGCAGTCCAAGACGTCGATCATGCCGCAATCTCTCGATTTTCACGCGGTCCCGAGACTTTTGTCGTTATCAAGGTTGAAGATGCCATTAAAGCACGCACGAAAGCCTCTCGAAATGACAGGTGGACAGACGAAACATTCGATATCGACATTGATAAGGCCAATGAGCTTGAACTTACGGTCTATGACAAGTCAGGAGACAGGCCAACTCCCATCGGCATACTCTGGATGCGCATATCCGATATTGCCGAGGAGATGCGACGAAAGAAGATTGAGACAGATCTGGCCTCGAACGGCTGGGTTTCCGCAGACAAAATGGGCCAAGGAGCACCGGGTCACCCGAACCCTAATGCACCGCTGAGCCCTCCTGGTGGACAACGTCCGGGGGCCCAATCTCAGCAACCCGGAAATGCGCCCGGTGGCACTAGCACAGGAAACGCCGTTTTAATAGATTCATGGTTCGCATTAGAGCCTGTGGGTAGAATTCATATGCAAGTCAGCTTCGGTAAGTACATACACCTTGGCTATCCATGTGAAGTCGTCTAACTCGAAATTTTAGCCAAACAATTAAAGGATCGTCGACCATTTGACATTGGTCTGAATCGGCAGGGTGCGGTTCGTCAGAGGAAAGAAGAAGTACACGAGAAACAAGGACACAAATTCGTCACTCAGCAGTTCTACAACATCATGCGTTGTGCGCTCTGTGGGGAGTTCCTCAAGTATGCGGCTGGCATGCAATGCGA
The DNA here is from genome assembly GCA_023625975.1 of Talaromyces sp. PYS2103. Taxonomy (NCBI): domain Eukaryota; kingdom Fungi; phylum Ascomycota; class Eurotiomycetes; order Eurotiales; family Trichocomaceae; genus Talaromyces; species Talaromyces sp. PYS2103. Next base: position 804,071 of record JAMAGB010000008.1, on the reverse strand, counting down.
GGATTGTAAATACACCTGTCACCGCAACTGCTATCCAAAGGTCGTCACGAAGTGTATCAGTAAAGCCAACTACGAGACTGATCCTGATGAAGAAAAAATCAACCACCGTATTCCGCATCGTTTCGACAATTTTGCCAATATTTCAGCAAATTGGTGCTGTCATTGTGGCTATCTTTTGCCTTTTGGACGGAAGAATGCAAAGAAGTGCACAGGTGAGATTCCTTCAGACTCTTTTGATTCAGTTTTCCATGCTGATGTAGCATAACAGAATGTGGCCTTACCTGCCATACTGCCTGCGTCCATTTGGTTCCGGATTTTTGTGGAATGTCTATGGAGAGGGCGAATGAGATTATAGAAGCTCAAATTCGGATGAAGAATCTCACTATGAACAAAACATCCCCGGCTGGTTTATCAAATCGCAATCTAAGGGACAATGCACCAGCTCCTTTGGTTCCAATGAAACCCTCGGATTACGGAAGACCACCGTCTGCTCAAGCCATCAGCGCTGCAACTACGTCCTATCCAACGCCGCAATCGCCTACTACCTCATCCAGGCAACATCTTCCTCCTAGAACATCGTCAATCGAAGCCCAGAAAGCTGCAGAGGCTGCGGTCAGCGGCATGCGACCACCCTCTCAGCAAAGCCAAGGTATGTTTGTTTGCATCGTTATAAAGGCATTTGTATACTAATGAGCGACAGACCCCCGACTTGCACAGACACAACAACCCGCTATTCGTCCTTACGATCCAGCGGCATATACCGATGTCATGAGACAAGGGCTTCCTGCAGGTCCTATGCCTACTCAGAAGATCCAACCTTATCAAGCAGCGCCCCCACCTCAACAAATCCCACCATCTCAGCCTCTACCTCAGGTCCCAGTCGTAGCCCAGCAACCACCTCCTTCAAAAGAGCTTCCTCCATCAGGACGCGGTCCAAGGATCGGCCTCGATCACTTCAATTTCCTTGCTGTTCTCGGAAAGGGTAATTTCGGTAAAGTCATGCTTGCCGAAACGAAGACGACGAAGAAACTTTATGCTATTAAGGTACTGAAGAAAGAGTTCATCATTGAGAATGATGAAGTCGAAAGCACGAAATCAGAGAAACGAGTTTTCCTTATTGCCAATAAGGAAAGACATCCCTTCTTGTTGAATCTACACGCTTGCTTCCAAACAGAAACCCGCGTGTACTTTGTTATGGAGTATATCAGCGGTGGTGATTTGATGTTGCACATTCAGAGGGGCCAATTTGGTCTGAAGAGAGCACAGTTTTATGCCGCTGAAGTCTGTCTAGCGTTGAAGTACTTCCACGAAAACGGTGTCATTTACCGTGATTTGAAGCTAGACAATATTCTTCTGACTTTGGATGGTCATATCAAAATTGGTGATTATGGTCTATGTAAGGAGGAAATGTGGTATGGAAGTACTACAAGTACATTCTGTGGTACACCCGAATTCATGGCTCCTGAGGTAAGTCAAGTCTTTACATATAAACTCACGATGCATAGCTAATGGAATTCAGATTCTTCTCGATAAGAAGTATGGACGAGCGGTTGACTGGTGGGCGTTTGGAGTTCTCATCTATCAGATGTTACTTCAACAGTCTCCGTTCCGAGGAGAAGATGAAGACGAAATCTACGACGCTATTCTTGCAGATGAACCTCTCTATCCTATTCATATGCCACGTGATTCTGTTTCTATTCTTCAAAAACTGCTCACTCGTGAGCCTGAGCTACGACTTGGATCAGGCCCTACTGATGCGCAAGAGATCATGTCGCATGCATTCTTCCGAAACATCAACTGGGATGATGTCTATCACAAACGAATCGCTCCGCCATTCATGCCGACAATCAACAGCGCTACCGATACGAGCAACTTTGACCAAGAATTCACCAGTGTCACTCCTGTGCTTACTCCAGTACAGTCTGGTAAGTTGATTCTTCACAATGATAAGATTACATTTACTAACCTATTATGTGCCTGCAGTTCTATCGCAAGCTATGCAAGAAGAGTTCCGGGGATTCTCATATACCGCAGACTTTGCGTAGTGCTTTTGACTCGCGAATTGTGATACATTCAAGGGCGCGGTGCAATTCATGTTGTCCATAGGCTCGCTTTATTTCAGTAGCCTGTTCGAACGATGCTAAGGAGAAGACGATATCTTTCTTTTCTGCTCTGGCTTTCTTTGTCCCTCCATCAGCTAATGATTTGTCTTGAAATATACGCCACATTTCGATGTTTACAATGGATGTATCTTCTCTTTGAAAAGAGATATTTAGATGATTTTTTAATATATTCCTTTCCTGCCATTCATAGGATAGAGCGAGATGTATATCTATAGGCAGTGCATCGTCTATCCCAACGGGTTTTAATGACCTTTCAATAATTCGCCTCGCAATCTCTCAACAGCAACCTTCAACTCCTTCGGCGGTGCAGTCCAATCCTCATTCTTGACTAAATCGGACTGGGTCGTCATATACAACGAATCGGAGACCGCTATGCGAATCTGTATAATCGAAAAGACCAAAACAATTAGTCTCGTTCAATGTAAAAGAAAGGGAAGGTTAGTGGTGAGTCACCTTTGGATAAGGATGTAACAACATCGCTGTAAGTTTTTTCAAAATATCTGTCCGTAATTCCGTTGCTCGTGAGAGCGATGCGTATACCTTGATAGCTGCTTCCAGTCGAGGGATATTGGAAGATTTGAAGTGTGCTTTTTGTGTGAGAAGGAAAAGTTTCTTGAGACTAGTTGGTTGCGTGGGCTTGGAGTCAGCTAATTCCTGAAGATTAAGGGGAAGATACAAGTAGTTTTTTTGTTCCATACCAAGGTTTGTTTGCTTGAACCGACGGCTCGGAGATGTACGTATCTATCAAGAAAGCAGATATTTCCAATGCGGGAATGGCGTATCGATCATCGACTAGATCTGTCTCGAGGATGGAGACTAGATCTTCGATGAGTTTGTTGACCCATTCATACTTCTTCTCATCGTTGGGTTGATTTTCAATAAAATCGATCAGTGCAAAGCGAGATGATTGAATGAGACCTTCGGTTCCAACGCTTGCTGAGGTGATGAGACCACGCATAAGTGGTCTTCGTATGTTTTCGACTTGTAGGAGTTTGAGTAGTTGGTGGAAGTAATTGAACGAGGAGACTTGGCTGAAATGTTCGAATTTTCTGTTTTTCATTTCCAATCAGCAAATGCATCGTAAAATGAAACTGATCTTATTTCTCTGAATTACCTACCTTTCCATGGGTGGCAGATGAGATGCATGTTCCCAGTACTGCTGCAAACAAACCCAGGCTTGGAATCTGACTTTGTCCAGCTTCTCAGCTGCTAATCGGCACAGACATCCAATGAACCGATCAATGTATGCAGCGGCTCCGTCTGCCGTGCCAGTGCCTTTGGTCTGATCTATAATGATTTGTACCGCTTGAATCGCTTCTATCCTGATGAAAGATCCAATATCTCCTCGTCGATCCGTGGTGTAATCGGTTAGGAATTCGATAATGTGGTCTGCTAGGTAATCCGAAATCTCTGATTCAACTGTTAGCATTTGATCAACCACCAAGGTATTGTGATAGACGCACGAATGTTGGGTAAAACACCACTTGCTAGGCATTGAACAGCAGAAACCCTCTTCTCAATAAATTCCTCATCCTTGGTGCAATGGATCAACTCCTTGATGATAAACTGGCGGATACTGCTACTAGATGGCAAGCGATGAAACACAGCCCCCAATGCAGAGATTTGACCACGCCCACTAGCAGATTTCCAACTAGCTTGAATATTTGTAAACCAGCCGTATACTGTTTCTTCCTGTTTCTCAAAGGGGAGTATGCGGAACAGTTGTGATGCAGCTGCGGAAGAAGCTTTGATTGCTATGTCTTCACCGCGGGATACACAAAGCAATAGAGTATCCAACGCTTTTTGGAGTAGGGGTCTAGGCACGCTTTCTACGAGCGAGAATGTTCCTGTAGCACGTGCAAGAGATGCAATAAGACACGAGACTGCTTCCGCGGTAAGTTCGGGTCGTGCATTCTGCTGAGTAAGATCGTTCTTTGTTGGACCATGCGCCGAGTTAAATATCTCCCATAGTTGCAAGACCATCTCCTTCACGGTTTCGGCGTCCTCATTTTCTGGATTGGATTGGTACAGAGAAGTGAAAGCATCCACTACAGTTCCATAAGCTAAGAGACAGCCATGACGAGTTTCCACATCAGTGGGTGCAATCGTCAGTAGTCGTGAGTTCAAACGCTGAAGCACAGTCTGTATGGATTTGTATGAATCTTGTCTGCACAATTCGCCGAGCGCTGTAGCTGCGGTCCGCCGAGAGTCGGCGTCTGACGAGCCTATTCCTCTCCAGAAAAGTAAGGAGTTAACGAGGGGAGTCCAATATGCACTATCTATCAACGCAGCACCCTGGGCAACTTCAATCATGGCTTTCGAGCGCCGTGCCACTGCGTGGTAGTCCACGACTTGCACTAGAGGAATTCCTTCGAGGATGGTGTCAGGATGGCGGCCGATCAACTCTTGCAGGGCAGCAGAGGCACCGCGACGAATATTTCCCGATGGATCTACACAAGCAGCGCATACCAATTCCACGGCCAGCATCTGGAGGATATTACGCTCTTCTTGTTCTGTGGGAGCTTTGACAGTACCGGTATTCAGAGACAACAGTTCCTTGGTAGTATACTTGCGTGATACGGCCCATATTCCGAAGCACGATGCGTCACGTACACCCGTCCCAACGGAACTACCAGTAGCGGATCTTTGCTCAAAGTCTAAGCCGGAAACAAGAGCTTGCAGGATATCGGGTAGCTGTCGAGGCGGGGGGGCTCTTCGAAACAGAAGATGCGCCAGGGTGAGGATCAACCCCTGCCAGCGTTGTGGATCAACAGCGCTCAAATTACGTGTTAAGCCTTTCATGTCCATATTCTGCGCCTTGTATGATGTGACGAGACCCCCATCATTCTTCTGGTATAGGATGTCTTCATTCAGTGAACCAGTCACTGCATCTACAACATCGGCACTCATATCCGGATCCAACTTCAGCGCCACCACAGCGAGAGCTTTGCTTGCGGCAAATCTGACAGGCATATCTTTGTCGGCTAATGTCACTAAAAAGAAATCAATTGATTCTTCCAAAATGAATGATACTTTATCCTCGGGCACGTGCGAATCGCCCCTTTCCGCTAAAGTTAGGGCAAGCGTCGCAGAGGTGCGCAGGATTTTGATGAGCATCTTTCGTGCTGAGGCAGAAGACCTGATGTTTGTATAAATCGCCGAGTTCCCTTGTGCTATACGAAGTGTCTTGTCGAACAACTGGGTGACCAATGGAGCGAGGTCCTCTACTTGTCCGGAAACACCCAATCTCGCGAGAAAAGACAAAACACCTATGCAAGTATACACGGGGGGGAGCGTTTCACTTTCGGCGGGCGGTTGAATGACAGAAAAGGCCCATTCGGTAAATATATGCAAAAGACCGAGTCTTTGCATATCCGGACGCAAGACCAACCTAGCGAGAAGTAGCGTTGCTGCCTCTCGCTCCTTTCCGGCTGTGACGACATATCGAACAGCAATGGAGATGATAGTCTTGGCAATTCTAGGTGTATTCGAGGGAATTGACTCCAATATTTCCGCATCATCGTACGGTACTGGGATAGTATCGGATGACATGGATGCTAGGTCAAAAGGAGCGAGCAGTAGATGAGAAAGCCACAGTAGCATGACATAGCGTTCCTCCCATTTGAGTGGTTGTACGTTGATTCCTGTTGCGGCAGGTCTGGGTTCTTCATCAGATACTATGGAGTCCCATTCGATGAAAACACGGAGCATCAGGTCCAGATACTTGGGCTCGTTGTTCAGAAAACGGCTGATAACCTTGACGCCGCGTACCTTGCAGAAAGTGTAAAGAATTCTGCATATTGACCTCGGCAGAGGAACGATTTGCGTCTGGGATGGGGCCCTTCCTTCAGTGGTTCCATAAAAGCGACGATGTTTCGTCAGATAGACCAGATACGCATCGACCAGCTGACTGAGAAATGGCTGTAGCTTGGGATCGAGCAACTGAGGCCATTCTTGGAATCTTTCCAGCTATTCTAATAGTTAACTATCGGCTCTGTGGCTATTGCTCGGGCGGTCATTACCACTTCAATCAGCCGAGTTTCTTTCGGTACCTGCGACCATCTATGGACGGTCTTCTGGGACTGTCCCTGAGCTGTGCTTTGCTTCCATAGGAGCGGGGATAACTTGTCCTCAAACTCTTTCAATAAATCGCCAGATGCGCGTTGAAACTTGATGTCTCTATCATCAGGTGTGTCCATTTGCGTTATGGTCTTTGGTGCTTGACCCTTTCAGTATGTACAATGGCCCGGTAGGCTGACTCGAGACGGAAATTATATATTGACAGTCAACAATCTGATCCGGGATAATGTGTTGTGCCACGTGATTGGTTGGTCACAACTTTCCATGGGAAGAGTTGTGTTCAAGGGTGGGACGATGGACATTTCGCATACCATTAATCAAGTTTCATATTAAGCGCAAAAAAAGAAATAATTCCCAATCGAATAGTCATTGACCACGAAGAAGATACAAAAAAACACAAAAAAGAAAGCTTTGCATCATCCGTGAATCGAACACGGGCCTCGTCGATGGCAACGACGAATTCTACCACTAGACCAATGATGCTTGTTGTCAGGATCGACAACTTAGATATTATGAACCCTGCGACTGGTCCACTGCATATCACAGAGAGAACTACGGAGCAATATTCTTTGTCTCCGTCAGAGTATCACGAACCTCAGGAGCTCTCTGACTGGAGAGACTCGCCACTTCTCACGATTGACATGGCAGCGGCAGCTGCATCGGGCTCCGGGATTCCTCCCAATCCTACGTATGTCCCAACTCCCTTCTACTCAGGCGCTCAGTTACTGATTTATCTTCTGTAGGGTTTATGTGAGGTCCGGAGCTCTGCGAATTAGCGTGTTGGATTCTAACTGTCTCTTGTCTAGGTACACAACTTAGAAGAGCGAGTCAAAATCGATGATTTGAAAGAAGCACTCACCGAAATCTTCTCCGAATATGGAACCATACTCGAGATTGTCGCAAAGAAGAATCTGAAGGCAAGGGGACAAGCATTCGTCGTGTTCGACAATGTCGAGTCTGCACAGCGAGCAATCGACGAAGTTAACGGGTTCGACTTACTCGGAAAACCTATGTCTCTCGACTTTGCGAAAACGAGCAGCGACGCTACGGTTCTAAAGGAAGGTGGCTCAGAGGAGTTGGAGACTCACAAGAGAAAGAGGTTGGCCGAAAAAGGTTGGTCTATAGCATTGTCCTGATTTCAACTAAGAGATTTGTTGCTAATACTTTATCGTCACTTCAGAGCGAAAACAAGCCCAAGAAGCGCTCGAAGCACAGAAGAAACTGAAACGACCGGCTGGCGTGGTACCTGTACCAGCCGAGGCTGGAAGGCCGGCCAAAGCAGCTCGTGGAGCTGGCCTCAAGCCGACCAGTGCAGCAGCAGCCGCAGTCGTACCAGACGAATATCTACCTCCGAACAAGATTCTCTTCTTACGAGAATTGCCAGAAGATGCCGACTCTGATATGCTTACCGGCATATTCGGTCGTTTTGAAGGTTTCCGTGAAGTGCGTCTAGTGCCAGGCCGTAAAGGTATCGCTTTCGTTGAATACGAGAATGAAACGGGGGCCATCAGTGCGAAAGAAGCGACATCTGGAATGCCAATGGGGCCTAATGCAAAACCTATTCGTGTGACGTACCAGCGACAATGAGGCTTATTTATGCATGATTTCAAGTTTTGCGTGGCGTTTTTTTGGTTTACTTTACAGGAAAGTATCTTTTTTATATTTATTGAGAAAGAGTTTCTGTGGTGGTGAATATGTGCCCTGAATATGATGAAATAGAAACTCGATGAATGAATCAAAAAACGAAAACAACCTAGACAAGCGCCCATGAATGTGAATCCGAGTAAAAATGTTTATATCAGCGGGAGATGAATCCGCTAGAAGATGACATCCTCGTCTTCTTGGCCGAGCACATCGGCTGTCTCTTGCTCTTCCGTCGCTGTAATAGCAGCATTACCCTTTGACTCTTCGGCTTTCGACTGCTCGGCTTCTTGTTGTCGTTTTGCAAGGATCTCGGCATCCTGGGCGGCCGTGTCCCTCTGCTTCTTATTAGACACTTTCTTCAGTCGATAGAATTCCTCTCGATCAAGTTCGTCCAACTCCGAGTTGATATCTAGATCTGGTCAGCCACGTTTGAAATCGGAGCATAGTAGACTTGACCGACATTTTATAGTGTTCTCGGTACGGGGGATGATAACGTGCTCGCTGCGACGTGTTAGGCACCAACTATCATGCTCAAGGAGTCCTTTGAAGAATCTTACATAGCGTTCACTAGACAAAGCACCGCGTTAATTCAGCCATTAAATTCGGATACTGGGAATTGCACGTACCTCTCCTGTTCACAACCTTGATGACCTCATCCAAAATGACAAATGCAGTCTGTTGCATAATTAGCATTCGTAGCGACTCGATCCTCGTCTTAGCGCACTCACTTGTAAGCTAGCAAGCTCGACAAGGGTCTCTACTGCTCGCGCATATGTCTCTCGTGATCGCTGTACCTGCTGCCCTCCCTTGCCAAGACCGGTCAAGCCAAAGTCGTTCGTGTTCTCTGCGATAACGCTCTCAAACTGTGGGAGCAGAACTCCAGATACGTTCTCTTGCTTTGTTCGGACGCGGAAGCGAGCTGATTTGGCCGACTCTTGGATCTGGAAGCCAATATCTCCTCCAACCGCATATGTAACTTCAGCCAAAGAGAAGGCTGCAATCTGCATAACACGCCCCATTTTCCTCTTTGCTTCATCGATTCGTCTCGTGATCTCTATGTCCGATTAGCTGTAATGTGGGGGATATGGTTCGTTTCAGCTCATTGAAGGCATACCGCGGAAGCGTCTGTTGAGAAAATAACCGTCAATATTTGTCACATTAAAATAAACAGGGAAGAGTCATTACTTCGTTAATGCTTCACTTTTTCTCTTCAGCAAACTATGGCCTGTTTCCGCACCCTTGAGCTTGCTCTTCATCAACCCGAGCGACTGGCGGGTCGGAAAGACAGCTTCACGACCCTGGTAGCAATCAGCATCTTAATCCATAGTTTCAGCTGGACTCACTGTACTCACCACTGCGCCAGACATGGTTGCGGATCGATTAGATAACTGTTCCCTAGTTGACCAAAACACCAAGCTGATATCGATTCTGTCCGTAAGATGACGGCGATGGAATCAATCGATATGCGGAAGCTCGGCCCCCTCTACTCTCATTGGACGCATGTATGAAGGTGACGCCGTCCCGCTCTAATGCGGTTGGATCATCACGTGATCTCTAATCTCTACGTCAAGTGTCACGGAACCTGCCCGATACAAAAAGTTCGACTCCAGTCCAAAAATCGTCCGCCTCTCCCTACGTCGATCGCGTGGTGGTCTTTTCCGTGAGCCTGGCAAACATGCCAGGGGCCTTATTGCCTCCTAGATCGCAGCGACATCACGCACAGATGGAGCGAACGTCAGCGGCAGAGCCAGATCTCTATCTCATTGTGAGTATCCGTCCCAGTATCAGCTGCACCGGGAAAGAGACTAATGAATTACCTCGCAGTCGAATGAGGACGCCATCTATGAGCAGGATCTGCTGCGGGATCCCGGCAGTATCAAGCCATGGCTGTCCTATATCGAGCACAAGCGCCAAAACGGGACGCTTTACGAGCAGTCTTTTGTAGGTATCTTCATTCAAAAATTGGTCTTCATTACTGACACATAACATAGATAATGGAGCGCGCCTGCAAGCAACTTCCGCGATCTTACAAGTTGTGGAAAATGGTATGTCTTTGACGGTTCTCTCCGGCTTATTTTTTCAGCGTATATTAACTCTATTCTATAGTATCTGGAATTCAGAATCAATCATCTACGGGGCCGTAATCCTGCGATACATCGTGCTGAATATCAGAAAGTGAACGCACTGTTCGAACGAGCCCTCGTGCTACTCAACAAAATGCCACGGATATGGGAGATGTATCTCTCTTTCCTGTTGAAGCAACCGCTCGTCACTTTCACTCGTCGCTCATTTGATCGCGCGCTTCGTGCTTTGCCAATCACCCAACACAGCCGTATCTGGAAGCTCTTCAAGTCATTTGCCAGCTCTGTTTCTGGATTAACTGCGGTGCAAATTTGGCGGAGATACATGCAGGTTCACCCCGAAAACGCGGAGGACTACATAGAACTGCTCGTGGAACAGGGTCATTACACATCAGCCATCAAGAAGTACATGGAGATTCTTGATGATTCGGCTTTCCAGTCGAAGAAAGCCAAGAGCCATTTCCAGCTGTGGAGCGAGATGGTTGAGCTTCTAGTGAACAAGGCCAAGTACATTGATACGAAAGTAAATGGAGGAATTGACGTTGATGCCATTATTCGAAGTGGTATTCCTCGATTCCCTGATCAACGAGGTAGACTATGGGTGGGTCTGGCAACGTACTGGATCATGAAAGGCAACTTCGAGAAAGCTAGAGATATCTTTGAGGAAGGAATAACTAGCGTTATGACCGTTCGGGACTTCACCATGATCTTTGACTCTTATGTCGAGTTTGAGGAGTCTATAACTGGAACACTCATGGACCAAGCGGCGGTTCGTTCGAAGAAAGGCAAGGCTGACGAGGATGCGGACTTTGACCTTGATCTGCGCTTGTTGAGATTCGAACAGTTGATGGATAGACGCCCGTTTCTTGTTAATGATGTGCTCCTCCGACAGAACCCGAACAACGTTGTGGAATGGGAGAAGCGAGTCGCACTGTGGAGAGACAATGCCACCGAAGTCGTCAATACTTACACTGCTGCCATTGCTGCCATCAATCCCAAGAAGGCACATGGAAAGTTCCATGATCTTTGGGTCAACTACGCTAAATTTTATGAGAAGGGAGGGAACATCGATACTGCACGGATCATCTTCGACAAGGCTGTTAAAGTGCCTTTCAAGACGGTAGCAGAGTTGGCCGAAACATGGTGCGAATGGGCGGAGATGGAATTGCGCAATGAAAATTTCGATAGGGCTGTCAGTATTATGGCCAAGGCAACTCAAGCTCCTAAGCGGTCAACCGTGGACTACTTTGACGAAACTCTATCGCCTCAACAACGTGTACACAAGAGCTGGAAACTTTGGAGCTTCTACGTGGACCTTGTAGAGAGTGTCGGCACTCTTGATGAGACTAGGAAAATCTACGACAGGATCTTCGAGCTTCGAATTGCCACACCGCAGACCGTTGTCAACTATGCCAATCTTTTGGAAGAAAACAAGTATTTCGAAGAGTCGTACAAGGTCTATGAGCGTGGACTGGACTTGTTCAGTTACCCTGTGGCGTTCGAGCTTTGGAATTTGTACCTTACAAAAGCGGTGGATCGGAAAATGAGTATTGAACGACTCCGGGATCTTTTCGAGCAAGCACTGGATGGCTGTCCTCCTAAATTTGCCAAGGTCTTGTACTTGATGTATGGCAATTTGGAAGAAGAGCGTGGACTTGCTAGACACGCTATGCGTATCTACGAACGTGCCACTCGAGCAGTATCAGATGAGGATCGATTCGAAATGTTCAATTTCTACATAACCAAATCCGCATCCAACTTCGGTCTGACATCGACCCGCCCGATCTACGAACGTGCTATTGCCGCTTTGCCAGACAGCGAAGCCAAGGATATGTGTTTGAAGTTTGCTGAGATGGAACGACGACTTGGAGAAATTGACCGTGCACGTGCGATTTACGGTCATGCCTCTCAATTCTGTGACCCGCGTACCAACGCAGGCTTCTGGCAGAAATGGGAAGCATTCGAAGTGCAGCACGGTAACGAAGATACCTTCAAGGAGATGTTACGAATCAAGCGAAGTGTCCAAGCTCAGTACAAGTAAGTTTCAGAACCCCCTTTATTTTATTATCTGCTCATTAGCCTAACCAACAATCGCAGCACCGACGTCAACTTCATCGCTTCCCAGGCCATCGCTCGCAGTCAACAACAGCGAGCACAGAACGGAGAGACAGACACCAAGACAGAAGAAGAGGATCAAGAGCGAGCAGATGCAATGGCGGCATTGGAACGTCAAGCTCGTGCCCCCGTCGGCTTCGTTGCTGCCAGCACCGGACCAGAAGGTGGGAACCGGCCTTCAGCCGCTGCGACTACTGCGCCACCAGCAAACGTTAATCCGGATGCTATTGATCTCAACGATGATGAGGACATGGAAGACTAGCCGCTCCTTGAAGAAGCGAGCTTTGACTTGTATGCCGTTCTGAAAACATAAACCCCTATCAAGATTGCTTCTCAGTCAAATTGGTTATCATATTCTTCTTCTTCTCCTCTTCTTCAGCAACCCCCATTTACTTTGTTACAACTATTTCTTGCATACTGGAAATCGGCGTTATTGTGTCATCGGCTTTTGTCTGACAAGATGTCACGTCTTTTACTTATTCTATTATCCTGTCATACTAGGCTTTCATTTGTCTGATATTTAGCTAGCCATCGCTTAAAATGCGAGCCTCTATCGATCTCAGGCACAATGTCGAAAAGGGGCGGTGGATAACCGTCAAAAAGATTCTATATACGCTAATAAGATGGGAATTTGTGTATCACTTAGGTGGCTGAGAATGCTTTGAGACAATTGTAGAATACATAGTGGTGTCACTTTTGGCCTCTTTTGGAACATGGAAAAAAGCGAAGAGGAAGAGAGAGGAAACGTTGATAGTTTGATCGACAGAAAAAAAGGAGCAAATCATGATACAAGAACATGCAAGTGGTGTATACCGAATGAGGCGACGAGAGCTCAGAAGGATATTAGTAAAGAACAGCAAAGAAAAAGAGGGGAAAGAAATTGTAAGGAAAATCGACGTTTTGAATATAGTCCGATTCAAACGCTTATGGTTTCATTATAAACATTTCGTTAACCCTAAAAATGATTCAGGGAGGGGATAGAAAGCTTTTCGTTCTTAACGAACGGAGTAAGAGAGACAACGCCTGGGAAATTGTTCAATCCACGTCAGCAGGGCTTGGTGAAGGTGATGACTGTTCTTGCTGCTTTTCATGCGACTCGCCGCCATTCGATGGTGTCGGATTTTGTGCGTCTTCTCCATTGTCTTTGTTGGATGTACTTGAAACATCTTTCTGAGATTCGGAGACCGGGAATAATTCGCCGAAGAGACTGGGAAGGAAACGGTCGAGGCGCTTCTTGGTCTCAGTCCAAATCTTGTTCTTGTTTGTATCGCTGGAAGGCGGTGGGGTGAGATGACCACTGTCCGCCATTACTAAGAGTATATTCTTGATACTCTCGGGGATTGCTTCCTCCTGTATAATCAGCCACCAATTAGCATCTGTCTTTGGAAAAAAGGGATGAGATATTGGCCTACCAAACTCTCGCCTTGGCCACTATTCATCATTCGGTCTAATATGTCCAAGATCTTCAGCCATAGATCGAGCATACCACCAGAGTTAGATAGCTGATCTAGATATCGCAGGAATATTTTGCAAACAAGTGTGGCAGCCTGAACACGAGTCTCACTCATTCCAATGGGGTCCGAATGGTATACTTCTGGCTTTAGCAGACGTAAGATGAGAGGGAATAGGACCTCATCGAATATCGATGTCCATTTGTCGTCATGTTCAGACGCAAATTCCAAAGACACGAGAGAACGTTGAAGGGTGGAAATGGCCTGATGCCGGATGTCCCGACAGGGGTTTGTACATTGCATTGTTAAAGATTGGAATATTGGAGACCAGTAGGCAGCCCAGGCTGTAAGCATGTTAGTACATTATTAGACATGCGAAACACTAGGTCGACGTTTTAACGCACCTTCACTCCTCTCCAAATGAGACTGCTCGATCAAGTTGGGCGTGCGGCTTGTCATTTGATAAATAATACCAATCGCATGGATACCCCTTAATACCGTATCGTTTTCACTATTTCTGTTAGTCTTTTATCAGATCAATACTGGGCAGCGAGACGTACGTTGGCTTTTCAGGCTTGCCACCTCTTGACCGACGTGCACTGGCATCTCTCCTACGCTCTTCAGCGGCTCCTATACTTGCAGCACTTGCGAAGTCATTCGCAAGCGCAACGGCTGATTCATAGTTGTCGGATGAGATTGCTGGTGGGGTACTCTCAACGATGCCTTTGAGTATCTCGAAAACGATGGGAGCGGACGCATTCTGCGGGCGCAAGCGTTGTAAGATGGACCAAAAGTCGGGCGAGATGACTATCTCCCTTTTCAACAATTCTGATTCAGCAATGCATCGTGATAAACTGCTAAGCACTGGTGTTGCGGACATCTCCAGAATGTCTTGGTCAAAACTGGAGATAGCATGCAAGATGACTGGAACTCGCATAAACGGTTGTTCCTAGAATATGTGAGCTGAATTTCTACCTCGGCTTTGAGGGTGCAACTTACATAGCTAAGCCGGAGTAGATTGAGTAAGTAGTATAAGACTCGGGAAACTATAAGGGGATGCACATTTCTTGCATCTCGGACGATACCTTGTAAAGAACCGGCCAAATTTTCGCCAACGGATTCTATGGTGTCCGCATCCCGAAGAGCTAGAACAGTAGCCAACTCCAAGGTATACAGCATGCCAGGATTGTAGCCAGGCGATGATGTCAAGTCGGTCTTGGTACTAGAAGGTCGGGGTCCAGCGGATGATGGGCGCTCGGTCTTCACTACAATAACGGCGGAGGCATTCTCTTCCGGAAGTTCCATTAGCAGAGCATCAACGAGGTTGGACAAGGAGGATTGAGGGAGCGATCTGTTTGGTAAAAGTTAGCTTTGACAACATTGTAGCGGATGAATAAACGACGGCATACTTGAGATTATTCAGCATATCGTTGATATTGCAAGCGTCTATGCAGTCGATCGTGCAAAGAGTATTATCGAGCTCTTCATCTGACGGTTCTGGCGGATCGTCCGCGGCGTAACTTGACAGATACGAAGTGAAGGCTGATAGTAAACCCGTCTCCCCTCGAGAGTCACGTTCGACGACTTGTGACGGAGGCTGGAGGAGGATCGGTGTAATGTCAAAACTCGAGACAAGGCTATCCGCGAATGGTGGAATGAGCGCATTGATAAATAAATTGTGCAGGATTCGGATGACATATTTCCAGCTTTGCGAAACAGTAGCCTCGTTCCCAGTCAGGACTCGGAATAGCACCACAGTTGCCAATTGAGCCCTGAAATCTCGGCCGAACTTAACAGCCAGCTCACTGACCATGACTGTTTTCTTGCCTACCTGGACCTCGGTATTGAGAGAGGTGCTCGGCGGAGTTTCCGTTGCCAGTGTGCTAATTGATGCAAGGCAATAAACGATCCGGTCGAGGGCTTCTGTAAGGCCATACTTGGCTGCAATCTGGGCGCATTGGTCGAAACCTTGGACCACCCTTGAGAACACTGCATCATCGGAAGCGGACATGAAGACATATGAAAGAGTGGCAACGATAGGTCGCCACGTGGCAGCGAACATCTCAGCATCGTAAATGTTAGTATCACAAATTACCAAGTCGCCAGCAGCTGGGGTCTTCATCAACAGCTCTCGCCAGGCAAAATCAAAAGCGTGCTTGTTGTCATGTTCATCCGGAAGAATAATCTCGTTTTGCTTAATGGAATCGTAGATGCTCTGCAATTCATCTTGGTCAAAATCCTTGCCGCCATTAACTCCCCTAAGATTCCTTGCAAAATCCACGCAAGTCATGCGGTCTGCATTCTTGACATTGGGATTGTATAGGTTGGTGTTCAGCATAATGATTCCGTATATCAAAACAAACAGAGCGTCCTTGTCTGCAATTCCCTCGGGTTGTGCCTTTGCCATGTATATCTCTGAGAAAAAAGTCACTATCCTTTCAATCAAAGGAGATTCACCCGGTAGTCGAAACGAGCCTAGAAGTTCTCGTAGAGCCTCGATGACAGTCTTGCCAGCGAAGTCAAACAAGTTTATAAATGCCGCTAGTAATTTCTCATTCTGTTTCTTGGCGATGAATTCACCGAGAATCTTCTTTGAAATACGAGTGGTGCCCTTCAAGAATCGGGCAACAAGTTCAGGATCGTCGAGGTTTTCAATGATACCCTGTGAAGCAAGATATGCAATCCCCGCTTTGGGGTCTTCGTTGAACTTAGTGGAGCCTTGTACAATGACTTTCTTCATCTGACGTTGACTTTTCAGTACCTCCGGATCTGGATAACCTTCATATTCGGGCTCGTCATCAAGCCTATCGGCGATGAACTGTATATATCCTAGAAGGGAATCGAGGCAAAGAGGCGGCACGTTCGTAGTGCTCCAGGTAGCTGAGTCTGGAAATGCGTTTCGGGAAAGTAATCCCACCAGGTCTTCACAAAGATCTGCCCGGTCTGCCTCACTGTCATAATTAACAAATAACTCCACCATGAATCCGGGCATACGAGCCAAGACACCAATGCTTTCAACCATAGCCTCCCGAGCTTCCGGCTTCCTGGAGCCACCCTCTAAGCCCAATCTCTGCCTATCTCTCACGGGAACGGGTGTTTCCCGGCCGCTGTTAGCTTGTGATGGCGCCTGAGGAACGCCATCGTAAAGCGATGGATTGATGCCAGGTTCCCTTGGAATATCAACCCGAGGATGGAGGCAGGCAACGAGGTATGACAGATATAGTTCTTGTTGCAGTTTCAGGACCGAACGGCCAGTTGAGAGCAGCGTTCCAGCCACCCTAAGTGCAGCGTTGAGAATTACCATGTTCTCTGAACGTACTAACTGAAAGAGATGACGACATAGATCGTCTTCGGCAAGGGCTGCAAGAATAGGATGACGGGCAACGGAAGGGCCAGAGACCTCGAGTGCGACGTCAATTATTCGTAAAGCCATGACCCGCATGGCATCAGTATGCTGTGAGTTATGAGGATCTAAGAGGTCAATCAGAACACGGAATAATTCTCGTATTGAGAGTATGCCGTATGGTCGTACTTCAGCTGCTTCCGATTCCTCATTTTCAGTTGCCGCCACTGTTGATGTATCGCCGTTTGCTGTAAGTTTGAGGTCCTCATTACTTGAGCGTTCCTTCTCTTCCTTCTCGGCCGGTATAGTGTCGGATCCCATTGTTGACGGATGCTGGGGAATGACTGTGTCTCCATCGACAGAGGGGTCCATTTTCAGGTTGGTAGAGTCGTCTTCAATCTGCAGCTGCTGATTCTGTGGATCGTTGTGGACTTCTTCAATGTCGATTGCGGATAACCTCACGAATATCACCTGACACATATTGATCATGGACATTTCAGCGGATCGACGCAGTAATTCTGACAGGCGGTTCTGGCAGCACATGCTCAAGCCTGTTTCCATCATTTCACAAACGCTCTCATCTCCAAGAAGCTCGCCTTCCGGCCGGGACAACATTCCTTCCATTAACTTCAGGATTCTCAACAGGACGACTTCGTCGGCAACGGTATCGCTCGCCTCAAAGCGACAATGTGTAATTGCAGCCGATAGCAGTTGCATTGCCACGGAAATTCGAGGGGAGTGACGGTTAATTATATCGTAGGCGAGAAATTTGGTGACGGCAACGAGAGCCAGGGAGGTAATCGGCGCGGATGTAGACGAAGAGCGAATGACCTGTAGGAATGGATGTAGCAATGCAGGAGCGTCAAAAGTCCGGATATCTCTACACGACTTCAAATCACTCCGCAAGCGAGTGAAGGCAGATATCAATGGATTGTCTTGGATGCTCTTCCCCTTTTTGCCCCTCAACCCCCATCGATTGGCCAAAGCATAGTCCCCATCGGCGGCCTGTGGATTATCGGACTTGTTTCCAGAGATGCTATTCCTCGAACTCGGGAAGGGCGAGGGTGTCATGTCACGGTCGCTTCCTCTGGTCGAGCCGCTGCCGCCCAGAATGGCAGCGACGGAGGAGTGAGCCCAGCGAGCATGTTTTCGCATGGCCGAGGTGACGGTAATACATTCTGTTGTCACCAGGGACACCGGGTCCACTGATATAGGCAGAGTATGGTCCGACATCATGGAGGGAGTCGGGGTAGACGAGATGGGGGGAGAGCACGAATCTGCCATCTGGCGGTTTCTCAGCGCAATGGACGATATCTCGGCCGCAGCTTCTTAGCTCCGCGTGCCCGCATAGCTCCCGTTTGGGTTTAGCGTCTTCTGTCTGGTCTACTTATGACAGTGTTGTCTTCTTTCAGTTTTCACCCATACACTCCTACAATTATTGATTGCTATGCCTGGCTACAGGAACCCCTTACGTGATATTGTATGATACATTGTTCTCTCAGTAACAATAATTGGTCTTCCTCACTGGCAGTCAAGAAGAGCGGTCAAACCCCCCATTCAGGAACAACTCTGTGCTGGATCCAATGGCCGTCGTTCTGTTGGCATTCTTTCCTCCCAATAATCTTGTCGAATCGGATTGGTCCAATTATACTCCGAAGAAATCGGTCTTGTCACTTTGTGGATCTAACTAGCATCTTCTGCTTAGCCTTTCTCAGGGCCTCAGGTCTGGATGCATTTGAACGCTGTTGGTGGCGACTTGTAAATAATCAAAAGTAAGCTAAGTGACGCGCCCCGCCGTCGCGCCGCTGGTCAATGCCTTAAGCTTGTCTCTTCCCCGATACATCAACAACAGCGAACAGAACATCTTCAATTAGCATCGAGACTCTCTCTGCCCTCTGCTTGCCAGAAAGGGCAGCCATGTCTTTCTGGTGATAATCCTAATCTGCTGCTGTGGAGGGACGCCCATTGTTTTGGTCTTTGTCAACATTACATTGTTTTGGGCTTGTCGCATCTTGTTTATCTTATCTCCAACACTGTATGGCGCGTTGAATGCGCTTTCGCTCTGGCTTTGAATGGGACTTGCGCAGGGAGACAACAAGAAAAACAACAGAGAAGGAAGTGAGCGCCAATTGAATATCTAGAGGATTTGTGGAAACTGAGGGCAATCACAACCCATGACTTTGGCTCCTGCCAGTCCAGTTAGTTGGTCTCGCTGTCGCAACGGAAGCTACGATCGAGGCGGGCATGGCGGCGATTTCCCCTTCTCTGGCAGAGCTGCCTCTGGAGCAGCTGTCCCTCTACCATGTCGTTGATCCTTACTTGTCCTCTGTCTTCATATTCTATGGGTCAGTCGCGACAACTCATTCCAGCGCAAGCAGCTCCAGAAACCAAGCGCACATCTTCAGTGCTGCCGGCCTTAGAAGCTATCCCCGCATCATCGCGTCTCCCGCGGCACCACTCTACAGCGCAGTCCATCATCTTCCCCGCGAAAAACAAGGAGACGAGATATGTCGCGGAGTGGCCGTCAGTCTCCTCAGATATTTCAACGATATACCACCAGCCGCCCAGCAGTGCTTGAAACAGATTGCAAAGACCGCGAAATCAACTGGGAGAGTTCCACGATTGTTCGAAGAGATTCACGCTGCCGACCTCACCAACAGAATGGTTAAGATCAACAACACAGCTGAGATCGTAAGAGATCTTAGACTCGCCTATGACGAGAGGAAGGCTCCGTGGATCGACATAGATATTATGCTGCCTTCGGGTTCGATTATACCGCCTACGGCCCATGAGCAGGACCAGGGCGAGACGGGAACAGACAACGCGTTGGACGACAATGCAAGAAATGGTCAATACGGGAAATTTACTTCATTGATCGAAGCACTGGGAGACCCGGTTTTTCTTCCAACCTCCCGACTTCGACGAGCTCCCTCTCAGCCGACAAATCTGAGCAAATCCGCCCTGTTCAAAAAAGGTCAAAAAGAAGCCTTACGTCTAGCCATGTGTGAGGTGGTTGATACGGAAGAGCGCTATGTGAGCAAGGTTTATGATTTAGTGCATAATGTTGTCCAAGAGTTTCAGCAGAAGGCTCGATCAAAAAGCGCATCCAGTTCCAGCCCTGACGAGACTGCCTTGGCTGAGCTGTTCCCGCCATGTCTTGAAGAGATCCTACAGGTCAACATGGGATTTTTGGGTGTGATTCGGGAAATCTTAGAGAGTACTGAGCAGGAAGCTCTCACTAGCCTCGCAGAAGATACAGATCTACGAACATCGGCATCGGGACGTATGGCCTCAGAACAAGACAGAGATATAATGGGATCAATGTCCTTTGCAAATGCGCTCATCGAATGGTTTCCCCGTTTCTCCGAGCCATATGCTGCTTACATGCGAGCCCACAATGGGTTTACCCAGACGTTAAACTCCTTTTTGAAAGATGATCAATCGAGCTTTTCGCGCCGAGTTTACGAGACCGGCGAACAAAAACTGCGATCGCTACTTATGGAACCTGTTCAACGGTTGCCCAGATACAGCCTTCTCATCGACGCCATGACAAGCAACATACCGGCCGTTCATCCGTCTGTTCGGGTTTTCCTCAAAGCACGAGATATTATCAAAGATATTTGCTCCCTTGATACGCCAGCTAATACTGATCACAGCCAAAGCATCAAGCGAGTGATGAAGCTGGTTGAGTATTGGCCGCCCTCTATCAACCCCCAGGGCCGCCTGATCAATGCCATTGATTCAACCGAGATCCTTCCACCTTACCACGTACAAGAACAGCAGGAGCCACAAAATGTGACTACTCTTGTGCTTCTCTACAAGAATTGCCTTGTTCTGCTGTCTCGATACCCCGGGAGCAACATGACAGCTCGTGCGCTGTTGTCAGATCTGGAGAAGCAGCCGACTACTACCGGCGAAAAGCCCCTGTCGCAAAGCAGCCCTCAATTCCGGTTTTTAAGAGCCTTTGACTTGAACAACCTATTCTGTACACAGTCGAGTGGTGGCAACATACTTTACCTGACGCCCACTAGCATTTTGCCTTTCAGTACCTCGCAATCGCCCCAGATGACACCACATGCGCTTCAGCTATCGGGCATGTATGAAGGGCGGGCGAGTCGGTTTATTGAAGAGATATTGAAGGCCAAGATCGAGGGTCGCTTTTCGGAGCGGGAGAGGGAAGGTGCTAACTGGACACTGCGTAGTCCTAATGTACCAGCTGGAACTCTGGGGATTCTTGCTCCTGTATTTGAAGAAGATACCAACGGATCGATGCAACGCTCTGGATACTCGCGGGTAAGAATCGTCTTTGACACGCCAAAAGCGATATGCACAAAGACACTGGATAACGCATCGGTAGATGTAATTGTGTCCGTGACTTTGTCGGAAAGCGATATGTATAGAATGGAAGTGAGCACCATCAATGGGACTCCTAACACTGTCGACACAGTTAGTGCTGATGCATTTCTATCGACACTAACGACAAGACGTGAGTTCTCTATGAGCTTTCTGAATTACAGTCTGCTAACAAAACTTAGTGTGTGCTCTACTTCCGACGGTGTACAATATCCAGAATCGGACTTTGACAGAATCATCGGTCTACTCGAACTTAGACATTCTTCGCCAGATTGGCAACCACATCATATCCCAAACAAAAGTTGGGCGTGGGTTCCGGCCGCCGTCTCCTACGAAACTCATTTCAAATCTCTGGGGGAGTGGCGGTCAGGCTAAAGATACGCCTTCGTTATCAAAGGCATTTACACAGAACCTGGTTCTTGGGGATATTCCGAAAATGGCACCAAAAAATGTTGGACGACCAATGACTTCACCTGGAATGCTAGATGAAGGCCATCCCAAAATCTCCGTGGTTGCTCCTCCGAGCTCTGGTCAAGACGACCAGCTCCTGAATTTGGAACAGACCTTGACGGCGTATATTCTCGCTCTACGTTCCAGGAAGGGCAACATCGTAGGTCGCAGTCTGAGAATTCGAGCAAATGCGGACAGGTCTATGGTGAATGAGCTGTACAACGTTCTTATAGAAGATCCTGCCAAACTTCAAGCAGCCGCAGAGGTCCCCGTTGATGTTTTGTTCGTGGCATTTGAGACATTCATTCATCACGCATGGAAGGACATGGTTGGCTCTATGGTCTCCCCAGACATTCTGAGGGCCATTCAGAATAAATATGATTCCTCCTTCCCAAGGGACTTCGAAGATTTTTTCCGGAAGCTTCTTGGCGGTTTTAGTCCACAAAATCGCCGTGCCCTCACCGCAACAATTCGCCTCCTGGCAGAGCTCCTGGATGCCTCTGGCAATGATGGTGATAGGGGTGCATTGACCGTGGCATTTTCCGAAGTACTCACTGAGGACGAAGATCCTGTGCAGTACATATCCTTGCTCGACCGTCTCGTTGAGGACTTCGAGAATCTATTTGAAGAATCAATAGGCGATTCACGATCACATGATACGACGCCAAACAGGCCGCGCTCTTACACGGGGTCCGTAGGATCTAACGCTTCATCTTTCCGAAAGCGATTGGGCTTTGGTTTACACAGAGAGAACTCATCTCGTTCCGAAGGAGAGAGCAAAGTCAGCTCCCTCATCCGCACATTAAGCAAGACAAAAAACAGTGGAGATCCAGAAGGAAGGACGCAATTGTTCCGTTCAAAATCCACCGACACAGATTCGAGGCTTGCAGAACTGCTACGTCCAACAACTCGTGAACGGCCCACAGTGTATGGAGCTTTCTTATCAGATGACAATATCCGCCGTCCTGGAAGCGCACATGACGATAATTCTGCACTCGACGCTATTCGTGAGACACCTACCACTCCACAAAGGGATCCAGTCCGCAGGAGAAAAAGACGGAGCTCCCTGTCTGATCTACCGCTCCCGTCTACTCCTACACGTTCTGGCGCGCTGTCACCAATTGAGTTACCTAAGCCAACGACTCCCGTACCAAAACCTCGTCCTCAATCGGAGGTCTTGTCTCGCATAGCTCTCTTACAGGAACCGGATAGCCCTAAACAAAACTCTCATACTCGAATACCACAGGTTTCTCGATCTCCCGTCCGAGCCACTTCTCCTAGACGCTCAGAATCTCCAGTACGCAGTCTCCTCTCTCCTGTGGCCCTGAGGTCACCGACGCAAAAGGAGAATTTTCAACAGAGACCGAGATTGACGGAACGACCTGTCAATAAAAAGACCGATGGGCCAGCGTCTCCGCCATACACACGCAAGAAGCGATCTGATACTTTGACTAGCATCCCGCAGCCATCCAGATATTCACTGCAATTCAAAGACCGGCCTGTCACATCCCACGGACCAGACTTCTCAGGGAGACGTGAGCGAGCCTTGTCCTCACCGCAAAAGCCTCAGAGGGTACGAATGCAAAGCCCTCAAAAGGTAAGATCCGACTATAATCCCAATTGATGTTGGCACATGCTAATCAGGTTCTTCAGCTCCGTGATCGTCTTCAGAGTACCGTACAAGCCCAAAACAATGCGGAGTCTGCCGTCCGGTCAGAATTGCAGCTAGTTGGAGAAGAATTGGCTGCCCTTGCGCAAACTTCGTCGCCAACGGAGACTGGCCAATCTTCCTTGATTAACGCGTTGCTCAGTCGTGTACGCAATTTGGAGCAACAGGTCTCAGCTTTCAATGCTGATATGAACAATCGGACTGTGAACTTGGAGAAAGACGTGGAATCTGCATTGCTTGTGAGTGAGAAACGAGCAAAGAAGCTAGATGAGCTTTACCGGGAGCTCAGTGCAGAAAACGAAGCACTGTACGAAAGATTCAATACCGAACTTGGTAAAGTCGTAAAAGAAGTTCGTGCAGGTAATGGTGAGGAAGTCCTCAAGACGCAGTTAAAGACTACAGTGGAGGAACTCAGTCGCGTGAAGAAAGAGAATTTGCGGCTAAAACGCGAAGTCGGGGGTCTTAAAGCAGTGAGAGCAGATCTCGAAGTGTCCAGCTCTGCCAAGGAAGCTGTCGAAATACCAGACGCATAGGCAAGCAACTACATGACCATGACCTGGGGTTTTCGTTCTCAGTTCATTTGTTTTCCTTTCTCTATTAGAAATACTAGCAGCGAGCAGCATCTCATGGGCCTGTCATCATTATCATTGGATTCTTGATTTCTTATTTGGTCGGTCTTTTGAGCGTGCCGGGCAGGATACTGGGTCATTTCTTTTTATTCTTGTATCCCTTCATTTTCATTTCCTTCTCGAAATGTAGATATTATACTACCCTGTCGATATTTCCATTATCAACAATGACGCTTGGAAACATTACCTTCTAATCAATCAATACTTTACAAAATCTCGATCCAGCCACATATATAGTACATCCACCTAATCTCCACCTAATCATACAAATCCCATCTTAAAAGGTCAGTCAGTTAGTAATGGGCCATGATACCCGGCCACCTCCTGATGATCCTCAGCAAGCCAACCCATCAATTTCAACGCATCAGCATCAACATTCTTATACGTCCAACGACACTGAATCTTGAACCCAATGTTCTCGTCGCTTTCCATATCCATGAAATACAACGTCGGTAATCCAATGTACCGTTCTTGTGGAACGTCGCCTTGAATCTTCAATATGCCAGTCTTCCTCTTTTTCTTATTGTTCATGGCGATAGTTTTAGTGTTATCATTAACTGGCATTGGTGTCGTGGTTGTGATGATGGGTAACGTGAAGCGGGAATTCCTCGGTGCCAATTTCGTGAATTGGAAGCTTTTCTTGATCCTTTTCAGGTATTGGGTTACATGGATCATGTCTTCTTTCTTGACGGGGCGGATCGTGATATGAGGATTGAAAGGTTGGGATTTCGGAAGGTTTCCGCCAGCAAAAGGGGTAGTAGTAGCATCTACACCTTCTGCAGAACCACATTCCGAAGGATCAATAGTAGTAGGATCAAAAGCGGATTCGCGATGGAATCGGAACTGGAACCAGAAACGATTATCCCATAGTACCGGGGGAGACCATTCATCGCTCAAGTTATCGATCTCGAGTACAGGTTCTGTCCCTGTCATGAACGGCGTTCGCGAAATATGCCAGATATTGTCAAAGAGGACCCCGGTCTTTGTATTATTAGCCGATTCCTGTAGTTTGAAATGAACACCCGCGACTGTAAAATCATCTCTTTGCTGGCCCGTGAATATATCCTGCGCAAATCTTTCGTATAGTCTGAGAGCTTGGTTTCTCATTTCGGGACGCGGAGTGATCAGATTCGTTATACGGCGGAGGGCTGCAGCCAGGATGCGAATGTTTTGCGCATCTGATGAATCGACAGGTAGAGTTGGAAATATGACTTCCATTGTGGAGGTATTCGGATAGAATTTCAATAATTGACAATCGCGAAGTAGTTTATCAGTTTCACTCATGATATCGAGAAGAGAGACGCGATTGTTTGCCAGAAATGTACTCATTGAAGCAGGTCGAAGGGCGCGCGGTAGTTTGTCAGAAGCAAGCAAACTCCTAATCGTGTTTCTCATCGTGAGTGTAGGATCAAAATTGGTCGGATCCGTCACGTAGGGTACATTGCCCTCCCGACACGTTTCCACAAGACTAGATTTGTAAAACGGAAGAAGTGGGCGACACAGCAATATGCCCCCAGTAGTCATAGGGAAAGACCAATCAACTGCCGAGAAATCAGTCAATTTGCCCTTATCGAGATCAAATTCAAAGCTCCGTTGTCGACCTCGTATCGTTTCGAACGATCCGCTTTCAGATACGCCCCATAATCCATGACATTCGGGAATACGTGCCACGGGGGCTATACCAGCTAACCCTTCAAGTTTTGCGGTGGGCGTCATCCTCAATAGTCCGGTTTCGACATTGTCATCCAAATGGTGACCAATCAATAATGTGTTGAGCCGGTTTTCAACGCATGCTATACCCAGTGCTTGATACCGTTTGGTTCGAGCAAGAGTTTCAAATGCCATTTTCTTTTTGAGGCTTTCCCCGGGTAGCCATTCTAGAGTCAATACCTCTGATTGAATATCTGCATGTCATGAAAGAGTCAGCTATCAGTCTCATTACACGAGCATGTCAATCAGAGCATACCCAGATTGGACAGCCATTTTGCAACCTTGTAGGCTTCTTCTGTACTTTCCTCTCGGAATTTGTGATCAACAACAAATGCTTTCACGTCCAAGTTGAGGTCTGGCCGAGTGATCTGTAATTGTCTGCACAGATATGCCAGAGCCATAGAATCAGGGCCACCACTGACGGCGATACCTGGGTAGATAATCATCAGCAAGGAATCTTTCGTGGAAGGAAAAAAATCATAGAATATAATTCAAAGAATAGAAGAGAAAATTTACCTATTCGGCGCGGTATATGATTCAGCGGAGCGCGCTGATACCGTGGCAAGATATTTGTCCATGCTTCTCGGAAGCTCTTGAAAAATTGCTGTGTCGTTATACCGTGTTTGAAGGGCAATGCCATCTTCCCTTCGGAGCAGCCAATTGGCTTACATGTATGAGTCTAAGTAGTGCATAGATAATTAGTACTCTATTTCAGGAATTTTAGCGTTGATGAGAGTAAGGTGCATAGAGTAGATGATGTTGATGCTGATGCTAGCTTGCAGTGGTTTGTTTTTTAGTGAAGTTGGAGATTTTGATTGGCCGAAATCTTCTATCGCGGCCTGAGGCATGAATGCGTCTTGGAATACCAGCCCCTGAACTGTTTTTGAACAATTTCCTTTTCACAGTGAAATTTAACGACATTTGGATTGTGCAGGCATCAATGGATATCTTGGAGGAGTAGTCACCGAGGCTTGGTAACTAGTCCCTCAGTGCCTGAGGTCGGTTGATCCTTGACTTTCAAGTCCTACAAAGTGATCCATAAATATAACAACGTTGGAATGTTTATAAGATGTCGTTCACATCTCGAGCTTCGGAATTGATAGACCTTTGTTTTCAACGAACACTATTCAGGATAATTCGCAGCAGTAAAGCGCACTTCCAAGGCTGATGCATGGATACGCGCACATATATATACACATACGCATTGAACGTCTGAAAACAATAGGTATCCGTAATGTACGCCACGCAGAAAAACAAGAACAAAGGCTCAAAGAGCAATACAGACAACTTCCAAAAAGTACAACATAGACAATGCTCAAAATAATGTTCAATCAGCGTGGTGAGAGTGTCTACGGCCCATCCGAAATCGAATTCGAGGCACGAGAGCTGGACATGTTGTCATGTAGGTTATTGTCATCAATTGGCAGATTCGATCCTGCAGCTTCCGTCGTCTCTTGTACAACCACTGGTGGACGAATCACCTTCTTGCCGTTCGCTTTGTAGAACAGGACCATATCTCCGCCTGTCCGCCAGATGTGGGTTTTCATTGTGGCCAAGGTCATATTAACGGGGACCAACTGCAATATGTTAGTGTTGTACTGCATGAAAGGAAGAAGACCATTTTTTACAATATTTTGACAGTATAACTCCAAGTACTCTTCTGGTTGCATGGGATTCGGATCCGGATTGGCCGGGTCGGCTGGATCAATTCGTTCTGCAATGTATGCGAGGACCTTCTTGGCTCGAAGCATACGGTTCGCATTTAGTCTAGAACTGCTACTGTCGAAACCACTGTTGCTCCGTTAGTTTTGTGATTCTGAAAACTGGAATCGTTGACGTACCCTTCAAGCTTGCTTACTGGCGGCGACTGGTCGTCGTATGGCTTGAGAATGAAAGCCACCTTCACGATTTCTTTAGGTGGTGCTTGGTTCTGGAAATCAATTAGCATGTTGAGCAAGTTCACTTCCTGAGTGATAAAATAATAGATACCTTAAGTAATAGTTCTCCAATCCAGTGTGGAACTGTCTTCTCAAGTTTATCAATGTCCTCGCGTATGCTGCCAACTGATCCTCGATAAAGATCAGCGGCCACAGCCGTGTCGCCGGTTTCTTCTTGTATTAGAATATCAGTATCGGCAGGAATATTCAATACAGGTGTTTCGCTCGTAGAGCTGGGTGTGATCCCCGAGTTCAATGCTGATCCAGGATGGCGCACAAGAAAAGTCTCGTATTCATGGCGAATGCGGTCAATAACACCGTAGAGATTTGACTCGAAGGATTTCTCCTCTTTCTCAGATGACTTGTCTGACTCTTCTTGCTTTTCCTCTGGCGCCGGAGTTTTCACTTCCGATGAGGTCCTGCCTAGCTTCTTCGGGAATTCCATTCTGAATTTCTTCCCGAACAACGATGCTTTCTTCTTCTCCTCCTTCTCAGGTTCAGCAGGAGACTGTGGAAGTGCCGTAGGAGTTTGCTCCTCTGCGGCGGTTTGAGGTGGCTTCTCTGCTTCAATGTAGTGGCTACTGGAGAAGTAGTCATTTGATTTGTTCGAAGATGGAGGCCTTGCCAATTCGTGGCTGAGTCTTGTGCTTGAGCCCTCTTCTTCAGTTGGCGGAAATGGCGAGGAGTATGATGGAGCAGCTGGAGTTGCAAGACCGATGTTGAGGCCAGGGGTAGTAGGATTAGCATGTAGTCCATTTGTCACACGTGGTGTTATCGAGGAACCGTCTATGACACCCTGAGATCCTGGTGATCTTGGAGGTAGTTCAATTGAAACTGGAGCATTAGCACGTTGCAAAGCTTGATTTTCTGTTGCTTTTGCCAAAATCATTTGCCTGTGGATTGCATCCCGCCTAATTTCTTCCTCTATCAAGTCCGCAAATAGCCAACGAAGAACCCATTTGCCAAGGTTTACTGATACATGGTTCGTTAGCATTCAATATGTTATAGGAAGTCACACTCCACTTACTCCTTTGATCTGATGTATATTCTTCGCTGTTTGCCAGCTCAATTTCATCGGCATAAACCTCAGCATCGAAGCAGCGATTCGGTTCTAAAATGACAGACAAACGGCCTGTCCGGATATCGAGGGTACACCAATGAGCTATACTTTCCACAGTATTGACTTCTGACGCAACATCCTCTATATGGCGCTTTCCAAAACTTTGAATCGGAACACACTATATGTGATCGATCAGTACGGGGATGGATATGCAGTTTTTCACGGCAAACTCACTCTTAAAAGATCCCATAATAACACCTCTCCGGCTGTATCCTGAGTCAACGTACGCTTTCTGTCATTCAACATGAAGTGCTTGATCACACCAAGTTGACCTTCAATGGTTTCCACTGGAAGAGAATAGACTGGCACCACCTCTCCTAGCTCTTCATTGGTGACAATTTCTGATGGCTTGCGGCCACTCACAGAAGAATAGATGGTAGCTCTCTCGGGATCAAGTTTCGGGAACATTGACATGTTTGAGAGAAGAAGAATCGAATTTTGGGGAATCTTCTTCTTCGTCGGCTCAGTTGTGTTACCAACAGTTCCTTGCCCAGGGGCCTCTGCGGGAGGTTCAGCAGGCAATCCAGTGCTGGACCGTCGTGCTGTAGTATTCGGAAGTTCTGTTTCCGCTGTGGTATCGACATCGTTCCACCTGTTGATGCTGGATTTTGGCGTCGCCGTCCAGATAGAGTCACAGGCCGCTACGACCTTGACTACACCTTCGTGTTCCTGAAGAGCGGCAATTGAGGTTCCTTGATCAATATCCGATACGTTCCTCGTATCTGTCTTCGCGACGAGGCCTGATCTGTCGCTGGAGTAGAAAACTGATAGCTGGGGGTGGTCCGAGTAGAGTGACCAGACGCTATCGTTATGCATAGTCAAGGTATGCGAGCATCGGCCTGCGGTCAACGACCAGACTTTGATCGTTTGATCGGAAGACGCCGTCATAATGGTGTCTCCATCTTTGTTGATCAGAATGTCTCTGATATTATCTGTATGGCCAACGAACTTGGTAATAAGCTTTCCTGATTTGGGATCCCAAACGCGAACAACAGATTCGGGGCCTCCGCTTGCTAGCACAGAGCCGCCAGTTCCCAAAGCATACACAGAACCCTTCTCGGTAACCTCATCGCCACAAGTATCGATTTTCAAAATTTCACCTTTTCCCTCTAAATCCCACAGAAAGACCTTTTGATCGAGACCGCCGGATGCTACCCAGTTGGAATGTTGGTCGGGAAGCGCCAGGCACTTGACGTAGTCCGCATGCCGGCCGATGGAAATCGGTAGTTCTTTCGTCTGCGATAATGGTCGCCATACTCTTACCGTTGTGTCTGATGATCCCGAAACAAGAGCGGAGTTATTTCGAGTGAGGACAATATCGTTGATCCAGTGACTGTGCGCCTGCACCTGGTCTCTAAGGGTTGTCGTGGGAGTAGTTTTGGAAGAGGGGGTGGTATCCGTTGAGTTGAAGTCCCAGGAGCAAATGACTCCATCGCGGCCTGCGGAGTATCTAGACAAATCACGTATGTCAGCAATACAGGAAACAAAGAAAGATCCCAAAAAAAGCAAAAACTCACAATATGCGATTTTCGCAATCGACTGCAAGACCATTGACACCTAGGCGATGGCCGCCGGAGGCGTTTGGTAGAGGGAGAACTAACGCACGACGGAAGACATCATCAGACAAAGGAATCCGGGGAAGCATCAACAAGATCGGATAACTTTCTATTTACATACCATAGCTCACTCGCTGATGGGTGTATTTGCGGGCCATTCAGACGAACGCTTGACGATCAAAGCTGGTAGTCACAGATGGGTTTCATGGATTGGCCGTTGAGTCCACTGGAGCTAGAGCTGCAGCGATTGCGGAGTCAAGCCCGGCGGACGTTGGCAATGCAGGGTCTATCACAAACGCCCTCTCTCTCTCCTTCTCTTTCTATGCGATGGTACATCAAACAATGTAACGAAATCGATCACTCAGTCATAAACGGAAAACAGACAGAAGAGCAATAGCATGGATGAGCGGGGAGTGGAGGTCCGAGACTAACGAAGTGACATGATAGGATATATAGTGAGCAGGGGTCGAGGCAAATTCATGGAAGAGGTTAGAATCAGTTCTGTTAAAAGTTAGAACGACGGAGCTTCTGTATTGGCAGGGGCATAACGACAGCATTAGCCGTGCGGGGGGGTATTGGGGTCAAGGTAACCCGCAGTGTGAGTGTGCACAGAGACGTCACAGGAAAGTGGTAAATAATTTACACAAATACGGACATACGCATCTCATACGATACAAGGCAGCAGAGATACACCAGCCTGAATCACGTATTGATCAATAAGCTGCACGCCATTGGCTAGCTACCCTCAGCTGATTGAAACTTTGAGCTTTACACGTACCTGATTCATTACAATACATAATTTACACCTATCTATACCAGATATAGGATAGCGTACTTTACATCTTCAGTGTCAGCCGCACTCCAAGCTGCGTATTGAAGCTCTATACAACCACGGTCACTCGATTCGACTCATCCCACGAGGAAAAGAAAAGACTATCAATATCAAACAGAAAGAAGAAATTTTCATTTAAAATTCGAAGCTAGATCAAAATGGCACATCAGCTGCACGCACCGCTGTCACAAATCAAGCCAAGCTTTGCGCCGACGCCTGTTGTCAACAATGATATTAATAATAGAACCGAACCACCATCAGTACAAAAAACCATCGATCTCCTGGGTATGCAAGCCCATATCGAGGGAGGATACTATGTGGAAACAGACCGTGACCCCCTGAATGTGCCAAACCCTTTTATCAACAATAAAGATCCTGGCACAGCATACGCTGTTCCAGAGACCGATGTGACGTCTGACATTAGACTGAGTCCCGGACAAGATCACTCGACTCGGTCCGCCAGTACTACCATTTATTATTATATCACCCCTGGTTCTCCTTTGGGATGTTTCCATCGTAATCGCGGACGGACCGTTCACACCCTGCATCGCGGTCGTGGTTGCTACGTGTTGATTCATGCAGACGAAGTGCTTCGCGGCGATAGAGCTGCTGAAAACAATAAAGCCCGCATTGAAACATTCGTTGTGGGCCACGACATTGAACGAGGGGAGAAGTTACAGTGGATTGTAGAAGGAGGAAAGTATAAGGCGTCTTTTTTGCTCCCTGACACCGATAGCGGAGAAAACCAATCCGAAGGTTTGCTGATTAGCGAGGTAAGCCTTCTTCCTGATTCGAGATTTGATAGAGAAATCCGGTGGAGCTAAAGAAAAATAACATAGACTGTCGTTCCTGGATTCGAGTTCGCGGACCACGACTTTATGCGAGCTGCAACATTGGATGAACTTCTAAAACCAGAAGAAGTCGAGGAGCTCAAGTGGCTCTTGAGAGAGAGGTCAATTAGTGTATAAAATTCCGGAGCAGTCCATATAACAATGTGTAGCTGAGATGGTTCAGACATGGCATAATATCTTTCGCTATAATAAACTCGTGGTATCATAAAATACGATTTTGCATCTGTGTTTATATCCAACCGGAATTGAGAGATCGTTGCAGATTCACAATACCGCTAAAAAAAACCCTAGATCGCAGGTAAAGGGATACGACATCAATAGTCCAAGCCTGACGATCCAAGCTTGTCATTAGTATCGAGGACACTTGTTACAATATAATGTTAGCTCTGTAGGCATTCCTCAGGATTGATGCTAGGTCAAACTTACGAATATTGTTTGGTCAGTGTTCCCTCGCCGCCCTTTGATAAGTCGATGTTGAACACATAGAAATTTCCCTCGCTGGTTACTACCATTACTTGGGGCGTATTGCTGCTCATAGCTACAACGCTCCTCACTGGCCCGGTATTGGCTTGACCACCCGATCCCTGTCCGGATTTTGGCAGTTTTATCCAGGCAAAGTCTCGTGCAGGTTCCCACATCTCGCTTACCCCTTTGGGCAGATAACCTCCAACAGTAGCGGCAAAAGTGTTCCCAACATTCTGGGATGTACGTCGGAGCATGCCAATTAAAGTGCCGTTATGCTTCCTCGAGCTGAAATCAGATGCATCCATCCTGGATTCATCTTGTTCATCTCGATAGTCACCTGAACTAGGACTGTTGGGTCTCTCCCACGTAGGCGACCTTGGGCTTCCGTCCGGATTGTTGCCTTGGCTATTCAATTTGAATACGTGAATAGTGTCCGTGGCCGAGGAGACACAGAGAAGCGTGGACATGGTATTGAATGACATGCTATATATGCGGGATGGAATGGAGCCGCGTCGAAACTGATAGAGTTTATGGCCATCAGGCACGGAAAACACGCGAATAATAGTCCCTTTGTCTGAAGCGGTGGCCAACAGCGTACCTTCGCTGTTCAGCGTGATGCAAGACAGAGGAGATCGATGAGCTTCTATAACGTTGATTGCTTCCAATTTCACAGCATCAAATATTAATACATCACCAGTGGTAGGAGATATATGGTTTGTAGTGCTGGGCGGGGCATGTGCTGGGGGTGCAAATGATGACGGGGGTGCTTTCTGTGGCAGTGGATAGGCCAGGTAGCAATTCTCTGAAGAAGGCGACAAAGCACAGATTGCTGTTTGGTTGT
Organism: Talaromyces sp. PYS2103; assembly: GCA_023625975.1. Classification (NCBI taxonomy): domain Eukaryota; kingdom Fungi; phylum Ascomycota; class Eurotiomycetes; order Eurotiales; family Trichocomaceae; genus Talaromyces; species Talaromyces sp. PYS2103. Next base: position 770,821 of record JAMAGB010000008.1, on the reverse strand, counting down.
AAGTATCAATCTCACCAAACTCGCCTACATCTAAGCAGATATAGCAAGATAGACAGAAGTGAACTAGACTTACCGTTCGGATTGGGAGACGTCTCAATTGTCGAAAGAAGTTTCATCGTCTGAATATCATATAGGTAGATGTAGTCTTCGAGCACTATTACAAGTCGTTTCCGATTTAACTTGACCGCCAGCACGGTCGTTGGAAAGGTCAGCTCGCATATGGTTGATTGCCGCTGCTTTCGTTAGCATCTAGTCACTCGTGATAAGGGGGGACCAGATTCCTTTATACGAACCTTGGTGTTTGTAATCTGAAGACGGCGGGGTGATAAGATCAGAGCCACTAAAGATGTTGAGAACAACATCTCTAGAATGGCTATGTTTCCATCCTTAGTCTCGTAGCTCTTAGTAAAAGGGTCCGTGGTGAAGATCCGAAATCCCTTGGAAGTACCTAAAAAATCGTTAACACCTGACGTACCTCTGCTATGCGCATGAACGTAATGCAAGTGCTTACCAACAGCTAGATAGCTGTAGTCTTGGTTGAATGTGACAAAATTCATAGACATCTCGCATATAGTCGGAGCTCCCCGAAGGTAATATTCAGTGGCAGCTGAGCGGATATCAGGAGACTGCAGGTGGCTGAAATCGAATGTCGATTTTCATATGTACCAGAGCCTTTTGATATGGCTACTTTGACCTTGCGCCCCGCGCCAATCATACGGAGAGCTGCTCCGTCGACAAATCAGACTGGATACAAGGATCGGTAATAAGTGGTGTGAAGTCGCGAACAGTGCTGTTTTGCCTTGTAGGTGATCGTAAAAGAGGAGAAGAGTCTCAATGTAGAGGAGAATGAGGTTCCTCGACGGGTGGAAGGCAGAAAGGCAACTGTTGCTGTTCAGGTGACATGGTAGCTGGTAGCTCGGTATGTTTTGGAGCAGTCACCCTGAATTATAGGGCAACCGCGGGTCTCCACACTAAGACGACGAACGGCGCTCGAATAGGAATAGCGCGAAGACAATTCTATTTCTGCCGAGTTCTGCCGCTCTGCAAAATCCCCAAAAATGACGAGGGGCATTTCCTCTTCTCCTGTTCTTGATTGTGTTGAAATACTTCATTTCTTCATGATGGACGCTTCCACACCGCCAAACTTGTCGCACGATGGTGCTACCAAAGCGCCGCCAACGAAAAAACAGGTTAGGCCCACGGTGCTTACCAAGAAGGAGAAAGAGGCGGATCTCGTGATGGGAGTAAGTGTATTGTACGGTTTTCGCCTACGAAAAGCCCAGGTCAATTGGCTAACTTTTTTCATTTGTCAAAGACAAACAATAGTAGTATCGTTTCGAAGAGAAGCGTCGAACTTCGATATTACCCCCAATATCAATTCTTTCGTCCTTTCGTGAAGAAGCCGCAGAGACGAGCTCCATTGATTAATAGAGGATATTGGCTTAGAATGCACGCAATTGCTGAAACTGTCCGTCAATTTCTGCAAAGGCCAGATACGCGACCCAAGTTTGTCCTAAATCTGGGATGTGGATAGTGAGTAGACAAGACAAGACAAGACACTCGCCGACGTATATTAAGACTTATCCGTAGTGACCCCTTGTCCTTCCAATTACTCGCGACGGAGCAATCGATATGTAGTAATGCGACGTTTGTGGATATTGATTACGAGAAATTGATGGGCATCAAAACGTCCGTCATCCAACAAACGGAAGAATTGAAGACTATACTGGGAGATATAAAAACGTATCCGGACCCGAATCCCGTGCTTCTCCGAGCTTCCCATTATGTTGCCGTGGGCTGCGATCTGAAGAATCTAAAAAAGCTCGAAGGGGCTTTGAAGGAAGTCTTAGGCCCATCTCCGGTCTCGGTCCTCTGCATAGCAGAAGTCTCGCTCACTTATATGGATGTTCAATCAGCAGATGCTCTGATTTCATGGTTTCCGACGTTGGGCAAAGGTAATTTACCCTTCCGTTTTACGAGGATTTCCAATCACGGCTGACATTATCTAGATATTCAACTCTGTGTTTTGGAACAATTCTTCCCAGATGGGCCTGATCACCCCTTTGCATCTACTATGATGAAACATTTCCACAAACTCCAAGCTCCTCTTCATTCTATCCACAAGTATCCCACTTTGTCCTTGCAAGAGCAACGATTCTCTTCACGAGGATGGTGTTTCGCGTCAGCTAGGACTCTATGGGACATCTGGAATGACGACTCATTTCTGACTGAATCTCAACGAACGGGACTGGACTCCATAGAACAATTCGACGAGTGGGAAGAATTTGCGTTGTTTGGTTCGCATTATTTTGTCTTAACAGCTTCCACTGTTGAGCGAGAACCTTCTCCTAGAAGGAATGAAATTAAATCTTGCAGCGACTTACCAAGAGCTTCGCTGAAATTGGTATCGCATCGTCCAGTTTCCTTCAAGGGCCATCGAAGATTTTCCGCGATCGTTCCAGATAGTGATCGATCTATAGGCGTCCATGGAGGGCTAGGAAACCAGTCTCGTCTTTTGTCTACGGATCTATATTACAGAGGTGTAGAGGCTACTCAGCCCGTTGGCACTTTACCAACTCACAAGATATCTGCACGCATGTGCCATACCATCACAGCGCTCAATGATGGAAATTGTCTATTAGTCGGGGGTCGTGCATCTCCTAGTGCAGCCTTGGGTGATTGTTGGATTCGAAAGGACAATGCCTGGAAACCGACAGACTCTTTACCATATCCTTGCTTCCGGCACTGTGCGGCACGAGTCCAGTTAAATGATAATGAGGATGGTGTGTTGATACACGGCGGAAAAACCAGCAAAGGCGATACTCTCAATGACTGGCTGCTATGGAACGAGCAAAAAGGATGGCAGGCCGTTGGAGTAGCAGGACAACCCAATATCGGTAGTCGATTTGGTGCTCAGATGATTGCCATCGATGCTTTATCGGGCTATCTCTTCGGAGGCATGTCTCAGGATGGAATTGTCTTCAATGACTTCTGGAAGTGGAGCCTAGAGATGGATGGGAGTGGCGCTAGAAGAATTCAGCTCACGGACTTGTCTGAAAAACTACGAAATGCCACAAACCTCGCTGACTATGCTGCTGGGAGATTTGGTGCGACGACAAGCGTTGTCTCAAACAAACTTGTAGTCATAGGCGGAATCGGCGTTCAAGGTGTTCTTCCAGAGACAATGGAGTTTCTATGCTTGGATATTGCAGAGCTCTGTCGGAATGAGTGGAATTCGTCGCTTGTACAAACCATTGATGCTAAGTTTGAGTCTCCGGCTTTGCGACCGCTTCTCGCCGGTCATGTCTCAGGAGCTGTCGGTTCCTCGGCAATTGTGTTGTCTGGCGGAGCTGTATGTTTCTCATTCGGAACCTTCTGGAACAACTACATCTGGGAAATATGTGATGTTTCCGTCGATACATCGGAAGAGTGGAAATTTTTACAAGAGGCAGAAAATAGGTTCACAGGTGTGGTCGATGCATCTCCCGGAAAGTTATTTAACGAGCCGGGCAAGCCGAGCGCAGTCAAAAGCATCCAGCGAGTGACCATTCAAACTGCGGCAGATTTTGAATCTATTATAAATCAGGCACAACCTGTCGTGATCACTGGATTGAACATAGGAGCATGCACCAAGAAATGGTCAAAAGATTATCTGGTCGAAACTCTTCAATCTGACCGCAAAGTCGTGGTCCATGAAGCCCAGAGCGATCACATGAATTTCCAGAGAAAGAACTTCGCGTATAAAACCAAAGACTTTGGTACATTCATGGACGAAATTCATCGAGGAAGCCGTCAGTATCTGAGGTCAATTTCGAGCGATCAACCGGCAAAGAAGGCGGCAATCTTTGAACAAGATTTCCCGGAGATCAAAGATGATTTCTCTCTTCCATCGCAATTGAGTTTTGCAAGGGACAATACTCATAGTTCTCCTTTGCGTATTTCCGGACCTGTTACGATGTGGTTACATTACGATGTAAGAACTAGTCCCTGTCTACATCTGCATAATCAAACTAACTCTCAATCTAGGTCATGGCCAACGTGTACTGCCAGATCGGCGGGCAGAAAAAGCTGGTGTTATACCCCCCATCAGACGTGGAACATCTGCAGTTACCGCCCGGCACATCGAGCTCCACCCTCGATATATTCGCCAACGACGACAGCAACAATGGGAAAATAGTGTCCGTGCCCCATACATCCCCTCATGAAGCGACACTCTGTCCGGGGGAGATTCTGTTTATTCCACCGTTATGGTTGCATGCTGCTGCACCTATGGAGGGAGTCAGCGTAGCAGTCAACGTGTTCTTTCGCAATCTGGATAAGGGATATGCTGCTGGTCGTGATGTTTATGCCAATAGGGATCTAGAAGCGTATGAGAAGGGGAGAAACGAGGTGGAGAAGATTGTCAGATCTTTCGATGGGGTCCCGCCTGATATCGCTTCCTTCTATATGGTGCGCTTGGCGGGCGAATTGAGAGCGAAGGCTCGTGCGTGATAGAGGCAAATAGAGACGTTGACGGTTGACCAGATAATAGATCATGGAGATCAGCATATGGAGAAGTCTCTGTGATTGGCTGTTTCGATAGGAACATCAAAAGAACGATGTGGGGCAAGTGAGGGGACGAATCTACCTATCTTGGCCCGTGCACGATCCTGCCTTTCGATGTTCGTTGAATCTCTTTTTTTCAAGTCTTGCCTCCAGTTGGTGAGTATTGGCCAGATCGGTTCCTATGTTTTTGTCTTGTAGCAAACTGGACCACACAGACTATCATGTCGTCCTACAGCCTGCTGCTTTCGGTAATCGCTTGGAATCCCAGAGTGGGTAGCATGACGTCTGCACAAATCAGATGCATGTCCTACATGGAGCCAGCCGTGGATCGGCAATCATTGGATATCAAAACTATTTCGGTCTGCATTGGTTACCACTCTCTCTTCCTGGATTGTATCTGCAAACAGTCGCCTTCATGCAATATTCTGTTTGTCACAAATCAATAGACATGTCTGTATTAGACTTCCAAATAGGTCGCCACCATGTCAAGCGTCAACAAACACAACATGAGATGTGGGAGCCATCCTCCGTTTACGAAGGTCCATGACGCAGTAAACAAACGTCAAGCAGTTGACCGGGTGGGCCCCATGCAGTACTTGCCCAATAATATTGCGTAGCTCTATCAGGCTAACACTTCCTCTCGCCTCTGCCGGCCTGGCCCAAGATTATATAAGCGATGATTGGTTTACCAGCATACAGGCGGGGTCCTGATTGCAGCAACCGGAATGCATCCTGTCGTATCGATGTACTGTCGTTACACAGACGACATTCTGAAAACAGAAGTATGCTTATTTGTTGATATCCTCAGCACATGTCCTGATAGCCATCATCCAGAGCAGAAAAAAAGGCCGAATGCATTAAAGCAGATTACTGCTTTGGGAAAAATCTTGCGCAATACACAACGGACCAGGAAAGAAAATGGGCTGCTCGTTCATATCACATAATTCCTGAGATAAGGCCGCTAGTTTCCAACTAAAAACGCCGGTTGGCTATTTGACGAATGACAGTGCGCGGAATATTACGGGTATCAGGTTACGGTCTGGTTACCCCTCGGTGGCCGTGTAAGAGCATTGTATAAAGTCAATTGTGTATGGCCAGACTCTGGGAATTTGGGAAATGTTGCTCGCCTCGTCCACAATGATTGGATGATGATACAGATGTGCTATGATCTATCGTAATGTGATTGCTTCAGGCTGCTCCGGTGGGCTATTTATTTTTGATTCTATTGTTTTCTGTCTCGTCCACCTTCAAATCTTAGGAAGTTAGGATATCTGTCGCGTGGATACTTACCAGGGTATCGATGACCTAAGAAACTAGGACGCTTATCTCTGCTGTCATTGGTCCCTTCCTCGGGACGTGGGCCCATCCGGAGAGACCATCCAGTGTCCACCCCCGCCAACACCTAACTTGTACTGTCTATCTGCTTACCGTTGTCAGGAAATGAAACAAATCATTAGTTAGTATCGCTCATATCAATTGTCCACTGCGATCATTGCAATCAATTTATTTGTCGGTTGTTTCTGGATCTGGACACCGAACGTTGAGCGAATCCGTCCTGTCGGTCACTGGAGCCAAACTGTGTGGGACAACATCCTTCCCCGCTCGAGCAACACTAATAGACTGGACTGACGTCTCGCCAGTATAGCCAGCGAACTTCTCAACTTGAGAGTGTTTGCGTATGTCTTGCGCCTGCACGCAATTGGGATTTTGCAGATACCCGCCTGCAGGTGATACGTCTCAAGTACTTCAGTCCTGGTAGATGATGCGATCCCGTTGATCTTGCTTGCGCGATCAAACAAGCTCTTCCAATACGACTGCGCTGTGCTTGAATCATTGCGCATACAAAAAACATATATACACGGGCACCATACACGAGTCAAATAGTATACTGTCAGCGATATGGCGACAGTTTTGGTCCAACAGCAATCAATTCGACACTCCGCGACTCCACCCCCTGTCTCTCCAGCCCTCAGTCTCAATGTTCGCCCTCGCACTCCCACGACTATCCCCAACAAACATATTCCGGCATGCCCACCTGGCTCGGCGCCACAGGCAATCTCACCAGTAGAACAGACCGGCGTGCAATTGACTTCGCTCCTATACCCGCCTGATCGCTTCAAGAAGCTGTCCAAATCTCCTCCCATCTACTCTATCAATGCTTCCACGCTTGTTGCTGCCATAGATCATCTAGCCACCCAGCCCTTGCCAGACCCCAAACAAGTCTTTCCTTGGCTACATGGTTTACACCCTTTCAATGGAGTCCAGTCGGCTTTTTTTGTCAACAGAAAACGATCGCTCCGGCGCATACCGAGATGCTTCCGCTCTTTGACTTTGGTGAGTCTAGACGGCGATCTTACTAAGTCCCGTCTGCGAGGAGCCGTGTCTCTCGATGAGATTCTTGACCCCAGCGGCACCGAATTCATCGATGCCGACCCTATCTATGGATTCTCTGTTCGCAATTTCCATATTCAGACTGCCAAATTGGCGCCACTATCGGATATCGTGATTTATGCTGAAAGAAACACTGACCCTTCGCATTTGTTTCATGCTGCGCAGAAAGTAGCAATCGCCCAGCAGAATTGGAGGATGAAACATGATCCCGCTCAAGAGACTCCGCTGTTCAATACGTTTATCTTGTCTGGTAAGAGTATGGTAGCGATCATGAAACTAGACTTCGTGCTGACAATCAAGTCAGATTCTTTCGAAGAGATTGAACAGCGCTATCATGACTTGATCGCAATAGATTCACAAGGGCAAATTACAGGCAAGGTGATGGACTTTTGTGAGTTCTATCAAATGTGAGAATAACCGATGAGTCGGTTGACTGATTAAATATAGTTCAATGGGAGCGCAATGAGATGTGTGGCATGTCCAAGACGTCTCAGATCTCGAAAAACGTCTGGCTAGGCCCAAGTCCCGATGTACTCGTGTCTTCGGACGATCAAGACCAGGTGGATGTACCTCAATTTGACTTGACTGTCGAAGCGATTGATCTTGCCCCCATCCCCGGTCCTCGTTACTTGGAAAAAATACGCAAGAGTCTCGAGGAAGAAGAATGGCCTGAAGGGATACCAATGCAATTTCCTTCTTCAGGGAGTATCGTGCCACAGCTTGAAGCAAACCGAGACACGGAGGATTTCGTGAATACTGTCCGTTGGCTATACGATTTAGCCAATCCAGAGGACAACGGATCGGATATCGAGGAGCTGGATGATATTCCAATGGAGGACTCGACCAAACAATCATATAAGATCTTGATTCATTGCGCCGATGGCTACACGGAAAGCTCACTGCTGGCAATCGCATATTTTATGTTCGACCAAGGTCTGCCACTTGACAAAGCCTGGATCAAGCTTCATCGTGAAAAGGGACGCAATTTCTTTGCATATCCTTCCGATGTCGTATTCCTACGTAGCGTTCAGCAGCAACTTCTTGAACAGAGCCCCGCTGCCTCCAGTCTGAATTTGGATGTTTATTGTGAGCCAATGTGGCTTCGAAAAATGGACGGTTCCCTGCCGAGTCGCATACTTCCTTATATGTATCTAGGCAACTTGGCGCATGCTAACAACCCAGAACTCCTCCGGAAATTGGGAATCAAACGAGTGCTGAGCATCGGAGAGCCAGTCTCTTGGTCCGAGCGAGAAATTGAAGATTGGGGGGAAGACAATCTGATGTTTATCGGCCAAGTTCAGGATAATGGAATAGATCCACTGACGCAGGAGTTTGAAAATTGTCTGTCATTCATTGGTAAGTTTAATATGCACGAGAAGGATATTACTGTTAGACTGACTTTGACCTTCGTGCAGAACAAGGAAAGGCCGATAGATCTGCTACCCTGGTACATTGTCGTGTTGGCGTTTCGAGATCTGCTACTATCTGCATAGCCGAAGTCATGGCGTCGTTGGGATTATCGTTTCCTCGAGCATAGTAAGTATGACACTAGACCATCACATAGGACACTATACTAATGACACAAATGCAGTTGTTTCGTCCGAGCTAGAAGACTAAACGTCATTATCCAACCTCATCTCCGATTTGTGTACGTAGACCTGATACTACCCCCCATTCTTCCCTCTCTTTGAGCTGTTGGTACCGTTACTAATCCAATCGAAAACAGTTACGAACTCCTCAAATGGGACGAGCAGCAACAGCAAAAGCGACGAGAACCACTCAGACGAGAACTAGAATGGGCAAGTGTCGCTCGTGAGATAGCGTTGATGAATAAGCCGTATTCTCGACAGCAATGATTCATTGACGACTGATTTGAGACTTGATCTTGATGATTATGACCAAAGACATACAAGCAATTTAAAAGGAAGACTTAAAAGATAAAGTCGAAAAGAAGCGACATGCTCTGATACACGACAATATGACTGAATGACGAAAACCCCCGGGAATATGTCGAAATGCAGGAACGGATACAGTATGGATATGGATATGGATATGGGATACCTACAAGGACACACGGACAGGAACAGGAGCGAGCGATCTGGAATCATGCGGAGTTACTTTCAAGGCGTTTTTTTTCTTCTAAGCTATCTTTCCTGATGAGATACATTTATGACCTTCTTGTTTTTCTTGCTTTTTATGACTCATTTCACGTCATGTCATGCCATCTTTTGTTATTTTCTTCCGTTTCTTCTTTTATTTAGCAGGTATGTATGAGTGCGATTGATGGACGTATAGGATTTATGGGAATATGTATGAATTGCAGGCTTCTTCTATGACGATTTTTTTGATCTCTTTACCATCCATGGATGGTCCCGACTATTCCTACGTCTAGGAAGTACATCTTCGTAGTCATCTTGAAGTTTTGAGTCACGGTAGATTGAAGCTAACTTGATTCTCTGTCACATATGATAATTTATATCCATAAGACACGCCTGCAATTTGTAGAAACATAAATCGCAAGATCGAGCAGATATAAATCAACACCGCTCAAAAACACGATACAATCCCTTCAAATCGGCGACTTCCATAACACCACCTAATAGAGCATTGGTAGCTACCAGTCTCCCTCTGATAGCCGGGAAAAGAACATGTTCTAACATTCGTACGAGTTGTGAGCGGCGCGTCGTTATGCCATCATCTTCTTTGTTCTCCTTTTCTTGTGATTGTTCCTGGCTCGTTGGTTCTGCCTGTGCTGTCTCTTCTTCTTCTACCCCCTGAGATGACGGGATTTCTGGGTTTTTGGGTGGTGATGGGAGCGGTGGTAATTGTTCAGGCGTATAAAAAGCAGCAAGCTCACGAAGGAAAGTGCGGAAACAATCCTCTTCATTCGTCCAATTCACATACGGACCTAGTCGTAGCAAGAATCGGGGTAGCTTTGCTAATGATGGTACATAACCCCGGAGCAAGAGGGGGATTGTCAGTAGTTCGCCTTCTTCGGATATCTTCATAGAAAAGTATTCGTCCAACATGTCGCGGCGTTCGATGAGACTTTGGCTCACGATTTCAGGGGCTTTTTGTAAGATTTCTTCCATTTCGTCATCTTCAGGAGATGACTGCGTGAGACCTTCATCAGCTGTAGATTGATTTCTTTTTGTACTGTAATGCTCACTTCGTTCGATTTCTGCGGCGAGTTCCATCAGATCAATCAACTTTGGTGGTGGATCTAGTTTGATGACGCCAAAGTTCCCAAAGTCAGTGAGTCCGATCTGGTAGAAGAATTCATTACAGATCATTCCATAGTCGACCAAGTATAATTTCACCCCAGATTGAATTGCAACAATGCGTCGACGCTCGTCAACAAGACCAACATAGGTATGCGTCGAAAAGAGTTCGGTGAGTCCATTGTGCATTTCTGATCGGACACTAGCACGGAGACGTTTGACAGACGTAAGCCCTATACGAAGCGGCTCGCGATCAGTTGTCTCATAGTGAAGACCATCATCTGTCCTGCCTGTATCTTCAGTTTGATCTGTCGGGTCAGGCTGTGTGCTAGAGGCCGCGGGAAGAGATGGCAGCATAGATGTGATCTTTCGCATACGCGAGTCCGTTCGAACAAGGTTATTCTCATAGAGTCTTTGTGATGATGATCCTGCACCTGCTTTGCGAGTAGCGGAGTCGCTTGGTGGTATATCTGATGCTTTGGGTACACCAGGTAAAAGAGTTTGGGTCATGAAAGTCCTGCTCGAATCTACCTGCGCTAGACGGGTTGTGATCTCGCCGCATATTGATTCTATAATCTCGTCCTCGTTCAAAAAATTGACTTCTCTTTTCGTCGGGTGAACATTGACGTCAACTCGATTGGGTTCGATTTCGAGATCAATGTAGATAAACGGGTGTCCACCTTTCGGAAGAAATGCCGAGTATGTCTGTTCAATCGCTTTCCTAAGTGCTGAAGATTCAACTGATCGGTGATTGATGAAAAGTAGAATGGTCGTCCTCTTAACATGATAGTTAGCATTGGTAGCGAGTCCGGATGCTTTGAATCCCAATCTCTTGGTATCCTCAATATTAAAGTCGATCAGTTCATTTGCCACAGAGCTTCCATGAATTTGGCGAATTCGATCAATAGTAGATGACTTGGCAGCAGTTGAGATGCTACTGCCGGAATCACCGTGCTTTTTGCATGAAAATGCAACATTTGAGCAATGAACTGCGTATCGCCCGACGACGTCAAGGATCTTGGCATATTCCTCGCTGGATGACCTAAAAGCACGCCGCCGTGTTGGAACATTATAAAACAGATCCTCAACCTTCAATCGATAATCAGTTCTAATTGTTCATTAATCGTTGAACGGTCGGCTTACAGTAATCTGGGTTCCTCCACGTCCAGCCGTAGGCTTAGGTTTCGCACCCTGACCAGGTTTGGCCGGTACAAGCTTCCCATCGCTATAGTGTGCTCTCCAAGCACAGCTAGAACTGGTAGTTTTAGTGGTCACTGTCAGATGAGAGATATGGCTGATACTAGCTAAGGCTTCACCACGGAAGCCGTAGGTGCCAATAGCCGTCAGATCTTCAAACTGTTTCAGCTTTGAAGTAGTGAATCTTTCGCATAGAATTGGCAAATCATCCACCTGTGTCATCTGATTAGCTAACATCATTCCCGGTTACATGCAACACACTCACATTGATACCATGGCCGTTATCAGTTATCTGGAGAAGCTTGAGTCCTCCATCTTTGACAAGAATCTCTATTGACGTGGATCCCGCATCGACGGAATTCTCAATGAGTTCTTTCAGAGCATGCATCGGGGCAACTATGATCTCTCCGGCAGCGATTTTGTTGACCACATCAGGGTCCAGAGCCTATATCTGATGTGAGCATCTATCTGCATCTGCATGTAGAGCGAGAAAATCGCGCGTACCCTTATCCGACGTTGCTCATTTGATGCAAGTCCTGCATCATCAGCAGTTCGCTTAGTGCCCCGTGGTTCTGTAGTTTCGATATCCATGGAGTCTTCCATCGTGATACGGCAGCAGGCTGCAGATGGGAGAATATTCGTCTCAGATGATGAGACGCCAAACGCTGTCAACCCTTACAGCTTGAGGCAGGTCTAGCGGATGTGCATATCATTCAAAGCATCATTATTGATAGAAAGTGTTCGGGTTCTGTGTCCTGTTGAATGTTTGGAGCTTGCAGTATCAATAAAGTGAAGGGTGGAGCCAGCGGGAGCTTGTAATTTGGCAGCTGCGATGGGTGACGCTCAGAAAGGTAATGTACCCCATGCACGTGTTTTGTATGAAGAAGTACTTGGCCTCCTTTACTAGGACTGTTTCTCCATATCTCAGAAAGATACTCACGTTTGTCCAGACTTTTGCAAAGGACACCAAAATCTAGAAGGTCACGTGACTCTTTTAGGTGTAGGAGGGCAGCGTCAACGTAACTAATCGACGAAGAATACAGACACGAAAGATGATTAGGGTCAGACTCTATTAGCGAGTATACCATAGCATGAGAACAGTATTGTTAAGACTTCTAGCACTATGATATTGTGAGTGTTGAGAGAAGTTGAGTGTTGTTCACGTGATCTCAAGGCATGTTTGCTTGGTTTGCTCAGCTCCGGCAGGGCAGTCACGACCTACGTAGCTCCACAGCGGCGAGACGATATCAACGACGCAAGCTTCAACCAAGGCCAAACACATCTCTCCATCACACAACATACCTGCATCCACCGATTTCGCTACTAGATCGCTCTCAAAATCTACCAGGTTGGACTATTGGAAGCTTGATCTGGTGTTTCATCTCCCTGCTCATCTGATTCTTCCTCTTTTTGTATCATCGTTGAAGCTAGCCGCCGAGGCTCCATGGCGAAAGAAGGCCAGCGGTCAGCAGCTGCTGACAAGGGAAAAGGCAAGGTCGATGATGCTCGCGAGCTGAACGGACAGAAGAAAGATGCAAAGGATGATAAGATCTCCAAGGCCGGAAAGAAGGAGGACAAGGATGATGAACTACAAGAGGGTACGGTGACAAATCACCCGATTCTTCGACTCATCCATCTGGCACCCATGGGTCCTTCATGCTAACCACCATTCATCTACAGAGGAGCTCAATGAAGAAGACCAAAATCTTAAGAATGAGCTTGAAATGCTAGTGGAGCGACTCAAGGTACATGTCTTCCAAGCTACAACAGCCAACACACTTGCTAACCTTCCAATCAAATAACAGGAGCCTGACACATCCCTGTACCGTCCTGCCTTAGATGCCATCAAGAACTTTATAAAAACATCTACATCCTCGATGACAGCTGTTCCGAAGCCCTTGAAGTTCCTCCGACCACACTATGACGAGCTCACGGAAGTGTACGAGAGGTGGCAGACTGGGTCAGACAAGGTAGGTTACCAAACTATCGCTTCGAAGAGTGTTTTGCTCATACCTCGTAGGACTCTCTGGCAGATACGTTATCCGTTCTCGGTATGACCTACGGTGTGGAGGACAAGCTTGAAACCCTTAAATATCGCCTCCTATCCAAGGCTTCAGCCGAGGATCTGGGATCTTGGGGCCACGAATACGTTCGACACCTTGCGCTAGAGATCGGACAAGAATATCAGAACCGATTATCTGAAGACAAAGAGTTCGGGGATCTCACCGAACTAGCTTTATCTCTCGTTCCCTACTTCCTATCACACAACGCCGAAGCCGACGCCGTCGATTTACTCAGCGAGCTCGAGATGATCGAGGAGATTTCCAAGTTTGTGGATGAAAACACCTACCAAAGAGTGTGCCTTTACATGGTCAGCATGGTCAACCTGCTCACATATCCGGAAGACCAGCAATTCCTGCACACTGCGCACGAGATCTATGTCCGATACAACAAGTTGACACAAGCGATTGTCATCGCTATCCGTCTCAATGATGTTGATCTTATCAAGAGCGACTTTGCTGCTACGGAAGATAAAGCGTTGAAAAAGCAGATGGCCTTTTTGGTTGCTCGGCAGCAGATATGGCTCGACCTGCCTGGAGACGACGAGGAAGATCAAGAGTTGGCGGAATGCCTCAACAACACCCATATTCCTACACACTTTAAGGCACTGGCAAAGGAGCTGAATATACTCGATCCCAAGATGCCGGAGGATATATACAAGACCCACTTAGAAAGCAGCAGAGGCGCAGGTTTGACCAATGTCGATTCCGCTCGGCATAACCTGGCCAGCGCATTCGTGAATGCGTTCGCTAACGCTGGGTATGGAAGTGATAAAATGATGTTGGTCGACGGTGACAAGGGATCATGGGTGTGGAAGACAAAAGACGATGGAATGCTATCAACTACAGCTTCACTCGGTATGCTATCACACAGAGATGTGGAAGGTGGTTTGGACAAGATCGACAAATTCACATATGCCCAGGAGGACCAAATCAAGGCCGGTGCTTTGCTTGCCATTGGTATCCTCAACTCTGGAGTCCGTATTGACTCAGATCCTGCAATGGCTCTCCTTAGTGAAACCGAAAACATCGAAAACAAGAGCATTCCTATGCGCGTAGCGTCTATCATGGGTCTTGGCCTGGCTTATGCCGGTTCCAACAAAGAAGAGCTTTTGGATGTCCTCCTTCCCATCGTGGAAGATGTGTCTTTAGACATGCAGCTTTCAGCTATGGCTGCTGTTGCTCTCGGGATGATCTTTGTTGGCTCATCGAATCATCAAGTCTCAGAAGCTATCGCCTACACATTGATGGACGAGGAACGACAGAAGCAACTCAAAGACAAATGGACAAGATTTATGGCCTTGGGATTGGCTTTACTTTACTTCGGACGACAGGAGGAGGTTGATGTTATCCTAGATATTCTTAAGGCTGTTGACCATCCCATGGCTAAGCCCACAGCTGTACTCGCTTCCGTCTGCGCCTGGGCTGGCACGGGTACTGTCTTGAAGATTCAGGAACTTCTTCATACATGCAATGAATTCATCGAAGACAAAGAAGACAACAAAGGCGATGAACTCGTTCAATCGTATGCTGTTCTCGGTTTGTCTCTCATTGCCATGGGAGAAGATGTTGGCCAAGACATGATTCTGCGACAATTCGGACATTTGATGCATTATGGTGCAAGCAACATCCGTAAGGCTGTGCCACTTGCAATGGGACTGATCAGTCCCAGCAACCCGCAGATGAAGGTTTACGATACTTTGTCACGATACAGTCATGACAATGACAACGATGTCGCTATCAATGCCATCTTTGCCATGGGTTTGACCGGCGCCGGTACTAACAACGCTCGTCTGGCACAACTGTTGCGACAGCTTGCTAGCTACTACCACCGTGACCAGAACTCTCTATTTATGGTCCGAATTGCCCAAGGTCTGTTGCACATGGGCAAGGGTACGCTCTCCGTCAACCCATTCCACACAGATCGTCAAGTACTTTCTAGAGTAGCTGCTGCAGGCCTACTTACTGTGTTGATCGCCATGATCGATGCAAAGCAATTCATTCTCGCCGAGCATCACTACCTTCTCTATTTCCTCATCACAGCCATGCATCCCCGCTTCCTCATCACACTTGACGAAGACTTGCAGCCTCTCACTGTGAATGTGCGTGTTGGCCAGGCTGTAGATGTTGTCGGCCAAGCGGGTCGACCAAAGACCATCACGGGATGGCAAACACAGAGCACACCTGTCCTTCTCAGCTATGGTGACAGGGCGGAGCTCGAAGATGAACAGTATATTCCTCTCAGCAGCACACTTGAAGGATTAGTGATATTGCGCAAGGTAAATCCTACTTCTGGTTGTTAATCCACAAGCACATGGCTAACTCATGCAATAGAATCCTGATTGGGAAAGCTCGACCTAATAATGTGCCGCTCTTAACTATTTTGTGGGTTGGGATTTTGGAATCACTGTATACGGTCAATCTGGCCTTGATGCGCCTAGCTGGTGATGGAAGGTGTAAGTAAGAGCATTGTGTTAAAATAGATGCTTCTCGGCCCATGCGGGCTTAATACTGTGAAATATCTGCAATTAAATAGAGTCGAGTTTAAGATGCGTCTATGCAGAGCGAAGTAGTTCATGATCGAGATTTCTTCTAACTATGTAGACCGTATTCTTGTTCAGTTGAAGTTGTCCAGTAAAGATGGGGACGCCTCATCGGGTAGGGAGTTAGGGCTTAGGGCTGTAAACTTTTCTTCTAATTGCGGGGAGCGTCATGACTGCCCAACTTTTCCTCGAAGCAACCAAGCTTCTTGTTACGTTTTCTTCAGCAGACTCATTGAAGCTTCATATTTGTGTGACAAGTTGTATCTGTCACTGACTCACCATGAAGCTCGACGCAAAATCAATGCGGTATTTCACCGCAGAGGACTTCCGAGTTCTTGCTGCTGTATGTTCTTCTCTCTGCTCCGTCTTTTATTGATTTGTTGCAAGTTGAATTCGGTTTGACAGTTTTAACAAGGCATGACGCATAGGTTGAGGCCGGAAGTCGCAATCACGAAGTGGTTCCTACACCGTTAATAGTCCAGTTGTCTGGCCTTCGAGGCGGTAGCGGTGTTCACAAGAGTATCTCGAATTTGGCAAAGACAAATCTCATTGCGAAGGTGAAAAATGCAAAGTGTACGTTGTTCTTGACTTCTCCGTCGATACTCAGGAGAAGAACATTTACTGATGCATTTCGGCCCGTTACACAGACGATGGATACCGATTAACGTACGGCGGTCTCGATTACTTAGCGCTGAACACCCATCAAAAGCAAAAGAGTATATACTCGGTCGGAAATCAAGTTGGAGTTGGAAAGGAGTCAGATATCATCGTCGTCGCCGCTTCCGACGGGTCGCAGCGCATCCTCAAAATCCACCGTCTCGGCCGCATTTCTTTTCGAACCGTGAAGACGAACCGTGACTATCTTCGCAATCGTAGCACAGGATCATGGATGTACATGTCACGACTAGCCGCTATTAAAGAGTTCACGTTCATGAAAGCTCTCAGAGAAAACGGGTTCCCGGTCCCAGAGCCAATTGCGCAAAACAGACATACTATTGTCATGAGTTTAATCGATGCTTTTCCCCTACGACAAATAGCCAAGGTTGGAAACCCCGCTGTGCTTTACGCGGAATTGATGGCTATGATAGTGGAACTTGCGCGTTATGGATTGATCCATGGTGATTTCAATGAGTTCAATATTTTGATCAAAGAAGAGACGATTACCAATGGAAAGGGGAAAGCTGCGGAGAACGCAGAGCCCAGTGATGAGGACATTCGGCTGGTTCCGATACTCATCGACTTTCCACAAATGGTGTCCGTTGATCATGTCAATGCAGAAATGTATTTTGACCGCGACGTGAATTGTATAAAGAGATATTTCAAGCGTCGGTATGGATTCACAAGCGATGATCCTGGCCCCTTCTTTGCGGATGCAAAGAAACAGCTGCGGAAGAATCCGGGGAAGAGGTTGGATGTTGAAGTTGAGGCATCCGGGTTTTCTAGGAAGATGGCTCGCGAACTGGAGAAGTACATGAAGGAAGTTGGGGTCGATGGTGATGCTGGCAGTGCCGAACGGAGTGATCTAGATGATGACAACGAGGATGACGATTATGATGAGGACGAGGACGAGGACGAGGAAGAGGAAGAGGAAGGCGAAGAGGGAAATGAAGAGCAAGAAGAGGAAGAAAGCTTTGGCGGTAGCAAAGACCAGCACGCGGACTCGATTGATCGTGATATAGAGTCAAGCTCGCAAAGGATAGACGATCTTAAAGTATCCGATTCTGGTTGATTCAATGAGAGCTCGGTATTCTAGTGTAGCTTATTCTGTTAATACCATTGAATATAAAAATGAGTGTTTACTTTGTCCATTTCTGTTTGCAACATTCATGGATGCAATTGGCAGCAGGTTCATTACCGATTCGGCAGAAACTAGGAAATAATACAAAATAGTATGATGTTTAGTTGACAAAGAGAGTAAAATAAGATCAATAGAACAAAAATCCTGTACAGACGAGTTGAGTTGACCTCGGGAGTATTCAATATTGGGGGAAAATAATTTACGGCATGCGACGCGGCCAAAAGTGCAGTTTATCAAGATCCCGAGCCCGACAAATCTTCAGTCTGATCACAAACGACTGCTAAATTATTCGAGAATACGTACACCCACCAGCCAACAACACCAATTAGAATAGGTCAATTACTTTTATTTGCCCCATCAGTTCGCACATACCATTGACAGCAAGATGAGAGTGCGAAGACTCGCCAAAAAACCCGTCTTCCTGTATGTTCTTGACAAAGATATCCCGACTGCATCCTTAACCATATTGGTCAACCAGAAGGAGAATCACACGGAGATCCTGCGGCGCGGAAGCAATCAGACAGCTAATTGAAACTACCTTTACAGACCGGAGTTCCTCATAACTCTTGTTCGCACCCCTTTCCTCCCACCACGATATGCCACATTCTACGTCCCCCTCGAATTCAACAAGCTCGACATGCGCGAATACATGAAGCAACTATACGATGTCGATATAATAAGCATACGAAGCTTTGTGGAGCAACAGAAAGTCACGCGGGAACGTCGAGATGGGAGACCTGGGCATGGGCCTCTACGACGACCAAAGTCCAAGAAGAAGATGACTATTGAAATGAGGGAGCCATTTGTGTGGCCCGAGTTTCCAGAGGATAAATCTGCGTATGCTACCGATGTTCCGTTATTCGTCGTCTCTAGATGTTATATGCTAACATGATCTTTTTTTCTTTTGACCACAGCTGGCAACCAGATCAATTCCACCGATATCGCGAATTCAACCAAGATTATCAAGAAGCCAACCAACCCTCCGCGGCCGCAAAGCCCCTCAAAGGCGAATCCGATGCATTCACCGAACAAGCCAAAGAACTCCTGGAAGGCAAAGCGACTTGGAAACCCACGTGGCAGGCCCTTGGATTGCGATATGATCGGCCGGCGTTGGCCAAATTGTCCGAAAAGACATCGAAAGAGGTATCGCTAAAAATCACAAAGGAAGAAGAAGCCCCGGATTTGACAATTGATTCTCGACCCGTTGAGAGTACACCCAAGGATAAAGATTCTTGAAGGTTGTTAGTGATTGAATTGACCAGCAGTGGTTCTTTCTTTCATAGTTTGAAATGTACCACTTTCGCGAACGTGTACAATATCGCATTTCATTTCTTTTTACATCCAAATTCTTTTGTAGTATATATCTTGAAGGCTAGGGACCCGAATTTGTTTACTTGCTCAAAATACAAAATCAAATATACATTAAAAACGAAAATTTACACTGTAGTAAGGGACTAAGCCTACAGTTTGATCTCGCAGAGGAGAAAGTCCCTGACTTATTATGAAGTACCATATACACCGAGATAATGAATGACGCTAATTGAAGCAATCGAGAATGATCTGAAAGGGAGGAGGGATTATAGGTGGCTCTCGATCATGTTGAGTTGCTGTCCTGGGAAATGAGCTTGAGGCCAAACGACGCGGAGAGCTTCCCAAATGTGCCTATTGGAACATATGTATTAGTGTATTTTCAAGAATCATGTGTAGGAATGGAAACATACTTGACATAAACAATTTCAAGACCGTCCTGAACCTCTTGCGGTACATCTTTGACCTCCTTGCGATTGGCGTACGGCAGCAATACCATTTTCACACCTGCACGCATTGCACCGATGAGTTTCTCCTTAATACCGCCCACCGGCATCACTCGGCCACGAAGAGATATCTCTCCGGTCATTGCAATTTGAGGTGGCACCGATTTGCCCGAGAATAGGGAAATGAGGGCAATAGTGTGAGCCAAACCGGCAGATGGGCCATCTTTAGGGATAGCGCCAGAGGGACAGTGGACATGGAGACTCCGGTTTTTCATGATGTCCTCGTTGGGGTCGTGCGAAAGACCTAAGTCAAATGAGTGGGCTTTGACCCAAGTCAGTGCTACCTCGACAGATTCCTTGAGCACATCTCCCAGTTTTCCGGTGAGTTGCACACGTCCGTTTCCAGGCATGTCCGCGACTTCGATGAAGAGGATACTGCCTTGACCACCTGTAGAGTATGCTACGAGGCCAGTAACGATACCTGGTCGGGAAGTAGTTTCGGCAATCTCCTCGTCAAAGCGCTCTATTCCGAGGATGTCCTCGATGTCCTCAATAGAGACATTCGGATTGTAGGTATCCATGCCGTTCGTCTCCTTTGCGTCGGCATACTGTACGGCTTTGTAGCGACATACCGAACCTATTTCACGTTCCAAGTTGCGAACACCAGACTCACGGGTATACCCGGTGATGACCTTCTCAAGAACCTCGTCTGATAATGATACTTCATTGTCAGATAGGCCATTGATCCTGATCTGCTTGGGAAGAAGATGCCGTCGAGCAATATGTCGTTTCTCTACCGTTGTATAACCGGAAAGTGTAATAGTCTCCATGCGATCGAGCAAAGGCGCTGGAATGCTATCCAATGAGTTTGCCGTGGCGATGAAAAGGACTTTGCTCAGGTCGATAGGAATATTGATATAATGGTCTGAGAAGCTGTTGTTCTGCTCTGGGTCCAAAACTTCAAGCATTGCAGCAGATGGGTCGCCGTGGAAATTCGATCCACCAACTTTATCAATCTCATCAAGGAGGAACACAGGGTTTGCGACCCCAACCTTCTTCAAGCCGTTGACGATCAGACCGGGCATGGCTGCAACATAAGTGCGACGATGACCCCTAATTTCAGCTTCATCCCGCACACCACCAAGGGATATGCGATGAAATTTGCGTCCTAGAGATGTAGCCACTGACTTGGCCAAACTGGTTTTGCCAGTTCCCGGAGGTCCAACCAGAAGCAGGATGGGTGATTTATCGACAGTGCGCTTCGACTTCAAAATATGAAGCTTGGTTTCTAGACCTTCCTTTTCTGGTTGAGAGAGGGAAGTACTTGCTTCTGGGTCGTTTTCTTTCTCGTTGTCCTTCTCAGAAGCACCAAGCTGTTCTGAGACCTGAGCAATCTGGCGCTCAATGTCGGAGTTGACAGACTGCTTCAATTTGAGAACAGCAAGGTATTCTAGCAAGCGCTTCTTTATCTTTTCTAGTCCATAGTGATCATCATCGAGCTGTTTTCTAGCTCGTTGTAAAGTATCACCTCCAAGTTGATCTTCCGTCGTCTTCAACCAAGGAATCTCCGCTATATTCTCGAGATAGTTTCGGCAAACTCCGTACTCTGCATTGACAGGATTCATTTTCCGCAGTCGCTTCAGTTCGCGATCCGCAACTTTACGAGCTTCTGGACTCAATTGCGCTTCATTCAAACGCTGTTCAAGTTCATCAACTTCATTTGGCTCCTTCTCATATTCATTCCCACCATTACCACCATTGGGGGAGAATCCATTAAGGCCAGCCATAGCGCGGCGTGCCAGTCTCGGGTCGAGTTGCGAAATGTCAATGGCGGAATTAGATGGGATGCTAGTGGTCGTAATTGAGGTTATCTTAACATTTTTCTTGAATCCTTGCACTTGCCTGCTGAGAAGTTCGATAACTCGTTGCAACCGGTCCTTGATATCGAATGCTGCTAAGACCTGCAACTTCTCTTCGAGACTCGACTCAACAATATCGGCCATAAAATCCGCCAAGCTACCTGCCTGCGCGTATTCCCTTCGAGAGATAAAGATTTCGAATCGCCGGGCGACGGTAGGCGAGATACTGGTAGGGTTCGACGGGAAAAGCGATGCGAGTCTTAGCAGTGTCAGAAGTTCGCGGGCTAGTTGTTTGAGATGTTGAAAAGACTCGACCGTCTCGGTATCCTCAGGATTAGGAGCTAGAATACAACAGTATATCAATATCGCTCCTTATTGATGTACTCCAGTTGATACTCACCAATCTCATTATGTAATAATACCTCGGCTTCAAAGAACGGCCGCTCTTTGAGAACTTTGACAACAGATAGTCGTCTAATACCCTCAACAAGTAGATATGGTTCGGAATAGACGCGGCGTTGAACTCCAACAACCTTTGCAAGTACGCCGTACTTGAAAAGGTCTTCCTTACGTGCCTGGCCGGCATCGACACCCTCCTCTTCCGGATTCTCCGATACCGTTCCGTTTTCTATGAGCTGTAAGCCATCCTTGCTCAACCGAGGGGAAGCAAGTGGCACACAAGCGATAGTGATGGCGCTATTATCTCTCTTGCTGCGACTCACGAGAGATGGCAGGAGGTTGGCGACGTCGGGACGATTATTTAGCGAGATGCGCAGAGTGACTCCGGGTAAGAGAACGGTATCCTTGGCCAGGGGCACGAGTGGTAACTTTGTCGTCTTGCCGTTGGTCGATCCCATTTTCGGAAGGATGTGCTGTGTATATAGAATTATAGATCGCCTCTGATGATAGAAGAGATGGAGGATATAGAAGTGGTCGTGATGGGACTAAGACGGGGAAGTCATGGACGGTGCTGGAACATGGAGCCGAAGCCGAGGCTTAGCTTGGCGACGTCACTTATCTTATCGGCCGACGGAACGGACTGGGGCGGCCTGAATGTGGCCTGAAAAATATGGAACTGCGGGATATCGCAGGTTGATCCCGTGATCGAGCATCTCCTTTTGATATCATTGTCTACCTCTGAGAACGAATCATTCTCGTCAATTGAGTGATATTGGATCCCTTTTTCTCTTCTACTCTACAACTGATATCTACCAGCCAGGGTGGATTCTTTGTGCAGATCATCTCACCATGTCGACTGCCCCGCTCGCCTCCTCGGAGAGAAAGACCTTCAACATCGGTACTCGCAAGTCAAAGCTTGCGCTCGCTCAAACTTATATGGTCGTGGATGCATTGAAGAAGCAGTACCCTCAGTATGAATTCAATATCAAGTCAAAGGATACCGCTGGTGATCGCGACAAGATCACTGCCTTCAAGGACTTTCAATCAAAGAATCTGTGGACGGAAGAGTTGGAAGAATTGTTGATTGGCGGTCAACTCGATTTCATTGTTCACTCTCTTAAGGGTATGCGCTCAGTTACTTTCAGGCTTCCTGGAGAAAAATGACACTAATATACATCGGTTATGATCAGACGTCCCTACTCTACTACCCCCCACCTGTGCCCTAGGAGGCGTCCTCCCTCGCGAAGATCCAAGAGACGTGCTCATAGTTAAGCCCGGTCTGCCGTATACCTCACTCGCCGAAATTCCTGCCGGTTCTGTCGTTGGCACCTCATCAATTCGCCGCACAGCTCAACTCGCTATGAAATTCCCACATCTGAAAGTGCAAAGCCTTCGCGGTAACATTGATACTCGATTGGCGAAACTAGACGCAGAAGACAGCCCGTACACATGCATTATTCTAGCAGCAGCGGGTTTATTACGGACTGGAATGGGAGATAGAATCACTCAATATCTTGACTCGAAAAGTGGCAGTCTCTTATATGCCGTGGGTCAAGGTGCGATTGGCATTGAAATCCGTTCTGACGATGCTCTCGTTCTGGATATGCTCAACAAGGTCGGGGATCAGAAGACATTCAAGGAAGTTCTAGCTGAGCGCAGTTTGCTCAGAACAATAGAAGGCGGATGCAGTGCGCCGCTTGGTGTGGAATCAGAGTGGATCAACGATGCGAATGGAACGACGAAATTGCACGTCCGGTCCATCATTGTTAGTGTTGATGGTACACGCCATTCTACTGCTGAACTGGAGAAGGTCATTGGAAGTCCCATGGCTGCCGAGACGTTTGGATTGGAGTTGGCTCAGGAGCTACTTGCGAACGGTGGTGGTCCAATTCTTGAGGAGATTAAGCAGAACAAGGTTACTTCATGATTGTACAGTGTTGATTTAGATACGACTCAGATGCTACTTATAAGGAGACGCTGGGCGTCTCCCGAGTACATATATGTATTTTAGAAGTCGACACGCATGAAAGTTGCTATAAATCACCAATTTAAATTCTTGGAGAATCTATAGTCATAACTGTATGTACGTAATTGTCACTCGCCAGCACGAGACAAGAGACAATTCCGCTCAACCCCTGTTCAAAGTATTTCCCGAGCCTCTCGGATTATCCTCCTTAAACTCATCCCACGCACGTGCTTTCATAGTCTCTTCATCAGCCTTATCTAAGTCATCCTCGTCAGGTTCCGGAACCTCGTTGCTAGTTCCTCCTTCAAGGATACCACCACGTCTTCGCTCCTCTTCCAAGTATTCGTCAATGGTCATGGTGGGCAGATTATGCCCCGGTCTAAAGACGCCTTGTTGCAGCTCGGTGCGCTTATTTGTGAGTGTAAAAGGCTGTAGAGGCTTTCCGGATTTGCTGAGCAGGGGACCTCCACGACCACCCTGGAGAAGTTGACTAAGAGGGCCGTCTAGCCTCTCAGAATAGCTATTTTTGTCCGACGTATTCCTGCTCCTTGGATCAATCTGCGGAGCTGAAAAAGGAGGTGCATTTCGCATTTGTGACAGCATTTCTAGTTCCTGAGCGATCATGTCAAGAGATTGAAAAGTCTGATGTGTATAAAGGTTGATTTCGGCCAAATATAATTTCCGCGTCGCATCATCGTCGTTTTGCAGTCGATTTTCATTCTGCGTAAAATACTGTATAGACAATGAAGTCAGCAAATGAGCACAGCATCCCATTTGAATTGTTAATGATTTACCTCTAACTTTTGTTTAAGCTCCTTTTCCTCCCGGAACCGGGCGACTTTGACTTCACGTCTGTTGGCGGCATCGTTCTTTGAAGCGAGTGAAAATCGCGCTGGGTTTTCTGTGTATTGTTCGAATAATTTTCTATCGCGGTCTGATAACAGTCTATAATCATCAAGTCGTGTCAGGAACTTTTCATATTCTCCCAGGGCGCGACGCAGCACGGTTTCTCGATCGGTCGATGAGGCACGCTGAACGACTTCAGCTAGCAGGTAATCGACTGTTAAGAACCTTAAATGATTGTTAGTAATCATAGGTACTGAGATATCTTCAAGAAGATCGTACTGTAAGTTGGCGGTTGAGGCATCCTCTAAACCTTCGTTGGAACTGAACAGCGATAGCTGGCTGATCAACCTCTGGCATTCTTGTAGCTTGTCGATGGTCGCTGACACTTCCTGACGGTAAGCATCGCTGTTTGGCTCCGCGCTGTGCTCGATTGATTGTTTCTGCGCCTTTGCCGATCGGAACAGCTCTTTAAGACTCTGGGGTTGATCTGTCATTCTGAATGACTGTGAGAAAGACGTTTCTAAATATTAGTACTTTGATCTTATTGCGATCAAAGCTAGAGCTGGACATAATCTCTGTGGAGGGGCATAAGTTGACTTATGTAAGCACACTTGATTGCTTTGATTGGTTGTTGTAGCTGGTGCGGCTTTGATCCGCCCTGATCGGCTTCTTTCCCGTCAATCCACCCACCGCGAATAGTTACAGCTCTATAACGGTTAACCTCACACTTTACCTCGTTCGTGTTTGTACATTGACTACCTCGACTAGTGCTGGTTGGGTTCACGAGTATCAGTGGGTTAACGATGCCGATATATAAATGCTATAGAGCTCCAGGCAATGAAAGACATATAAATCTTCCGGTACCAGTACCTAGGTAGGAACATGCTTCCATATATAGCTACTCTGGTACGTGATTAATTGTGGAGCCGGAGTTTTGGTGGAGGCACCTGCATATGATATGTAACCAACCTGCAAAGCATCAATGTTGTTACTTCCTCCCGTCAACAAGGAAAGTGGGACTGACCGTCCTGTCTCTTTGACTACGGGGCAATCTGATACAGCTACAGAACAATGAAATCAACGGTTGTTGCCTTCAAAATACATATATGACAAGGAAATCAAGCAGCGTTGACTCCTATCATGATTGTACCGTTCTCATCCAATCATAATGACTGCGGTGCAAACGCTTCCCCCGGCGTCGCGGTGTCTGTTCTCCTCTCACCAAAGCTTTCTAATACTGGAAGATCAGCTTCTTTTCAATCATCCAAATGTCAACTTATCTTGGAAGATGACTCAAATCCCTTTCGCCTGAGTATACTCTCAAAATACTCGTCTACTCGGTTCGCCTCAGTATCAGTCCACGATGGAGACTCCTATCCTGCAAGACGAGCCTGTCTCTGCGAGTGAGAGTGAAAACGAGGAAGAGACAGTACCTTCCACTGCGCAATCAGCTCGTCAAGAGCAAAATGTCTTTTTCAAAAACCTGTGAGCATTAGCCTTACTTCCTATGATATGCACTTGAACGATTTCTCTGACCTTCTCAAACAGACTAGCTCAAGCTGCAAAAGACCTAACCAAGCAAGAACTGAATCGCCCTAGCACAGTTGAAAATGCAGGGTCTACTCGTTACCTACTTACGACTCAAGACTTCGCCGCTACAATTGATGATCCACGTGATTACCAGATTGAATTGTACGAAAGAGCCAAGAAGGAAAATACTATAGCGGTGCTTGCTACAGGTACAGAATGCTCAGATCCGTGATGTGATGGGTGGATGATATGTTGACTGTATTCAAGGATCTGGCAAAACCCTAATAGCCATACTTCTCCTGAAACATATCATTCAAAATGAGTTGATCAATCGAGAACGGGGTCAGCGGCATCGTATATCTTTCTTCCTGGTATGAGACCATGATCCACAATGAAAGATGGCCTTCGCTGATAGCAATGACAGGTAGATAGTGTAACACTGGTGTTCCAACAAACAGCGGTCCTCAAGAACAATCTCGATCAACCAGTTGCTTCGATATTCGGCGACATGGGTTTGGACCTATGGAGCAAAGATGTTTGGATGGACTACTTCACCAAGAACATGGTCATTGTTTGTACCGCAGATATTGTCATCCAATGCCTTCTACAGTCGTACATCACCATGGAGGACATAAATCTTCTGATCTTCGATGAGGCACATCACGCCAAAAAAGAACATCCCTATGCACGGTAAGTCGTTTCTGATAACATAACAGATTTCTTGCTTACAACTTCTGCTAGGATCATGAAGGATAGCTACCTCAAAGCAAGCCCTGCTTGTCGCCCTCGTATATTTGGTATGACTGCATCTCCCCTAGATGCTAAACGTGACCCGGTGAAAGCTGCCCAGTAAGTCACATTACCAATGATAGAATCTGAATCGAGCTTAACAAGATGATAGGGAACTTGAGAGCCTCTTGCATAGTAAGATAGCGACAGCGTCAAACCTTACTATTTTGCGGCAAGTTGTTGGCAAACCTGAAGAGGAGCAATGGAAGTATGCAGCGCTCAAAAAGCCTTTCAAGACCGCCCTTTACCAGACCCTGGAGAATCAATATGGGGATATGGAATGTCTTAAACCGATCTTTTCCTTTTCATTCGAAGCGAGCTCTTATTTGGGGCCATGGTGTGCAGATCGAGTTTGGGCAGACGCTTTATCGGAGAGATTACTGCCGAGGTTCCATGGAAAGATTACTACAGCATGTAGGCGACTGGGTGTTGAAGCTGCAGCACAGAAGGCTGAGAGGGAAATATCAAGACTCTCACAGATGTCTGAGATGATAGCAAATCATGAGATGCTAAATGGTCCGGACATTCTGGGGAAACTAAGCGAGAAAGTTCAGGTCCTCTATCGACATCTGACCACACGGTTTGAAGAAGCCCCAAACACAAAATGCATAGTATTTACAAAGCAAAGAAACACTGCAAAGTTGCTTGAAGCTGCGTTCAGGGAACTGTCCGTGCCGAATATGCGTCCAGGGGTTCTGGTGGGAATCCGGCCAGGAGATATAAGTGGAATGAATTCAACTTACCACCGGCAATTTAATGCAACGATCGAGTTTAGAAAGGGAGATATTAACTGCTTGGTAAGCTCCTGGGCCTCTCTTTGCGCTTTGTCTAGCTGTTTCTATGCTAACAGATCTTTGAGTTTGCAACTTCTGTTGCGGAAGAGGGTCTTGATATCCCGGATTGCAATCTTGTTGTCAGGTATGTCTGATGGATCTGGAAAGGAGAACAACGGTCTTACTTCAGCAGATTTGATCTTTATGATACTCTTATTCAGTACATCCAGAGCCGTGGTAGAGCAAGGCGTGTCGAATCGATAGTAAGTAGATATTGAGCGACTCGTTTTCTTTAACAAGGGAAGAATGAGACACACTCATCACTGACACTCAATCTAGTATGCCCACATGGTAGAGATTGACAACATGGAGCATGAAACCAAACTTGATGAAGTGCAGCAGGCAAAGGTAGAGTTAACACCCCACAAGTCAGAAGTTCTTATGGCTGAAATTGCGATCAGGAGGTCATGCGCCGCTTTTGCGAGGCCCTTCCAGAAGACAGACTCCTTGGCGATAACACTGACGCATTGAATTCCATTTTGGAGAAAGATAGCAGAAAACGACAGTATAAGATTGAAAGCACAGGAGCTACCTTGACCTATCATTCTGCTATGACGGTTCTTGCGCGCTACGCAAGCTCTCTGGTTAGTTCCCGTCAGGTGGTTTTTCGTTGAAGCAATTAATAATGATAAATTTCACAGCAATACGAGAGTAATGAGGCATTTTCCTCCTTACATCCACACTACGTCACTACTCAAAGCAAAGGTATGTACGAGTGCGAAGTGATATTGCCAGAGGCATCCCCAATTAGGGGCCTTATGGGCAAACCAGAGTCCCGAAAGTCGCTTGCCAAACAATCAGCAGCATTTGAAACATGCATTCTTCTAAGAAAACATCGTTTGCTGGATGACCATTTTGTGTCCACTTATCAGCGGAGACTTCCAGCGATGCGTAATGCAAAGTTGTCCATTACGTCCAAAAAGACAACTCAATACTCCATGATGGTCAAGCCTTCGTTCTGGAAACAGGGTTGTGATAGTGTCCCATGTGACCTATATCTCACAGTGATCATGTTCTCTCCTGAGGGGCCATTACAAAGGGAACGCCGCAACATGGTTTTGTTGACTCGCGGACGACTTCCACAGTTTCCCGAATTTCCCATCTACCTAGAAGACGACGTCGAAACCAAAATAAGGACTATCTCTGTGTCTAAAGCGTTGTCCATATCGCCGAGTGAACTTGAGCTTATGACCAACTTCACTCTTCGGATCTTCCAGGACTTGTACAATAAGGTCTATGAAATGAACCAAGAGACCATGCCATATTGGTTGGTTCCTACGGCAAGTGATATTGGCGAGTATGGGGAAGGTGTCAATCCTTCAGCCGTCATTGATTGGGACACGCTGCAATTTGTCATAGATCACGAACGACTTGATCGAAATTCAGCTTCCCCTGACGACTTGACTGGCCGTTTTGTCTATGATCCGTGGGATGGGAGGTATCGTTACTTTCTCACAGGGGTCAATACTGCGCTTCGTCCATCAGATCCACCACCATCGTTTCTACCACGTCGTCGACATATGAAAAATATCATGGAGTATGGACTCAGCTTGTACAAGAAAAGTCGAGTTGTTTTTTTGGCTACGTGTGATTGGGATCAAGCCGTTTACGACGCCGAGCTGATATCTCTACGACGAAACTTGCTTGATAAAATGTCGGACAGCGAAAAGCAAGTGGAGAAGAGAATGGCGCTGTGTCTGGAGACTCAAGTAGTTTCTGCTGTAAGTTGCCTCCTCTTTACTTATCCAATCCATACGATGAGGTTGAAACTCACCGAGCGTTAGATCCCGGCTACGGTTGCTACGAGTTGTTTGGCGTTCCCAGCAATTATAACTAGAATCGATTCGTATCTTGTTGCTCACGAATGTACCGACAGTCTTGGTCTGGAAGTACAGTTGAGATATGCTCTTGAAGCTGTGACAAAGGACTCCGATAACACGGAAGATCATCGGCTAGAGCAGATCCACTTCCAGAGAGGCATGGGGAAGAACTATGAGCGACTCGAGTTCCTTGGAGACTGCTTCCTCAAGATGGCGACATCAATAGCTTTATTCGTTCAGAGTCCGAATGATCAGGAGTACGACTTCCATGTCAATCGCATGACAATGATCTGCAACAGGAATTTGTTCAATACAGCGAAACAACGTAAGCTATACGAATATATTCGAAGTAAAGGCTTCTCTAGGTAAGAAATGATTAGAGAGTAATGCTTCCAAGAGACCAAGCTGACATGCGAGTGCGATATAGGCGAAATTGGTATCCCGAGGGAATGAAGCTGCTTCGAGGCAAAGCGAACGAGGACAAAGGGTCAATGCAAACACATGCGCTGGGGGAGAAAACAATCGCGGATGTTTGCGAAGCCCTGATTGGAGCCTCCCTCCTTTCTGGTGGCCCCGTCAACCGCTTCGACATGGCTGTCAAAGCTGTAACCGAGTTGGTCAACAGTGACCTCCACGATGTCAACAGTTGGATAGACTATTCCTCTCGTTATTCCTTACCACCCTATCAAGTCAAGGAAGCCGATGGGTTCGAAAAGGACCTTGCTAGTCAGGTCGACAAAAAATTGGGCTATCGTTTTAAGTATCCCAGATTGCTTCGGTCTGCGTTCACGCATCCTTCGTATCCTTCTGCATGGTCAACAGTGCCATGCTATCAACGCCTTGAATTTCTGGGTGACTCGCTCTTGGATATGGTCTGCGTTGAGGATCTATATGAGCGTTTCCCGGACCGTGATCCTCAGTGGCTAACTGAGCACAAAGTAAGTTTTTGGACCAAAGCAAGTTGTCAACCAGTCTGTCTTATTGACATCGCTTCTTGTAGATGGCTATGGTGTCCAACAAATTCCTTAGTAGTCTTGCTGTCCGTCTTGGCTTGCATACCCATCTACAGTACTTTAGCAACCCGCTTCAGGGGCAGATTGCGCGAGCTGTTGAAGACTCACAGCTTGCTTATGAGAGTCATCAATCCGTGGATTTCTGGCTATTCACTGAAGATCCTCCTAAGGTTTGTACCTAGATCCTTACATGAGGTTTCTGTGGAGCGTTGCTGACTGACTGGTTCAGTGTCTCTCGGATATGGTTGAAGCTTATCTAGGTGCTATTTTTGTTGACTCTGGATTTGATTTTGGGGTCATTGAGAGTTTTTACGCCAAGCACATCAAACCTTACTTCGAGGACATGTCTCTCTACGACACTTTTGCGAATAAGCATCCCACGGTGAGTGCACAACTTATCAACACTTATCATTCGCGGGGACAAAGGATTGACAGCGCTGTGACAGACTTTTCTCCACAGGAAATTGACAGATGATTTCGGCTGCATACAATATACTCTAAGAGCAGCCGAAATCCCGTCTGTGGATGGTGCTCCACCAGTAGTACTGGCAGCCGTGCTGGTGCATGATGTCGTTCTAGCCCAGGGTACAGCATCGTCAGGCAGGTATGCCAAAATAAATGCCAGCGAGACCGCGCTGGAGAATTTGGAGGGTCTGAGTGTGGATGAGTTCCGGCGGAAGTATCATTGCAAATGTTCTCGAAGCGAATCTCATGGAGCGGCGGTACCTCCTTCTTTGCCGGAAGAGATGGGGTGTGCGATTTGAATGTCATTGACTTCTTTGAAAATCCACCAAGTAATAGGTTGGTACTTTGATACTCAATTTTGGTAGGTAGTGTAATGCCATCATCGTGTGTCTGTCAACATTTTCTGTAGTTAAGGTTAGGAATGAGGTCGAAATAATTCGAGATATGATTGCATATACGCTAGCCTTATTAGGTTAAATGCACACAAGCGGCAAGCCCCTGACAGCGACCCGCGGAAGGTGCGAGTGGAGCCTCCCGCCCTGGTCAATTTGATGCGTTGTCATGGGATTTGATTGGCTGAAACTCCCCCCAGTCCCGTGATGCAGCCAGAGACACGCCTGCCGCGTCCCCCCCAAACAGCCAAAACGGCGACAAGAAAATAAACGTATGTTAGCTGGATAGCAGTTACTCCATCTCAACATCTCAACAGTGTTTACATCTGTGCGACGGACTGCTTCGTGTCTAACTCGTCATCCATTACACTCCTTTTTGTTTGGATTCTACAGTCCTCTTTTATCGTACATAATCATAATAATAATCATTTCCCTTCGACACCACCGGCTTGACTGCGACAGTTAGAGCACAGCTATTTCCTTCAACCTCCGTACTTGATACCGCCGTCGTCGCCCCCTCCACAACAAACCAACCGAGCGAAAACAAGCACAGGAAATATCGGTCGATGGTCTTCACGTGCTATTGAATTTGAATATCCATCAAAAATGGAGGTTGCTGCTCCAGGGGTCCCTACAAATGGCCTCGTCGCGGGGACAACTCCAGTGGCAGTGGCAGATCCAAATGCGGTCGTACGGTATCTAACCGATGTCCTCCAGGTAACTCTGGGGGCCAGCAAGAAGGATCTCGAGGCTCCGGGAAGTCTGCTCTCGAAAGCGAAATATTCAGAGACCGTGCAGAAATGTACGCGATTCGCTTCGGAGTCGCAGGTGGCGCTGTATGTTCAGCAGGACATTTTTGGTGCAGAGGAGCCTAATGAAACGGAGAATGATGATGGTAGGCTACCACGTCTTTGGCTATGAGGAGATACTCTTTTTTGGGACTATACATCTAATTGCTTCTAGTGACAGAAACTCGCTATACGTACACTTTGGCCGCGGAGGTATCCTTTCTTTCCACGACCATCGCTTCAGTAGCTTTCATTAAACGTCCAGGGCCGATCGATCCCAACCAGCCCATCGCTACTCAAATCCAAGTCACAAACTTTCCGGGGCTGTTGACTCTTGGTAATGCACAAGCTCAACAGGGTGCTGCAATTTCCGCATTCGAAATCTTACACTCTCTCGTTCACCATACCCTCGGCCCGTATTTCGAAGCGTACACCCGTGGTCAGGAAGCTGCAAATGGGATCAAGCAGAGGACGGAGACGGAAGCAAAGACTGGTGTTCCCGGAGCCAAAAAGCGCATTGCAGAGTTGGACCTTGCATTTTTGCACCTTCAGCAGAATGTGGAGATACCAACGTTGAATCTGCCTCTTCACGAAATCGTTCAAGCTGCCCTGGATGAGGCCGAAGCCCGCGGTGTAAAACCATCAGTTGATCTGATCCCACCCGCCGCCCTCGAGAATAGCACCGTTCTCAACAGCATCCAGAACAATGTCAATGGTTGGATTAAGTCGATTCAAACTATCACAAAGATGTCGCGAGACGCAGACAGTGGTTCCGCAAATCAAGAAATTAATTTCTGGCTATCCATGGAAACAGCTTTGGAGGGCATTGAGAAGCAATTGCGTGGCGATGGAGTGCAACTTACCATGGAAATTCTACGCCATGCGAAGCGTTACCAGGCGACATTAAGTTTTGTGGCCGATACTGGTCTTCGTGAAGCGATGGATACGGTGCAGAAATACAACCAGTTGATGCGCGATTTCCCCCTCGACGAGCTGTTATCTGCAACAACGCTGCAGAAGGTGCAGGAATCGCTTGGTTTAATTTTCAATCATTTGAACAGGAAGCTCAAAATATCACCGTACCCAATCAAGAGAGCGTTGGCGCTGGTGGAAGCCATTTCAGGCGACTTGGATTCCCAGATCCATGGTCTACTGCATGGGCGAACAATAATGCATCTTGACTACCGAGAGTTCCGTTCATTGATGAAAACTTGCAATGCCATATGGCGTACCTGGGATGAGAACGTCAAGGAGTTCACGAATGTTGGACGTGAAGCTTCTCGCCGACGAAACGAGAAGTTCATTCCAATCAAAATTGTCCCCCGACACATGAAGACACAAGAGCGCTTGAAATATATCAACACTTTCCGTGTGAACCATGAACAGCTGCAACGGACAATCGTCAATGTGCTTGGTCCCAAAACCGAGGTTAATGCAAATGGTACGGACGGTGCGATTATTGTAGAAGAGATTGGCGACGTCGATGCCGTGGAGGAGGTCGCCCAAGCATACGCAGCTTTGAAAGATGTGGATGTCCTTGATGTCTCCGAAGAAGGCACGCAGTCTTGGATTCAAGCTGAAATCACCTACAATGAACGGACGTCGCGTGTTGAAAATTCTATTATTGCTCGCCTAAGAGACCGTCTTGCAACTGCAAAGAATGCCAATGAGATGTTCCGCGTGTTTTCGAAATTCAACGCCCTCCTTGTGCGACCCAAGATCCGTGGAGCTATTGGCGAGTACCAAACCACGCTCATCGATAACGTGAAACGGGACATTAACGCCTTACATGAGCGTTTCAAGCAACAGTATGGCCACTCCGAAGCTCATGCAATGGCTCAATTACGAGACCTGCCACCTGTGTCCGGTGCTATCGTCTGGGCCCGGCAGATTGAACGTCAACTCAATGGCTACATGCGAAAAGTCGAGGATGTACTTGGTGAAGACTGGCACCTGCACTCCGAGGGCCAGAAGCTTCAAGCTGAAAGCAACCTGTTCCGGAAGAAGCTCGACACAAAGCCGGTTTTTGAGTCTTGGCTTCATGATGTCCAGAGACGACACATTACCATCTCTGGTCGCTTGTTCAACATCATCCGAAATAGGGCTGCTGGCAACTCCTTCGAATTGACAGTCAATTTCGATGCCCAGATCATCGCACTTTTCAAAGAAGTGAGGAATCTGATTTGGCTCAACTTCCAAGTTCCCCATGCAGTCAGCAGCATTTCCAAGGAAGCCAAGCGTGTTTACCCCTATGCTATCAGCCTCATGGAAACAGTTCGTACACTGTTGCAGACGACCCGTGCTATTGCTTCAATGACCGAGGTGGCAATCTTGTTGAGCGGCTACCAAAACGATGCGCAGGCTATGATCACGAAAGGTATTCCTTTACGTTGGGAGTCCTTTGTCCACTCATATGAGCTTCATGTCAAGCAGTCGACATTATCCAACGGTACTCTTGATCCCTCTATTGCAGGAAGGGCAGAGAGCAAGCACGTCCAGTTTGTTCGTGAATTCGCCGTATCGGCCTCGGTGCTACAATCCAAAACTGCGACTTTAGCTTCAATTAATGAGAGCATACAAAAGACAATACTAGAGCTCAAGACCTGTCCATACGATGCCGCAGTTTTCCGTCAGCGGTTAGACTCAATTCAGATTTCTGTTGACAAGTTGAACCTCGAGAATTATGTCAATCTCGGACATTGGGTATCAAATCTGAACTTGAAAATTGAATCTATCCTGCGCGAACGGTTACACCGAGCAATACGAACCTGGATTGCGTCATTCAAGGAATCCAAAGACGAACAGTATGCTAAACGACTTTCAATTCAGGCAACACATGAGAAGTCAGCAAATGACACACCGGAAGCTGAGATTTACCACATTGAGTTTCCTCAACTTGTTCACGAAGTTTCCATGAGGAATCAAGTCTTGCACCTCGATCCTCCTCTACAATATGCCCGAGCTAGTTGGTTGTCTCATTTCGGCCAGTGGCTTGGTGTTATCTGCAACCTAGAGAAGATCAAGTCGTCTAGGTATCAAATTTCCATTGACGTGGAGAAACGACAGCTGTCTGAAACTTCGTTTGTGAACCTTCCACAGCACTGCATTGATGAGTTAGCCGAGGTCTATGGGGCAGTTGAATCCCGTCTTTCAGAAATTTCGGGCTATGTGGACAAATGGCTTCAATTCCAGTCTCTTTGGGACTTGCAAGCCGACCAAGTGTATGAGATCTTGGGTGATGATTTATCCCAATGGCTTCAGCTACTGCAAGAAATCCGCAAAAGCCGTGCAACTTTCGATACTTCAGAAGTTAGCCGATCGTTTGGTAACATCACAATCGACTACGAACAGGTCCAGACCAGAGTTAATGCTAAGTACGACCAATGGCAGCACGAGATACTACAGAAGTTTGGTTCCAAACTCGGTGGCCATATGCGAGAGGTGCACTCCGAAATTGCTACTGCACGCAGAGATCTCGAAGGCCAGATTCTCGAAGCCTCCTCAACCGCACATGCTGTGTCTTTCATCACCATTGTTCAGCAATGCAAACGCAAGGCCCGGGTATGGGAGCCACAAGTGGATCTGTTTAGACAAGGTCAGACCACCTTGGCACGTCAAAGATATCAATTTCCTACAGATTGGCTTCATGTAGAGAACGTCGATGGCGAGTGGGCAGCTCTCAATGAGCTCCTTACTAGAAAGAGCAAGATTGTTCAGGATCAGACTGATGCTTTGCGGGCCAAGATTACAGCCGAAGATAAGGTCATTGGCGACAAGATTAAGGAAATTATCGTGCAATGGAACGAAGAAAAGCCTGTATCTGGCACTATTCCCCCAGAAGAGGCTTCTCGTACTCTTAGCTCATTCCAATCTCGCTTGGAAGGCCTCCAATCGGAATTTGAGATGGTCTCAAAGGCCAAGGAAGCCTTGGACCTACCAGCCAGTGCTGAGTCCTCGTTACCTGCAATTTTGGAGGAGGTTCAAGATTTTATGTCGGTGTGGGCTGCTTTGTCGACAATTTGGAAGAGTTTGAACGATCTCCGTGATATGCTTTGGACTAGCGTTCAAACCAGAAAGCTCCGTCAATCGATCGATAATCTTATCAAGATGACCAAGGAGATGCCAAGTCGCATGCGACAATATGCTGCTTTCGAGCATATTCAGAATGTTCTACGCCAACATCTGAAGATTAATCCATTACTGTCTGATCTAAAATCCGAAGCAATCAAAGAGAGACATTGGCACAAGATCTTCAAGGCTTTGAAGCCTGGTCAACGCTTTTCGCAGGTCACCTTGACTCTAGGAGATGTTTGGGATTTGAAGCCCGCAGCTAGTGAGGCTGTGATCCGGGATATCATCACTCAGGCTCAAGGCGAAATGGCCTTAGAAGAGTTCTTGAAAATGGTTCGCGAAACTTGGCAGAATTACTCGCTCGATCTTGTCAATTACCAGAACAAGTGTCGGTTGATTCGTGGTTTTGACGACCTGTTTGCAAAGTGCAGTGAAAATCTCAACTCGCTGCAAGCGATGAGGCACTCTCCTTACTTCAAGGAATTCGAGGAAGAGGCCTCGACATGGGAAGATAAATTGAACAGGGTTCATGTTTTGTTTGACGTCTGGATTGATGTTCAAAGACAATGGGTCTACCTTGAAGGTGTCTTTACAGGAAACGCGGACATCAAGCACCTCCTTCCCCTAGAATCAGCGCGTTTCCAGAACATCAACTCTGAGTTCTTTGCCGTCATGAAGAAGGTCTACAAGTCGCCATTCGTTCTGGATGTACTTGCGATCAACGGCGTCCAAAAATCCCTCGAGAGACTTGCAGAGCTTCTCAACAAGATTCAGAAGGCTCTTGGTGAATACCTTGAACGCGAGCGTGTATCCTTTCCTCGCTTTTATTTCGTTGGTGACGAGGATCTTTTAGAAATCATCGGTAACAGCAACGACACACTCCGTGTCGCCAAACACTTCAAGAAGATGTTTGCCGGTCTCTCTGGGCTTTTGATGGATGATGATAATAATATCGTTGGTTTCACGTCCAAGGAAGGTGAAGAGGTCAGACTCAAGCGTGAGGTCAATCTTATCAAGACGCCACGGATCAATGACTGGCTTTCGGCCTTGGACAACAATATGAAACTGACACTCGCCGAGTTACTCGCCGAGGCTGTCGAGCAATTTGAATCTATCTACTACACAAGCGAAGTTGACCAGACGGCTTTTAACGACTACCTCGCAAACTATCCTGCCCAAATTGTTGTGCTCGCCAGCCAGGCCGTTTGGACGAATGCAGTCCAGAAGAGTTTGGAGGACGGTGGTGGTGATCTGTCGAGTCTTTTCGATGCTGAAGTACGCATTCTAGAGTTGCTTGCTGCTACTGTCCTTGGAGAACTCGATGGTATCACGAGAAAGAAATGCGAGCATATGATCACCGAGTTTGTACACCAACGTGATGTTATCGCCAAGCTCGTGAAGTTCAATGCATCGACGCCTACCCACTATCTTTGGCTTCTACAAATGCGCTACGTATACAAGAATGAAGGCGATTTTCTTCAGCGCCTCTATGTGCACATGGCTAATGCTAAGCTGGACTACGGTTTTGAATATTTGGGTGTTCCTGAACGTCTTGTCCGCACTCCGTTGACAGACCGTTGTTTCCTTACTTTGACGCAAGCTCTCTGTCAAAGATTAGGAGGCTCTCCTTATGGACCCGCTGGTACGGGTAAGACGGAGTCTGTCAAAGCTCTTGGTCTGCAGCTTGGTCGATTTACATTGGTCTTTTGTTGTGACGATACTTTTGACTTCCAGGCAATGGGTCGTATTTTCTTAGGTATCTGCCAAGTTGGTGCCTGGGGTTGTTTCGACGAGTTCAACCGTCTGGAGGAGCGTATTCTTTCTGCTGTTTCTCAGCAAATCCAAAACATTCAAATCGGGTTGCGCAAAGGTACCGATGATGAGAAGGCTCAGATCGAACTTATTGGCAGGCGTCTGCATGTCAACCAGAATACTGGTATCTTTATCACGATGAATCCTGGATATGCTGGTCGCTCGAATCTTCCCGACAACCTGAAGAAGCTTTTCAGAAGTGTGGCAATGTCGAAGCCAGACAAGGAACTTATTGCCGAAGTGATGCTCTTCTCTCAAGGTTTCAAACAAGCCAAGCCGCTGTCTAAACAAACCGTTCCCTTCTTCGATCATTGTGCAAGCCGACTCACTAAACAGGCTCACTACGACTTCGGTCTCCGAGCTTTGAAGAGTGTTCTGGTTAGTTCTGGAGGCTTGAAACGTGCACGTCTAGCTAAT
Source organism: Talaromyces sp. PYS2103 (assembly GCA_023625975.1). NCBI lineage: Eukaryota > Fungi > Ascomycota > Eurotiomycetes > Eurotiales > Trichocomaceae > Talaromyces > Talaromyces sp. PYS2103. The sequence goes on along the minus strand of JAMAGB010000008.1, from coordinate 732,312 downwards.
TCGGATGGAGACCTGGGTCCCGATGAAATCATTGAGCCTCAGATCATCGTACAAAGTCTTCGGGAGACCATTGCTCCCAAGTTAATCCGGGAGGACGTGGAAACTATGCTAGACATTCAGACGGAAGATTTCCCTGGTGTTGAATATGTGCCTGCCAACTACGAACAACTCACCCAGGCCATTCGCGACATCGCCAAAGAAAATCACTTCGTTGCTACCGATACATGGATCACCAAGACACTGCAACTCTATCAAATCCAGACTATCCACCACGGTGTCATGATGGTTGGACGATCTGGTTCTGGTAAATCCGCCTCATGGAAGGTTTTGCTGCAAGCCTTGCAACGTGTAGAAGGCGTTGAAGGTGTTTGCCACGTCATTGATTCAAAGGTCATGTCGAAAGAAGCTCTATACGGTAACCTTGATAGTACAACCCGAGAATGGACGGACGGTTTGTTTACTGGTATATTGAGGAAGGTTGTGGACAATTTGCGTGGCGAAGACTCGAAACGACACTGGATTGTGTTTGACGGTGATGTCGACCCCGAGTGGGTTGAGAACTTGAACAGTGTGTTGGACGACAACAAACTCCTGACTTTGCCTAACGGTGAACGTCTCAACCTGCCACCAAATGTTCGTGTCATGTTTGAAGTAGAGACTCTGAAGTATGCTACTTTGGCTACTGTTAGTCGATGTGGTATGGTCTGGTTCAGCGACGATACTGTAACGCCGGAAATGATGATCACGAACTATATTGAGTCACTGAAAACAAAGGTCTTTGAAGACTTGGACGACGACTCTGTGCCTGCAGGTCAGGCATCCGCCAAGACTCAAGCTGTTCAGGAAATGGTTTCGGATTTCCTGAAGCAATTCATGCAAAGCGACGATCTTATCTACCAGGCGCTCGAAGAGGCTCGCCAATACAACCACATCATGGAGTTCACGACTATCCGTGCATTGAATACTTTGTTCAGTCTCCTCAACAAGGCCTGCCGTAATGTGCTCGAGTACAACATTCAGCACGTTGATTTTCCTCTGGATCCCGAGCAAGTTGAATCATACATATCCAAGAAATTGCTTCTTGCACTTGTTTGGTCACTTACTGGTGACTGTCCTCTCAACGACCGCAAGCGCTTTGGACAGTACCTGGCCGCTTCTACAACCATCGACTCTCCTTTACTTAGCGATTCATCCTCCCTTATTGACTACGATGTGTCATTGCCGAAGGTGGAATGGATCACTTGGCAATCCCAGGTGCCTTCAGTCGAAGTTAACACCCATTCCATCACCCAGACAGATGTCATTATTCCAACATTGGACACCGTGCGCCACGAAGATGTGCTGTACTCATGGCTCGCTGAGCACAAGCCACTCCTTCTCTGTGGTCCTCCTGGATCTGGTAAAACAATGACGTTGTTTTCTGCCTTACGAAAACTCCCCAACATGGAGGTTGTTGGCCTAAACTTTTCTAGCGCGACCACCCCTGACCTCTTGATCAAGACCTTTGAGCAGTACTGCGAATATAGGAAGACCTTGAATGGCGTCGTAATGTCTCCAAACCAAATTGGACGCTGGCTTGTGATTTTCTGCGATGAAATCAATTTGCCTGCCCCTGACCGTTACGGCACACAGCGCGCGATCTCATTCTTGCGTCAACTTGTGGAACAGAACGGTTTCTGGCGCACTTCCGACAAGACATGGGTCACTTTGGATCGTATTCAGTTTGTGGGTGCCTGTAACCCTCCAACTGATGCCGGACGTACCCCGATGGGAGAACGTTTCTTGCGCCATGCCCCGTTGATGATGGTAGACTACCCCGGCGAGCTCTCATTGACTCAGATCTACGGCACTTTCAACTCAGCAATCCTGAAGATTATTCCTACTTTGCGTGGTTACTCGGAAGCTCTCACAAAAGCAATGGTCCAATTCTATCTGGAGTCACAAGCACGATTTACACCAAAGATTCAGCCACATTACGTTTATTCTCCCCGTGAGCTTACAAGATGGGTACGTGGTGTTTATGAGGCTATCAAACCCTTGGAGAATCTTTCCGTTGAAGGCCTCGTCCGAATCTGGGCGCACGAGGCTCTACGCCTATTTCAAGATCGTCTCGTTGCCGAAGAGGAACGTAAATGGACTGACGAGTCCGTTCGGCGCATTGCTCTAGAACATTTCCCAACTATTGATGAGGAACAAGCATTGAAGGGACCTATTCTTTTCTCCAACTGGTTATCCAAGAACTACGTTCCGGTTGAGCAAGAGCAATTGAGAGACTTTGTCAAGGCTCGTCTCAAGACCTTCTGCGAGGAGGAGGTAGATGTTCCATTGGTTCTTTTCAACGATGTTCTTGAACATGCTTTGCGCATTGATCGTGTCTTCCGACAGCCTCAAGGTCATTTAATTCTCATTGGTGTTAGCGGAAGTGGAAAAACCACGCTATCCAGATTCGTTGCATGGATGAACGGTTTGAAGATATTCCAAATTAAGGTTCATGGCAAGTATTCTTCGGAAGACTTTGACGAGGATCTCAGGACTGTCCTTCGACGAGCTGGATGTAAGGGTGAGAAGATCTGTTTCATCATGGATGAATCGAACGTGCTTGACTCTGGTTTCCTGGAGCGAATGAACACATTGCTTGCGAACGCTGAAGTGCCTGGTCTCTTCGAAGGTGATGAATTCGCATCTTTGATGACTGCTTGTAAAGAAGGCGCACAACGCCAGGGACTTCTCCTCGACTCTCAAGAAGAGCTTTACAAGTGGTTTACACAACAGATTGTCAAGAATCTTCATGTTGTGTTTACGATGAATCCTCCTGAAGACGGATTGTCGTCCAAGGCCGCAACCAGTCCTGCTTTGTTTAATCGTTGCGTGCTCAACTGGATGGGTGATTGGTCTGATCAGGCTCTGTTCCAGGTTGGTTCGGAGCTCACGCAGTCTGTTGATCTCGACAAACCGAATTTCACTGCTCCCGACAGTATTCCTGTGGCTTATCGTGACCTGAACCTTCCTGCCTCACACCGTGAAACTGTTATTAACTCGATGGTCTATATCCACTACTCTCTGCAAAAGTTCAACCAACGTCTACAGAAGCAACAGGGCAGAACGACATACCTCACGCCACGACACTACCTTGACTTCGTCGCTCAATACGTCAAGCTATTCAATGAAAAGCGAGAGGATCTGGAAGAGCAGCAACGACATTTGAACGTCGGCCTGGAGAAACTTAGAGATACCGTCGACAAGGTTCGGGACCTTCGTGTCAGCCTTGCCGAGAAGAAGACACAGCTAGAGGCAAAAGATGCAGAAGCCAATGAGAAGTTGCAGCGAATGGTTGCCGACCAGCGAGAAGCTGAACAGAGGAAGGCGGCATCACTCGAAATCCAGGTTGCTCTGGAGAGGCAAGAAAAGGAGGTTGCCGAGCGAAAGGATGTTGTGTTGAACGATTTAGCCAGAGCAGAGCCTGCGGTTCTTGAGGCCCAAAAGAGCGTCAGTAGCATCAAGCGTCAACATCTTACTGAAGTCCGTTCTATGGGTAACCCTCCGGCAAGCGTGCGTTTAGCTCTAGAGGCTGTTTGTACCTTGCTTGGTCATAAGGTCGACAGTTGGAAGACCATTCAGGGTATTATTCGTAAAGACGATTTTATTGCCAGCATCGTGAATTACGATAATGAACGCCAGATGACTCGCAATCACAGGGTGAAGATGAAGAATGAATTTTTGTCCAAGGATGACTTCACCTACGAGCGAGTCAACCACGCCAGTAAAGCTTGTGGTCCTCTTGTACAATGGGTCGAAGCACAAGTGAACTATTCCGAGATCCTGGACCGTGTCGGTCCCCTCCGTGAAGAGGTGGAACAGCTTGAGGAGCAAGCACTTCAGACCAAGGCGGAAGCCCAAGCCATCGAGAATACTATCAAGAGTCTAGAAAGCAGTATCGCCACTTACAAGACAGAATATGCGGCACTCATCAGCGAAACACAAGCTATCAAGACCGAGATGGGCCGTGTGCAATTCAAGGTTGATCGCAGTGTGCGGCTATTGGATAGTTTGGCTTCGGAACGAGAGCGATGGGAAGAAGGAAGCAAATCATTCGAGACTCAAATCAGCACGCTTGTCGGTGATGTACTTATCGCTGCTGCTTTCCTTGCATATGCTGGTCTGTATGACCAACAATTCCGTAAGGCGATGGTGGAAGATTGGGTCACCCAATTGGCACAGTCGGGAATTACTTTCAAACCTCACAACCCTGTTACCGAGTACCTTTCGAACGCGGACGAGCGCCTAGCATGGCAGAGCAACTCGTTGCCTGTTGACGATCTATGCACTGAGAACGCTATCATTCTGAAACGCTTCAACCGTTATCCATTAATCATCGACCCCTCGGGCCGTATCACGGAGTTCCTACAAAACGAGAGCAAAGAAAGGAAGCTCACAGTCACCAGTTTCTTGGACGATTCATTTGTCAAACAACTCGAGAGTGCATTACGTTTCGGAAATCCAATTCTTATCCAGGACGCAGAGCATTTAGATCCTATTCTCAACCACGTTCTCAACAAGGAGTATCAGAAGACTGGAGGACGTGTTTTGATCCAATTAGGCAAGCAGGAGATCGATTTCTCGCCTTCGTTCAAGCTATTTTTGTCTACTCGGGATCCATCTGCTACCTTCCCACCGGATATCTGCAGTCGAACCACATTTGTCAATTTCACGGTTACTCAAAGCAGTTTGCAGACACAATCACTCAACGATGTCTTGAAGGTGGAGCGCCCCGATGTTGATGAGCGACGTACAAATCTCATCAAGTTGCAAGGAGAGTTCAAGATCCATCTCCGCCAGCTGGAGAAACGTCTGCTGCAGGCACTTAACGAGTCGAGAGGTAATATCCTGGACGATGACAATGTCATTGAGACGTTGGAAACCCTCAAGAAGGAGGCCGCGGAGATTACCAAGAAGATGTCAGAGACAGAAGGAGTCATGACGGAGGTCGAGAACATCACACTCCAGTACAATATCATTGCTCGATCGTGCAGTGCTGTGTTTGCCGTCCTGGAGCAGCTCCATCATATCAACCATTTCTACCAATTCTCGCTGCAGTATTTCGTGGACATTTTCAACTCGGTCCTGCATGGAAACAAGAAGCTTATGAACGAGAAGGATCATGCTGCAAGAGTTCAAATCATTCTTCGAGACCTTTTCGTCACGGCTTACCAGCGTACGAGTCTGGGACTGCTACAGAAGGACCGTATCACGTTGGCTATCCTTCTTGCTCAGGCCACTCCCTTCACCATGGACAGAAGTATCATCGACACTATCCTCGACGAGAGCGTGGAAGGGATGGACCTGTCATCCACCGCAGATCTCCGCGAACAGACGATGAGCAAGCTTTCTAACATGTCCTTGTTCAAATCCCACGTACCCAATATTTCTGAAGACGCTTGGACTACTTTCTTCACGGAGGAATTGGCAGAGAACTTTGTGCCTACGGTATGGGATGAAAATACGCAGCCACTGGATCAGCAACTACGCTCCCTCTTACTTGTCAAGCTCTGTCGTATGGATCGATTCGTGCCCGTTGCTGAACGTTTTGTCGTAGCAGTCTTTGGTCGTGAGCTGTACGGAGATAGCGGCGATCTCAAGGAGGTTGTCGAACAAGTTACGGCGACTACACCAGTGGCACTCAGCTCTAGCCCCGGATTTGATGCCAGTTACAAAGTTGACGGATTGGTGGAGCGAATGCATGCAACTTGCACAAATATTGCTATGGGTTCAAACGAAGGTCTCGAAAGCGCCGACAAAGCTATTAGCAACGCTGCCTCTGCGGGTACTTGGGTGTTGGTGAAGAACGTGCATCTCGCGCCATCTTGGTTACAGAGTTTGGAGAAGCGGCTCGACTCTCTCAAGCCGCATAGGGATTTCCGACTTTTCTTGTCGATGGAGACCAGTCCCAAGATTCCGGTCAACCTTCTCCGTGCATCGCGCGTTCTCATGTTTGAGCAGCCGGCAGGTGTCCGCGCCAATATGAAAGACTCGCTTTCTTCCCTGTCGCTACGCGCTACAAAGGCTCCTGTGGAAAAAGCCCGCGTTTATCTGTTACTTTCGTTCTTACACGCTGTGGTGCAAGAACGTTTGCGCTACGCTCCCAGTCTTGGTTGGAAAGGTTTCTGGGAATTCAATGATAGTGATGTAAGTGCCATAAGCTGCATGGGTGAAAGTATATAACTAACAATAATCGCAGTATGAATGTTCTGCATTCATCATCGACTCCTGGATTGACTCAGTGGCCCAAGGACGGTCCAATGTTGCACCTCAAAAACTCCCCTGGGATATGATCCGCACCTTGATCACGGAAACATACGGCGGCAAAATCGACGATAGCGGCGATTTTATGCAACTGGAGAAGCTAGTTAACAGTTTCCTGACCCCTGCCGCATTCGAGGAAGAGCACAAATTAGTTTCCGGCGTTGAGAATGACGAATGCTTAGCGCTGCCCGGCACGACCAGCATGCGCGACTTTACCGAATGGGTTAACCGTCTGCCCGAGAGGGAGCCGCCCACGTACTTGGGCCTGCCAGCTAATGCAGAGAAACTGCTCTTGGTTGGTCATGGTAAAGCGATGATCTCGGATCTTTCACGGGTGACTACGCTGTTGGATGAGGGCGAGCAGTTGATGGTTGAATCATAGACTTTGTTTTGTATATGAGTTACTTTTTGTTTCCTTCCTTCATTCATGTATCTTTTTAAGTCTGTATTTTACTTTAGTGATCCCTACCAATATTGTTGGTGTTATTCTATCCTAAGTAGTCCTGTGTGACAGTTGATCCCAGTAATTCTGCCCTAATATCAGCCGTGTTATAGTCTTATCGCGCAGTCATGGAACTGCTTGAAACCAACCATCGATGCGGCGCAGACGGGAGTCTGAAACTGCATCAGTATCAAACAGATAACTCTTCAAACATCTGGGCTTTACTTCAGTGAAGTCAGGCAATCGAGGTTCTCGGTGTTTGCCAACCACTTAGACCTCGGCCGATTCTTTTTCTTACTCTCCGCCGCAAACCTGAGAAGAAAAGTAAAGCACGCGATATGACTGGACCCCCCGAAAGTCAGCATGATAGCGCAAACTTTCGATTTCTTATCGTGTCATACATCCCTAGTTCATTGTTTAGCAATTTCTTGGCGGCGTAGTTGACTCGTCGGTCTCTGTTCTGGACTAGACGCAAGGTTGGCCTGATATGCCGTGCTTGTTGAGCGTCAGACGAAAAGATAAGGATGTTGACCCAATCAATGGCTTTTATGAAGGTACTCAATAATGTATGAATCGACATAGTCAGAGTATGGGAATACGTAGGAAAGAGACTGGGCTGACCACGTGAGTTCATCCATTCATTGTCCTCGAGGAAGGAGCAAGATAACGACGTCCTTTTCTTTCGTCTTTTCTTCTATCTCCATCCTTTCTTTCTATCGATTCCCCCATCATATCTCTTGCGAGTCTTACCCCGCCATCTCATTCATTTCTTTTTCTGCTTTTCCTTACCTAGCTGTCTCACTCCGTGTTACATACTGCCTGCGTCCTTGGCAGTGCAGCAGTCATCGCGGGGGCTGACGACGACGACGTATTCGCCATTATTCTTGTCGGACAGTGCTCTTTTCCATTTTCATTACCATTGTCTGACCCCGCGACCTGTGTCGTCTAAGGTCTTACATTGATTGATTGAGCGGTTCGTGAGGGCACCGCCAAGTGGGCACGCCTACAGCCTTGGAAGATCGTCTCCAGCGCTAGAGAACCACTAACAGAGCCACTAAACCGCCTAAAGCGACTTCAAACATCCAACAGCGTCAAAAGAACACTCGAAACCAAAAGCACTGCCCAAGTCTGCAACGGACACGACAATCCCCCCCACTGGGCGGTTGTCACACTGTCTGCTGCTGAATGTGATTCGCTGTGCTGTGCCATAGCTGTACGTACTACTACGTATGATACAACGATCGTCCATACGCAGACCCCGAAGTATAGAGTCTCGCTTGAATCGGCGTTTTTTTCTCTCCATGGATCATCGAACATTCTAATTATGCCAACACAAAATCTGACTCTGACCATAAATATTCCTCGAGGTACGTTTCAGAATATTTTATAGTCTGTTCGTCTTCTATTTGTCTTCTTTTACCTTTTTAATTCCCTTTGTGCCATTTGGTCATATCAATGTCTTTCCTTGCACATCTTTCTCTTACTCGTACTGTCGCCGAAATTCTTACTGTTCGATCATGGCGTCTATCGGCTCAATGAAATCTTCCCTACGCAGTCCGGTTACTGTTTTTAGGGGTCTCGATTGTAGGTTGCTCTGCGTTAGGCCAGTTTCAATACTCAATCTGTTCTTGCAATTCTGTCTGCCGTGTTACTCTCTGCATTTGAACCATGGCAAGTTGAAAGTCTCTAACATATAATTGATAGCATTCCTATCTTCTCTACGAGCAAATCTACAAATCTCCTATGAAGACATCAATGCCTCCCACCAGGAGGCTTTTCACTACCCCTCAGGAAACTCCGACCTCCGCATTTCACCATACTCTAACGACCCAACAACACTCTCCTCCGGGTTTGCTGATGATCTTGAAGATCCACCATCCCCAACAGACACCTCAACTACCTCTACCACTCAATCCTTCTCGGCACCTACGCCATGGACGTACCATGCCTCGACAGAGGATGACCGCCAGGCTGCCCTGCAATTGATCGCCGATAGCATTCGCGAGCAACGGGGTCTTGCCATTCGTGGCATTCTCTTGCATCCTGCCGTTCTGGCAGTGGCTTTCCTTTTATTCACCATACTAATACGCTGTGCTCTGCATGCACCCCAGAGAAGGGCGCCAGTGGCATGCTGCATCGGAACGGGTATCCTGATAGCAACATTAATAGCAGCCGAACGTGCAACCAGAAAGTATATAGCCCTCGCGTCAACAGTAGGAGACTCAACCTGGCTGCGAGAGGGGCTCTACCAGCAACCACAACAACAACGTAATCATAATAACGGAACCGCTGGCGGATCCAAACATCACCATTCTCACCACAATTCAATGCCTCTTGAAGACGAAATCCTCATTACCAAAGACCACGACGAAGTCGTCGGTGTGCTTGTCCTCCGCACCGCTCGCACAAATGCTCTCTCCTCTGGAGCACCCAGTGCCAATGGCATGCGGGCCCTCCGTCACCGACACAGCAACAGCTCAACATCCGGCCGCTTAACGGGCGTCATTCGTGCATGGACAGTGAAATCCACCCATCGCCAACGCGGTCTGGGATTGAGTCTCCTCGAATCAGCAGTTTCGATTTGTCGGGTCCGAAGACTTGACGGACCTATCTTTGCCGATGAGCAGTTGCATAGTGCACATATGCCCGGATTGCGGACGCTGTGCTGGCCCTTTAACGCCAGGTTTGAGAAGGTAGAGGAACAGGCTAAGGACTGTTTGAAGGGGGTCATTGAAGGGAAGGAGAGATGGAGGAAGTGAGCCGTCTGACTTGACTCGATTCGACTCGACTTGCACATCTATTGATGTGCTTTATGACATAATGATTTATTTTTTCTGTTTTTACATCGTGTCTGCTTGATGTACGACATACATATACCCCACCGTTAGATACTTTCTACCCATGTATTGTTGAGTTAGTCTTTATAAAGTAGATTAAGATTTCAATCACAACACTTTCAACAGCAATTGACTTCTTAAAGTATGTAGTATGTTCAATGGAAAACTAACAATGCACCCGGGGACGTCCACTACCAAACCAATATGTCACCTGACTTCATTCAAATATCTCAAAAAACGTTACTCCTGTCAACGTAGACAAAACGACAAGACGTCGAACTTAGATCGATCACCCACACCCCCTTTTCTCATACGGACGTCGTCGTCTTAATCAGTTTGGATGGAATCCGTACACTGGGGTTCCCATCTATTGATTTCATAAGTTTGGAACAGTAACCATAATGAGAGACTGAGAACAAGAATACTTACTCGATTGAGTACAAAGACGACCTGATCAACATAACAAGCGAAAAGGGGAACGCTTAGCTGTTAGTCCACGGATCAAAACATTCTCTTCCCCTTCAACGGCAAAGAGGGGTAGTAGAAGCGTTTCCCAGGGATTCGACGTACATCGATGGTTGTTATAGTCTGTGAGCATTTAATACTGGTTAGCTTCTTCGAACGAGACCAATCCAATGATGGATGGGATTACCTTTCTCTCATGACTTGGCGTTGCAGATGATTCCAAGACTAAGACGAGATTGCGAATAATCTGATTTTTGGCAGATTAGCCATTTTCCTATATAGCTTTCACCCCCGGAAAGTCTCTTTCCTTCATAAAGGTTGGTATAACGTACGGCTTTAAGACGCTCTTTCAGGACAAAACGGATTTCAGGGTAAATATTCGCGGACATCCGCTTTATGCCCCCTCGACGAGCGAGACGACTACTCGAAAGTGAGATTGATGCCTCTGAAAAGAAGATGTGCATGACTGTCCACGAACCGGATGGCAGGCTTGGCTGTACATAAGATAGTTATACATCAGTATCTGTCTATGAGTCCAGAGAGCAGAAGAGGATGCGGGAGTGGACTTACTGATACCCTGGATGGTATCACGGGTCAAGCGACGACTAAACGAGTTGATTGAGTCGGTTAGTCACCTCGTACATAGCTTTGAAGTATAGCATAGATCTTGGTCATTGTGATCAGGAGACATACCGACGACTTCCGTGAAGTCCCAAACCTAGAGTATGTTGTGGCATCTTCGTGGTGGTGAGTATGAAGAACGATGGAGGAGGTATCAGAGATGCCGACAGTGCGAGTACATATGTAGGGAAGAGGAGAGTATGAGATAAGGAAAAGAGAGGGAGACAAGAGGAGGGGCAGAGAGGAGACAGAGTCACTAAAGGTGAGTGTTTGCATCCTCGATCTGAAGGCGAGATGCCTCAGGCCAGGCAAGATAGAAAAGAAAAGAATTTGTGATTAAACAATTAATATAGCTAAACATGTAGTAATAGTAGTATAGTAGGTCATGCGTCGATATCAAGCATCTTCGCCCCTGGATCCCATAAGACTCATCCAAAAGAATCCCACAAACGCCAATGAGCGAGTGAAAATTATCATAGTATCGCCTCGTTGTATAATCATCATATATATGGTTATAGTCCAAAGTCGGTTATAGATTGAAGATTGAAGGGGCATTCAAGAAATGAAGGTGGCCTCGGAGAACATGGTGCCTTCTTCCGAGATCTCGGTTTCGCCTTCCTTGACTTTGAGCGTGAGTTTGTCTTGAGGGGAGTACTGTCACAAGAGTCAGCAGAAAAGACAATGCAGCGAAGAGGTCGGGCCAACTTACCTGGTAGATGTAAGGCTTGGTTCCAGCAACACTGCCAACAAACGACTTGACGAATCCAGGAAGCTCATACATGACGTCTATCCTGTCGAGTCTCTTGCCAAGAGAACCCTCCAGCTCAGCATGGACCTCATTGTCTTCCTTGCCCTTTCCTTTCCATGTGAAGTTGATGCTCTTTGGCTCGGGCCAGTCATTATCTGAATCAGTGTTCGATTCCAGATGTTTTGCAGAGTTTGTTGATCCTGCATAAAGGATTTTGTCGTCTTTGGCAACACCTCCTACGTTAACGACAGTTGAACCGTACGATGGCGGCGTAGTAAACTCCATCATCCAAGCAGAGTACGAGGGACTCTGGAAAGTAACAAAGTTCCATCGCGATGCTATATAAAGTTAGCAATTCTGCCTCATTTACGCCTTGAAATGATATTTTGGCATACCGGCGTGGTGTGGCTTCATGCCTTGAAGCGCAAAGGAGTAAAAGCCCAGACCCTTCAAGTCGTAAGTTTTCTCTTTGGTAGTGATGGTACCCTCCACGGAGCAACGAGGCCAGAAAGCATGCGACATTGAACCCCAGGGGTTAGCAGGATCAGTTCCAAAGTATGAAGTACCATTTTCTCCAATAACAACACCAGGTGCTTTTCGAGTAAAAGTCAAGTTTACAAGGCTGCCCTCGTTGACAGCTGATTTGATCGTATAGGCGTCACCTGATTCATTGAGTGTTAATGCGAGGTTGTCCGCTCCAAAGGAATACATGTCCGGGTCAAATAAATGGTTGTAAAGAGTGTCGGAATGCCAGAGATGAGGTGAACTGCCGTCAAGCGAGTAGATCTTGGTGTTGAATTGGCAGGTTGTGTGAAGGCCACTTTAGGAAGAAAATAAATGTTCTCAGTTGGAAATGTCACGCATCTTGTTGAGTCTAGAAAGGAGGCCTTACGCGATATTGTTGTAGATAACTTGCACCCAAGCTAGAGTACCATCATCGGCCATGACGTAGAAAGTCTGAGTTTCCACAGAGGTATACTGAGGAGCCCTCCATTTCAGATCCTCTTTCTTCAGCTCAGTGTAAGGCGTCTTTTCGGCTTGCTTGCTAACGGGTTGGATGGCATCAGGTCCATAGATGGGTTCCTGGGTCCCAGCCACATTGGCCAAACTGTGATGGGAAGCTTTTTATCAGCGACCGGACCGGGGTTTGTTATGTGTGCAGACAAGAGCTTCAGGGGAAAGGAAGATCATACGTCTGCTTGAGCCAATTCATAACTGCGGTGTTACCGGGATTATCGTAGTGTAATTCGACGAGAAAACAGGAACGAGTTCAGTCGAATTATGGCAAGTTGAATATTTGTCAAGTGAAAGAGAACTGAGTTCTTTTGTGAGGGGTAGTAAGATGAGTGAGCAGCTTAGGAAGCCCGCATAAAAAGAGCGGGACTGACTAGCCGTGACGGAGCAGCCAATACTTAGCCGCCTTGAGGACGATCAGACTCGTTAAGAAGATTGACCGCTGGAAAGAGTCGATTCCAGACAGTTTGGAGGCAGAGGGAGCTCGGTGTGAATGAGGCTAGAGATAGAGGATATTTAAACAATAGATGAAGCATGAATTGAACTGAAGGTGAACAGAAGATGAGATTACATCCTCACGAGTCACCTGGTGACGTCGAGAGTTCTGACCAATCAGGACGAGGCATTCTGGCCCAATCGGGTTTAGCGGGTTGTTGAACGATTGCTACCTAGGACCTACTTTTCTCGAGTCTTTACAGCAGCAGGAGCGAAAAGGAACATGAGACTCAAAGTGGATATTGATAGCAAATGTCCTTTTCTCTAATTTGCTCTTATAAGGAGGAAAGCGTGAAGACGCTTTCTGTTCGCTGAAGCACAAGCTCACGAGATGATTGGTTGGTATACACGCGGAAGATCTATCATCCGCTCCGAAGTGCCAAGACTCAGTTTGGCTCCAAGAAAAGTTCCGAATGTTTTGCTCCAAAGCTCACCAGCGAAGAAAGATCAGGCCAATCGCCAATTCTCCCCAGTGTTCTCTGGACCGTTCCGCTGCTATTCTGAACATTACTCAAGAGAAATTCGCTTTGTTCGACAATCAAAATGGCCAAAAAAGTTCTCGCAAAGGATCAATTCGTCAAACTCATCGTCGGCGCTGGCCAGGCGAGTCCGAGTCCCCCTGTCGGTCCAGCATTGGGAAGTAAAGGTGTGAAGAGTATGGACTTTTGCAAGGTAGAAACACCCCAAATTTTGTTTTCAGGATATTGGCCCATGTCTGACTGACTCATATTAGGAGTTCAACGCCCGAACTGCAAACATAGAACCCGGCACCCCGATTCCAGCCTACATCACCATCCGCCCTGATCGCTCATTTGCCTTCGAGCTGCGAACGCCCACTACATCATGGTTTCTACTGCAAGCTTCTGGAGTGCCACCGCGCAAGGGCCGACTTCGTGGAGCTCAAAACCCAGGTACAGAAGTGATTGGATCAGTGACTCTTAAACACGTCTATGAGATTGCCAAGATTAAGCAATCCGAGTTGAGGCTGTCGGGTCTGGGTTTGGAAGGCTTGTGCAAGAGTGTCATTGCTCAGGCTAAGTCAATCGGCCTCAAGGTTGTCAACTAAGCCTTGTCATTTCGATGTGGCTATTCCTTCTGTTACATTTATTGACTGCATTATGCGCCGGCGTTCAGGGATCTCACAGTTACGAAATTTTGTATAATATTCTTGGGGCATTCAAGCCATCATTCCATGTATGCTATTTGACTTTTCATGTTTTTATCCGCTCAAAAGAAGTGCTGAACTTTCTACAAGTTGTACAGAATACGGCCCATGATACGTGAATATTAAAAAAGCTTTAACAAGACAATCATCGCCGGATCCAGGCTCTATGGATACCTGTCATGTTGCTCAATATATTGTTAGATAATCCGAAAGGAGACGGAAGTGATTGACTTCAGAGTCCAAACCAAACAGCTTCAGATAAGCATGCGCAGACTGTAAGTCGGCTTGTTCGGTTTTTGGGCCCTTCGTAACGGATTCATGAGCTTGACTTAGGGGCTCGTAAAGGACGCGGCATTGATCGATATCAATGGTTTGAGAATCACGCGGGCAGCTATTGCAGAATCACTCTTTGAAGCCGTGGACACTCTGTTCACTTGTTGCAGCAGCCCACAAATGATCCAGAAATTACCAAATCATGAAATCTAGAGTGGTCAATATCGAAGCTACTCCAGATCGGCAAAGCCAGTAATCATTCTGGCTACAACTCTGTCATGCCAAGCGTGATTTTGAGTGTCTCCACCAGCAATATGCACCACCTTCTAGTCGGGGAGATGGGTCCTTGCTACTGTTGGAGACGAGCGTACATGTGAGCTCACCTTCAATCTCCTGAAGGGTCGTGGCTGTTTGGGGATGGTCGCCGCAAACATGCCCTGTCCCCTGCAACGACGTGCTGGGAGAAAGTACATCACCGCTGGAAAAAGAGAAATGAGTACGTATTCATCAAGATCTGATGTTTCGGTTCAGACGGAAGGTGGGAACAGGAACTGGAGCCTGGAGAATCTGGCGGCCGGGCGGCACGTGCAACAGCCGCGACAATCCGAGGGTCTCGTACGTTATGTCAGGTATTTTCAGTGTAATTTAATCTCACATTGACTTTCAGGCTGTTCCCGTGTACGCCACTGTCGTCTTCACAGACCAATTTGTGGATCAAGTTTGAATCATGCAAGATGCAGAATCAAGTCGAATCTGATATGAAGAGCTCGCATAACCACACAGACAGACAGATCAGGCCTGTCGCAAGAAGGCCGCAGCCGCGTCGATCAATCAGAACACGGCAGTCGGCAACCCGGCAGCCAGTCGTAGTTACTGGAATTGAACTCGTGAGCACTGTAGACACAAATTAGCGCTGATCGATTCTCCCGTTGCCGAACTATCCCGCCAAATCATCAATGCTCGTGGTGTATTTCCTCGGAAACTTGTAGCCTGCGCGGATGCGGTCGGTTGTAGCGGAGAAAAGTACCATCGTATAAGAAATGTGCTGAGACAAAGCGATTGTGTGGATGTAACTACAGTGAACATCGGAGAATACTTCTGAGTTGTGATATAATCATCGTCATATTAATCGTATCTGGCAGTTGCTTAACTAACCAACATACGTAAGTTATCCACGAACAGCGTATTCGTATTCTAATACGGTGGAGATACCAGTATTAAATACATAGCGCCGGACTCGGCTGTGCCGCCATGCAAAGCGTCAGCCAAATCAGTCAGCCTGGCGAAGTTTACGGTAACAGTACGTACGTACCATGCCCGTACTGATCCATACAACGCAGAAAAGTTGCTGAAAGCGGGTCACGTCCCCTCCCCACCTCCAAGGAAAGAAACTCTTGCCTCTCCTCGTTCTGCGTCTTCTGCAAATACTTTCACGTCTGTTGGATCTTTGGCTGCGTTCTTCTTCAGGCTTCACCACATCCCGAACTTCCGCCTTTTCTGCGACTGATACTCGTGGCTTGTCGACAGAAAGACTTATCGAGAACATCTGTGCGGGAGGACAGGACCTGAGCAGCAGAAAGGAAAGAACAAGGCGGTCATATAAATATTCATCAGAGGCGAAAATCGCTCACCACATCGAAGCCGTCGCTCGAATAGAACAGAAAACCAATTGCTTTTTTCCCTCGCTCGCTCTTTTGACATACGTACATTGATCGATCGTCATTGGTATTTCGGAGAATTACTTGGAGATCTGATATCCCTCACCCCGGAAAAGTTCAGGCGAACATTCCATTCCACAGAAGGGCAAGGGGATTGCGGGGAGCTGCATGTATTGTCGCCTACCACAGCAGCACGCAGCACGCGCAAATATTTTGTGATCGCTCCGAAATAAGAACTTGGTCGACGAGGGAAATAAAGGCTCATGCCGAGTACTGAACCTGCCGTTTCCGTTCCCCGCCGAGAAAACATGACGGCAACGTCAGGTATGTGTCAACGTCTACATCCATCGAAAATTTTCATCCAGGAAAAAGAAAAGAAAAAAGCCAACAAAACTTGGCTTTACGCCAAACCGAAAAAAACAAAAAAAGAAATGAAATTTTATGTTAGCGGCAAACAGTATTTGGACTAATGGGGAATTTATGTCTAGACACATCCGCATCAGAATCCCAATCAGGCCAGCAACAACAACAATCGTCCTCTACACATGGCCTAAGCGAACAATCAAACCTCGAAGCGGGGCAGCCACATGCTGTCCGCTTTGCATCGGTCAATCAAGAAATCGAGCCGGATCAATCGCTTCAGTCGCTTCAGTCGCTTCAGTCCCCAGCGTCGGACGAAGACCAACTGAATGGGCCAATTGCCACCAATCGGGATGCTAATAATACCAAAGACGATATTCGTTCGTTAGCCCTCAATCTACAAGATACCCGCCTGCAAGAGTCCCGGCTACGTCATTTTGCTTTCGAGCCTGTCTCTCTGCCAGCGTCGAGAGTATGTACCCTTCTCCCCCATGGTAGTCTCGTTTAAAACACGGGTATTCAACTCTGTCACAATCTTTACACAACCATGATCATGTCGCATTAGTCGAAACTTTAAACGGAACCCTTCTGTTTGTTTGAATTGCGCGTTTGCTAACATACTATATGAATAGGTTAATTCTCGGGACACCTCCAGTTTCAGTGCTTCTCAAGATAACACTGTCTCTGGTAATAATTCGCCGCGGATAACCCCTGCGGCGTCTCTCATGCAGTCACCTCCTCTAACTCCTGCTGCCACGCAATCGCGGGAGAGCAAATCTAGTGACAACTGCGTCCCTGCCGCCATCCGGACGACCAGTCATACCAAGAAACATGAAGCATCCGCAATCACCCCGCCATTGTCGGAACCTATTTCAAACTCGAATTCGGGCAATCCCCGTGCGCCGTCTACTGCACCAACAAGCGCACCGGCATCACGACCAAATTCTTCCGAGGTACCTGTTGATCGAGCCGCTCATTCCGGAAGCTCAGTCCCAGCTACTACCCGCGATCGTGAGAAGGGAAGAGCACAGTTCTTCCTTGCTTCTTCTGTAGAGGGCAGCCCACAAGACGAAAGTCCACCGATGACCCCGAGACACGAGTACGGTTGGTCTACTCCTCCAGGCGGGGCATCTGGAACAATGACTCCCATCGGCGAACCGAATGACCCATATGCCCGTAATAAGCGACCTCTTCCGAACAGAAATCTTTCACAGTTAGATCAAAGATTCATTTTCAGCGGAATTGACTCAAAACGCCGTTCTCATCACTCTACGAGTTCGTTCACTACCAATGGGGGACAAAGCTCTGGCAGCAACAATGACCTTAAGTCGGCAGGTGAAAAGCGGGCCTCTTTTTTTGGCAGCAAAAAGGATAATGGCCATCGCCATCAAGATAGTTTGGAAGGGAAAAGCCATGGATCAATGGTTGAGCTGAAGAGATTTTTCCGCATGGGGCACAAGAGTAAACGCGGAGAATCGCCGTCCAGTGTCTCCAAGAAATCAAATAAGTCTTCTTCTAACGAAAAGACTACCACTCATCAGATGGCACCGACGAGCGTACCTTTCGCTGATGATCACGGGCTTCAATCCAAGTATGGAAAACTGGGTCGGGTTCTCGGTTCGGGTGCTGGCGGCTCTGTGCGGCTATTGAAACGAAGCAGTGATGGCGTGACATTCGCAGTGAAGCAGTTCCGAGATCGCCATACATGGGAGACAGAGAAAGAATACTCGAAGAAAGTTACTGCCGAGTTCTGTATCGGCTCTACGTTACATCATGGAAATATAATCGAAACACTCGATATCATCCAAGATGGTGGACACTGGTACGAAGTTATGGAATTCGCACCATATGACCTGTTCGCAATTGTCATGACAGGTAAAATGAGCAAAGAGGAAATTGCTTGTTCTTTCAAGCAGATTGTGAGCGGTGTATCCTATTTACATGCAATGGGTTTGGCTCATCGAGATTTGAAATTGGACAATGTCGTTGTCAACGAGCACGGCATTATGAAGCTGATTGATTTCGGAAGTGCCGTTGTTTTCCGATATCCTTTCGAAAACGATATTGTGCTAGCTTCAGGTAAGATGATTTCTTCTTCGCATTCTCTATCGCTATTTCAGTTCCAAAGCTAAGCAAAAATCAGGCATCGTGGGCTCCGACCCATACCTTGCACCGGAGGTATACGACGAGAAAAAGTACGATCCTAGACCGACAGACATCTGGTCTCTTGCCATCATTTTTTGTTGCATGACTCTCCGGCGCTTTCCTTGGAAGCAACCCCGTGTGACAGACAACTCTTACAAGTTGTTCGTTTCACCGCCAACTCCTGGCACGCCCGTTCCCGATTCACACCCACGACGCGCCGAGCATCCTAAATCAACCGCGGACCTCCCGTCTATGGCAACTGAAGCTAACGCCGAAACTCCACAATCTGATCATCACCGACATCATCACCGTAATGGAAGCCACCACACCCAATTCACGAAATCAGAACCCGTCACACGCGATGAACCGCCGGCGGCCAGTTCAACCAAGACAAGTCCAACCCAGACACAGCAATCCCAAACTCAGGCATCACAAGAAGCCTCTTCCACGCAAGCTCCCCCTCATTCACAGGTGACAAGTGATGCAATTGACAAGCCAAAATTTTCTCGTCGTGAGACGACCAGCAAAGAAGCACCACCGTTGCCGGCGAGTTCAAACACTGGACAACGTCAGGAAGTCATCAAAGGGCCGTGGCGATTGTTGCGAATTCTGCCTCGAGAATCTCGTTATATCATTGGTCGCATGCTTAAAGTGAATCCTAAGGAGCGAGCTACACTCGAGGAGGTGTTGACAGAGGATTGGATCCAGCAAATTCAATCTTGTCGACAGGATGACCTTGGAGCTGTTATAAGGGCAAAAAACCATACGCATATATTAGAGCCACCATCATCCGGTGGTGCAGTGGCCAGCAAGGGCAAGCAGTAGACACCTAGTGGTTACTCTGGATCCCATCTGAAATTCTATCCGTCTCTCCTTGTGCTCAATCTTGGCGTTGGCTTTTTGCGCGGTGATACAGCCTTATGTCGCTTGAGCTGATGGTGCAGCGCGGCGTTTTACGTGATGATATTTTCTCCCTCATGATGGGATGCATTTCTTCTCTCTTACATCTTTTTTACTTCCCTTCGCTTTCCTGTTTCTTACTTCTTATAGAATATTTGTTCTAGAATGCTATCTCCCATAGGGTCTAGCATTCTGTTCTTTGATATCCTTTTGCAACGGCGCCGTCGCATCAACCCTTGAAACCCCTTTTGCATGACTTACCTACCCCTGTGAATAATAGATCATGATGAATTTAACCTAATTTGTTTATTGCTATTGTGACCAAGATAATGCCTTTACTCGTTTCTTTTCTTTTCTTCTTTTTCCGGGCGGTTTAAGACTCTCCACCTGTTCGCATGCCTTTCTTGTTCTCTATGATTGTGCCATCTACGACCCTGATATTTATAGTTATTTGCCTTTCTTTATTCAGTCACTGTCATACATTTTTTTAGGACTGGTAGCTGCAAGTCAGCTCATTGATGACAAAAGGACAAGAAATTAGCCAGATCAACCATGTATTTACAACCTTTGAAACTACCTGGGTATATATACACTTCAGTTTCTCAAGTGAAGGACCTCGGGAGGCAGGAATGGGGCATTTTTACTTGATGGATACATAAATTATGCATGTATATTAGTCTTAGAGCAGACAGTAGACACATTGCCAGTGAAATGCGAAATAGAACGAGCTATCCTCAAAGCTGTATTCGAATATGTGAGAGCAAACAAAGAAACAAACATTTGATAAAGTCTAGCCGATCAAGCTTGACCTTGCCGCATCGTCATTTCTTCCTTCCGAGCTTCGGACCTGCCCGCTATCAAGTTACTCACGCGACTAAAAGAGGCCTCCAACATCGTTTTGGTGCGATTGTTTTTCCTTTGACGAGAAGTACTTACAGGCACCTACATCAAAGGGTGTTACGCTGTCCTGTCAGAGAGAAAAATCACAATTGGATATGACTTCGCGGTAGTCATTGCCTTCACTTTTTTTTTCTTCTCCGCGTCCGCAAACAGACAAATGCATGGCGGACAATAAGAATATACCAGAGCCATTGGTCTCTTCACCATGGAGAAGATCTCTATATGTATGTATATTTACAATTGGATAGTCCCTGTCTAAAATGCTAACACGGTTCACAATTGCTCTAGGCCGGTGCTGTCGCAGGCTTCACTGTTGACCTCTCCTTGTACCCCCTCGACACGATCAAAACCCGTCTCCAAAAAGCACGCCAGAGCGTCTCTTCTGCAGCCAAAGATACACCTCACAAGATCAATGCTGCGACCACAAAGCCGCCTGCGCTACGACAGATCGTTCGAGGCATATACGCTGGTCTCCCCTCCGTGCTGTTCGGGTCCGCTCCCTCCGCCGCATTCTTTTTCATCACCTACGACGGTATAAAGAGGTATTTACTTCCACGGGATACGCAGACAGCGTCAAAGACTCAGACATTTATCGCACATTCCACGGCGTCGACGTTTGGTGAGATAACGGCTTGTATTATCCGAGTGCCGACGGAAGTCATCAAACAGCGTGCCCAGGCCGGCTTATTCGGGGGGTCTTCGTTACGGGCCTTGACGGATATTCTGTCTCTGAGAAACGATGGCTCGGGTTATTTGCATATGATTCGTGAATTGTATAGAGGAACGGGGATTACGATTGCGCGGGAGATCCCATTTACGATTCTTCAGTTCACGATGTGGGAAGCTATGAAGAATAGGTATGCGCGATGGAGCAATAACAGTAACGACAGCGATAATGGTCCTGCTGCCGAGCGGACAGCGTCGGGCCATATTCCAGCTGCTCCGAGTGCGGTCTTTGGAAGTATCGCCGGTGGAATTGCGGCCGGGTTGACGACCCCCTTGGACGTAATCAAGACGAGGGTTATGCTTGCTCGACGCGAAGATGGGACGAAGCGTGTCCGAGTGTCGGACGTTGTGCGCCGGATATTGAAGGAAGAAGGGCCGGGGGCTCTTTGGAGGGGAATTGGTCCTCGTACTACAGCTATTGCGCTTGGAGGTGCGATATTCTTGGGGAGTTACCAGTGGACTTATAATACTCTCGAGGGTGGTTATAGAAAGCGTGATGCAGAGCTTTAGAATGTCCGATTGGACTTGTTCACTATGTATTATAGACGACTATACTCTTCGTTTGTATAAGATTAGACGATGCTTGAAACATCAAATTATACTTTTAGTTGGACACTATTGTTCATGTACAAGAAAAAATAAACCAGGCTGGCAGATAGACATCCATTGATTCGAAATGTGTTGACAGACCTCAGAAAAGTTCCTATCAAGGTACCTCCATGCCCCATCTACAATTTCATTTCCACGCCTGAAAATCTCTGAAATGTGCCGAACTCAGGTCCTTACGCTTCTTCGCCATAGCCACATTCATGCAAAATGAACCTCATAAAAGCTTAAGTTTCCTTTTTTAAGAAAGTGCGAAAGAAAACAAGAAAGAAAGAAAGATCGAGTGAACATATCTCAGGGCTCATGGGTCATGGCCATGGCGTCCTCAACTTCGACCGAGATGAGGGACCAGGAAGAACTCCTGCTGAATCAAGACTCGACCAATGATCAATCAAAAAGTCCTGTTAGGAATGATAAGAAGAAAAAATATACAAAGCAGAAGAAACACTCCACGATGGGTTCCAACCCACTTCAACGCGGCATCCAGCAATTCTTGCACGACTACAACTCCAATAATCCCACAGCTTCAACGATCATATCCGGGCTACCAAAACGATTTACAATCTACCAACCAATGCTATTACTCCCTTTGAATGTATTTAGCGCCCCTCAAGCATGGGCAGAATTCTATGCATCCCTACCAGAAGCAGAGCGCCAGAAACTATACACGTCAATCGCCAAATCCTTCAACCACAAGGGGCAAACAATAACACACATCGCAATGAATGCGCCTATTCAATTAACAACATCTCAGGGAAATGAGAATCGAATGCGTAGCCCCAATGGCTTGCTGCAGTTATATAGCGATTTCGGAGAATTGCTAGATTACGATTACAAACCGAGTCGACAAGACTTCGAAAAGGCGTTTTGGGTCCATACGGTTCAGAACGGTGGGATAGTGCAGTATTGGGCTCCGCTTTATACGATGTTTTCAAAGGGTAACATCACAGAAAAAGCTCGTATTTTGGGTCTTGAAGGACGGTTTACGGGTCTGGACGAGTCCTCGCTAAAGGGACAGAGGATAGAGAATGTTAGTGTCGTGGACCTCTATGCTGGAATAGGGTACTTTGTGTTTTCGTATTTGAAAAGAGGTGTGAAGCGAGTATGGGGTTGGGAACTTAATGCATGGTCCGTTGAGGGTCTACGGCGAGGTTGTCTTGAGAATGGATGGAATTGCAAGGTTGTTCCTCTTTCAGGCGGCGAGGATGGAACTTTGCCTTCGGTGCTGGATGAGAGTAGCCTTGAGAACCTGTTGGATGGGCTCACGGACGATGTCCGTGTTGTCGTATTTCAAGGCGATAATCAATCCGCTCCCGCAATCATGGAGAAGATACAACCTGAGCTGGAGAAAAGGGGGCACTGGGCTACCGTGAGACATGTCAATTTGGGCTTACTGCCTACTTCTCGGCCTACATGGGACATTTCACTCAGGCTTTTGGATAGGAGATATGGCGGATGGGCCCATGTACATGAGAATGTGGATGTTACTGAAATTGAGAGCAAGAGAGACGATATCGTGGCCGAATATGTCAACTTGGCTGGCCATTTAAAAGGTATCGACCGTCGAAGCTTATCAGTTGGCTGTGACCATGTGGAAGAGGTCAAGACGTATGCTCCTGGCGTCATGCACTGTGTTTTCGATATTCAGGTCGATTTCGAACAGTGATAAGTATCCTCGTCCAGGATCTTTGAGACTCGGAAATCCTGGCATGCGAATGGATCACTCATGCTCTCAAACAATGTCTATTCATTGACATACATGTACACATCCAATGCGGGCGAACCCCCAAATATCGTACTATACAACCATTATATGACCGGTTCAGCTAGATCATGGATTCCGGAGGAATTTCCTGGGAATATTGCCTTCAACAATCTGCATGCTTTCCAGCTGCTGCAGTCTCTCTTCCGCTAATTCCATCTCGTCATGCAATCTGAAATGCTCAATATCCTCCGGATGAGTCAGATCTTCCACCTTGGCGTCCTCGCCATGGAATTTCTCGTAATGATGAATCTCATATTCATACTCAATATCGCCATGGTGGCCGGGGCCATGTCCGAAATCAGGTAACCTGACGCCAGCCTGGAATTGTCTTATCCACTCATCGCGCGAAATCGTTCCGGTGCCGGAAGGATTAAATAACCTCAGTACTTCATTGACCACCGCATCTTTTTGGTCGGCATTGAGATGGGCATTTGATGAGTCTAGTAGACCGTACGTTTTCATGATTTCGTCGCTCCTCCAGTCCCCTGAATTGTCATAATCATGGAGGGCGAAGAATGAGCCGGCGTCGAACGAGTCAATGTGGTGTTCCTCTGGACAGCGCAATTGTATTAGTTGTTATTCGAGATGATTCAACATAACAATCTACCTCGCATATGCCTCGTGGCCCAGTCTGTCTCTACCTCTCCATTGTCTTCGTGGTGACCGTGGCCGTACGTAGACGTAGCCAATGCCAGCAGTGCAACAACAATGCCGCGCATATTGATACAAAAATTGACGATCAGATTGCCGAAGAAATAAAATAATTAGAATAAAGGAATTGACACCATACGGTGTGGTGTGTTCAAATTGCGAATGTCTGAACGATTCTTGTCTGTTGTCCGAGCTATGTTTGCAGTGTTTGCACCACAGCGGAAAGTTCCCCAACTCCGGACGCTAAATCTTCTTAGAGTTGCATGACTTCACATCATGATACACCTTCATCCGAACGTTTCATGGTGCTTAGGGCTACGACAAGCTGCAATTATTGATATAACTCGGCATTGACGGAAAATACAACCAATTGAACTATCAGAATCCGCGAAATAATGAGATAATGCAGGGTTTCCTGTCGCGAGTGGCTCGGCTACCGTCCTCGAGCTGCCGATGCAAAGCTTGCTTGAGGACGTATGTCAATGGAGTCGCCACGCGCCCTGCCACGGCTAGCAATCGACGAGGCCTTCGTACAGCAAACGCAGTCACCGCTCTATACGGAAGCATCTTCGCCAGTGCGACCATCGCAGACGCCCTGGCAAAACGAAAACGCCGGCAAGAATGGGACGATAAAATTGCGGCAGTTCAAGAAGAGATAGACGAATTGATGGATGAAGAACGTCGTTTGTTGGAAGCCCTGTCCGCTGGAAAGCCTCGACAAACTTCTGGTACAGCCATACAATCCCGATCGTACCGCGCTGGTCCTTACATGGGATCAATTGAGACGAGAAATGCACAAACACTGGCAAACCGTGCATTCAGTACCAAGGCACCGGTAGAAAACCACTCTGCGAATGTTTATGTGGTCGAAGATAATTGGACTGTTAGTGATAGGGCAGTGCCCAATGCTCAGGAAGCGGACATCGATGAGACAGCCTTCGCCGAGGGGATATCAATGGGCGAACAAAAAAAAAAAGCCATCGACGAGCGACTGGGCGAGTTTGATTATGAAGCTTTTGAAGACGATATCTCAAATATGAATAGTTTTATACCGCGACCAGAACCGGACTTTATATGGGAACGTTCCAGCATAATTCGCATCAAGGCTATACAGAAATTAGCTATTCAACAACTCGTCTATAGAATGATGCTACGGCCATCCGTCGCGCATGATTACTCGGGTCTGCCGGTAGAATACCGGCTAGACGACTCGTCCGGAGGATCCCCTAATGCGCTCTTGAATCGACTTCGGGGTGTACGACGACGGCTATACTCTTTGAAATATAGGAGGGACTCAAATTTCGACGACCTTATGCAGAACGTGAGTCTCGAAGAACTGGAAGCCATGCGTGATGACCGAGAACGATACGACCTTCTTCTCAAACAAGATATTGAACAGTACGCAAATGGCAAATTGTCCCTCCAACAAGTGTTGATGAAAATATCAGACAATCTCTTGTCCTGTGAAGAACCGGACCGTCCTGTTGCTTTTTCACTTCTTATAAATGCCTTCACCAGGTGGCACCAAAATGACTTGGCTGATTTGGTGCTGAAATGTTTGATACCGAATCTGTTCAAACTCAGCACACCCTTGATCGTCGCTATCATCTCACACTTCCGAAAGACGAAGAATCTGAAAGACTTTGATCTATTTCTTCAAATGTTAAGAGGTGAAGGTGGCTATTCTGTCAATCTACGGACTACATGGGTGAGGAGAACCGTGAATGGGATTACAATCACAGTGCCTCCCACAGGGGGCTTCAACCCCGTACTCATCACCAGTGTCATCACCGCAACCCTTCGTTTCGATCAGCCCGAGAAAGCGGAAGCTTACATGCAGGTAGCCCGTGCTCACGGATTCGTTGATAATCTGGATACTCTATCTGCGTTTTTGAGGTTTTATGCTATCCGAAATGACTTCGAGACTGGATTGTCTACTCTCGTCAGGTCCTTGAACTACATGGTCTCGTCTTCTGATTTTGAAGAAGAGCGTATTGCAAGGCTTATTCTCTGTATGGCTGACTTCAGTGCTCGCTGCGGTCGATATAATTTGTCTACGACGTTGATTCAAGCTGCAGTACAAAGTGGATTTGATTGCGGTTTGGTCTACGTATCCGAGAGATCGGAGTTTAACTACTTACTTAGTACTTATAAAAAGTGGAGGAAGGCGCAAGCGAAAGTCGAAACGGAATTCTCGCCGCAACAGCGGTTGCCACTTCATGAGAAATGTACCAGGTTCGCAGATCTGACTGCAGCGAAGATCATTCATTTACAGCATAAAACGACACATTATGAGAATGACACAGCACCTACTCTTTCCTTAGATTTACCGGACGAACCGCCAAATACTCAATCATCGTCAAAATATGTCAAACTACAATCCGATACCCATACCAACATGTCTTCTGCTACCCACAAATCGACGACGGGCCATCGTGTCGAACCATCAGTCAAAATCAAGAATCTTCGCTCACAATTGGAATACTTGCATCAGCGCATAGATAGTTTGAGTTTGGACAAGGATGACTGATACTGTCAAAGGCGTTGAAGGGTGTCTTTTTAGGTTCCGTTAGGTGATTGCTATTTGATCACGCCTGTTATTCTATCTGTGTATATTTATGCTGTATTCATCATAACGACACCATTTATCCGGCCATCTTCGTTGCCTTGTGTTAGTATGTATGGCAGGGATCTTCAAATGTTGATATAGAACTTGACTTCGTACTCATCACTATGAGAGAAACCATTGGAAGAAGATCCCATTTATCAAGCAGCTGCTTGTTATTGAATCTTTTTATTCTCCGATCGCGTACAGAGTCTTTAAATACCATATTCTAATCTATAAATAACATTTCAAAAGAATCATATCAAATTACTCCCCGTCATCCACTTGTATCGTCTACCGGCCGCCTCGCATTTTCTCCTTGCGCGCAAGTCTCTCACTGGCACGTAGAAGAGCAGAGCGAATATCTCCCTTAGGGAAACCTGAAATGTCATAATACGTAGGAGCGATTTCCTAGAAAATGATTAGAGCTTATTTTTTTGGGATTGAAGGGGAAAGCGCAAGACACCTACCAAAAGCCATTCAGCCTTGACAGCCGTAACAGTTCGAATATAATTCTTCGTCGTGAGAACAAACTCGTTATAAAGAACCCATTCGGCATCATGACCAAGAACCGTGCTTGGATGAATGAGGACATGTTGGTTATCCTTTACTGTGGTGTACATGCTTTTTCCTGTACTTTCCTTCTTGGCGACTTGCATAAAGAATCCTGCTACGAGAGCACGGCGGATGTTCTCGTAGTACTTCTTATCCTCGAATGGCGTGGATACGAGGTCGACTTCTTCCCGTTCCATGATACGTTGAAGTTGCAGGCGCACGTTATCTGCGGATTGAAGGGAGCGGAGAGAGAGGAAATGGTCGTGACACCATTGTTTCGGGTCTTGTTGGGCATCTGCACCTTTGTAGGCGTGGTACACATTCAGGAGTGTGAGATGGTCACCGTCGGGGTGGGCAAATAGATTCTTCATTTCATCGGCGCGTTTTCTTTGTGAGTGTGGGCGCACAAACACTTGAGGCACCGAAAGTAAAGCGGTTATGGACAAGATTTCATTGGAGCAATAAAACTCTGGGGAAGTAACCAACATCACGGCCAGTGCTGGGTCAAGAGGGAACCCGGATGCCAGACGACCCAAAGCTGTCAGATTACCGTCATCATCAAGACATGCTAAATAGTTGAGTTCTTCCAAAGCCCTCATCAAAGTTTCCGGTGCAGGAGGGTCCATCAGGTCAAAATGCACCAAGTCATCGATACCGAGTTTTTTAAGCTCGAGGACGGTGGAAGAAAGGTTGGATCGAAGAATTTCTGGATATGTCTGATCAATGAGATCTTTCTTGAATGCGGCCTCCGTATACAAACGGAAGCATTTTCCAGGACGTGTACGACCGGCACGACCAGCTCTTTGCTGGGCAGACGCTTTGGAGATGGGTGATACCAGAAGAGACTCGACTCGAATACGGGGGTTGTAGACTTTCTGTTTGGAGAACCCTGGGTCCACGACATAGACGATACCGTCAATGGTAAGAGATGTTTCAGCTATATTGGTTGACACAATAACCTTCCGGCCAGGGCGACCACCAGGTCTGCGCGGGCCAGGCGCCGGTTCAAAAATTCGCTGTTGCATATGCGGTGGCAGACTGCCATACAGCGAATAAACTTTCATTGGACCTGCGTCTGCTTCTCTTGTCATTTCGTCTGCTTCAAGAGAGATTTTCCTGGCCGTGTCTTCGATTTCCTCTTCACCCGTCAGAAACACCAATATGTCTCCTTCAGGTTCAGTAGCGTGAATTTGCAGTACTGTGCGAATAGCGGCTTCGACGTAATCTTGTTCCGGTTCAGGCGTGTAGAAAATCTCTACAGGGTGAGTTCTTCCTGGCACTGCAAGCAGCGGCGCATCGTAGAAATACCGTTGAAACTTTTGCGCATCCAAGGTAGCGGACATGATGATGATTTTCAAATCTGGCCTCCGTTTCACCACCTCCTTCAGCAATCCCATTAATATGTCGGTACTCATGGTTCGCTCGTGAGCCTCATCAATCAAAAGACAACTGTAACGCTGTAGGTCGTGGTCATTCATAGCTTCTCGGAGAAGCATACCATCGGTCATGTACTTAAGAACCGTTTTCGGGCTGGTCATGTCCTCGAAACGAATGCTATAACCAACCTCCTCGCCCAATTTCACGTCCATCTCAGCAGCCACACGCTGCGCAACGGACATCGCAGCAACTCGACGTGGTTGAGTACATGCGACCATCTTGCCTTGGGTCTGTGGGAGCTCGTCGTAGAGGACGAACTGGGGGATTTGCGTTGTCTTTCCTGAACCGGTCTCACCGACAAAAACAAGGATTTGCGACTTCTGATAGAGCTGCAAGAATTCGTCTCTTTGCGCGTGGACAGGTAGGTCTCTCCGAGTCTTCAGGATGGAAAAGTACGTGCTGGAAAAGGGACGACCGGTGAAAGGATTGATGTCTGCATCTTCGGCTTCCTGCGCAAGAGCAGCGGTAGTCTGGTGCCTTTTGAACTTCGCAAAGGCGGCATTATTCGAGCTTCCATTTCCATTCTTCTCCGGATACATATGAGCAAGGTATGGGTTGTTGCGGGGATCCATTTCAGCAGTATCCTTCTTCTGCCGCTTTGCACGCGAACCGTCTGTTGAATCAGGACGTCTATCACCCATAATGAGTCGCGAGAATCTAATATGTGTAAAACCAGACAGACACACCGCGCGACCACACGGAATAAATGAGGTGAGGCCGGTTCTTCGAAAGGCGTCGTCGAAGAGGAAGAGTTCAAGCGAAGGAGAAAAAAAAGTTGACTTGGTTGCCGGATAAGGGCTGACGAGCGCCACGGCTGCTTATCGGGCTCACCGCCTGCCGTATCAGACAATCAACCAGGTACCATGCGGGACATCCCCCCAGAAAATAAATATTGACGCCGATTTACCCCCCCCCTTCGCACAACAAGGACTGTCTTGATCAGCTGTACGTCTGTCTTGGCCTAAGGGACCCGATATCTCACGCGTCTCAATCCTGCATACAGCTCGCATCATCAATTTTCGACCCCTTCCATCCCTGTCTACCTTCATAATCCTGGGACCTTGAACTTCTCCCCGGCACCCAATCGACGGAAAACCTTCATCATGTCAACTCGGTAGTATCAATCACGCTTCAAATTTTATTGATTCTAGCGATCCTCCAATATTATATTCCGAGTTTCTGTTCAGACCAAAATTCGAATAGTCGAGACAGTGGACTCAAATGCTTGCTTAGCCGGCTGGAAATATTGTTTATATTGACAGCAACGCTGCATGCAACAACGAAAAGTTATAGGCCAATCATTGCACTATTCCGCGACTTGCTAACTGAAAAGCCATCTTCAAATCGTATCCGATACAAGCGTCATGGAGACCGTTCCAGAAACCGAGGACATGGTCCATTCGTTCTGTATAGGCCAGCATGAATCCAACCGTCAAATACCGTTGAATACGCGGTCAATTCAATTGGCTCACGCAAGTAATGTATGGCCCTGTTGACACCGTATAAAGACAAGTGCTTCAATTGACTGACAGTCTTCAGTATGACATGTTGACTACGCCGATAACGAATTCGCATTTTCATTCTCGCGTCTTGTCCTTACTCTCGTCTCATTTATCATCATTAGAGCCACCATCTAATGATTCAGTTGGCACGCGTGCAACCTCTTTCAACACAAAAGCTATCACAGTGCCTCCTCTCTCTCCGGAAGATACACCTTTAACGCCCAACGAAGCAATTAGCCAAGTGGTTGGAATCACCAGTCCCTGGATTGATCTATGTTCACCAGATCCTTTGATAGCCGAGATTTCTCGCCAAGTGTTGATGTTAGAGGTTGCATACGCAGCATTTTGCGGTATTAGCTATCTCATAATCCCAGGACCTAAGCTTCAACATGGCAATTTTCACTCTGAAGGGGTCATCTACTATGCTAGAGCCATACAGGAGGCCTTGAACATTGCACCATACATTCAGTTCCATATCTGGTTGAAAATGATTGAAAGTTCAGAGTTGGAGACTACTGAAATCGGAGATTTATCTCCCTTTGCGCGGACTGAGTTCCTTGACCCAAGTGATGACCTAACAGCAAAAATTGATCTTTTTGGAACCTGGGATGCATGGGAGATTATTCGAACGACCTGCAAACACCACTCTAGGTTGCTAGTCGGTAAGAAGGGATGTCTAAACTACGAAATCAAGGTTATGATCTAACAAATGTATAGCGCTGGCACTCCCAAAACTTCTTCCAATCCTGCAAGTTCAGACAAGGTGGTATTCGGAGCCCGTCCATATATTGACGATCGATGCAACAACTTTCATCAAAAATCAAAAAGGATATCCTGTCTTATCCAAGGCCCATCAGGCGCTAATAGCCAAGTTCATGCGGCTTCGCACGCCTCCATGGATTCTGCTTTGCGATGTTGGCCCAATCCCTGGTCTTGAGACAGATGATGAATCTCAGTCGGGCGCTTCTCCAGCAGATAAGACTGATTACCCTACTATTGCGCAGACCATGGCTCGGGCGAAAAAACACCAAGATCCGACACCTCATCTTTCTTATATGAGAAACCTCCAACAACGGCAGCCTCCTCGTACTCCCATTGAACGATTTGGCACCGGATATCAAGATTATTTGCAGGCACCTTTGCAACCGTTGACAGTGAATTTGGAAAGTATCACCTATGAAGTATTCGAGAAAGACCCTATCAAATACGCATGGTATGAGCGAGCTGTTGCGAAAGCTCTGAATGATTGGAAGGAGCAGAAGAAACCGACATCAGGCCCAGACGGTAAAGTTGTTGTTGCTGTTGTTGGTGCGGGACGAGGCCCTTTAGTGACGCGCGCTCTGCGTGCAAGTGCAGAAACCGGGGTCGAGATTGAAATGTGGGTTGTCGAGAAGAATCCCAATGCATTTGTTCTGCTCCAGCGCCATAACCAGGATATCTGGGGCGGGGCTGTGAATCTGGTAAAGTCGGATATGCGAAGTTGGAAGGGGCCTCATAGGAGTATTGAAAATAGTGCAGACCCACAAAGCCAGGGTTCCGTCAGACATACACCCATTGATATTCTTATCTCTGAGCTCCTAGGCTCTTTCGGAGACAACGAGCTTTCGCCAGAATGCTTAGACGGAGTGACGCATCTACTTAATCGCGAACATGGTATATCCATCCCGGCATCATACTCTGCACATTTGACTCCTATTGCCGCGCCGAAATTATATGCCGACATATGTGGCCAGCGGATCTCCAACCCTGCTGCACCGGAGACGCCATATGTAGTCATGCTTCATGCCATTGATTACTTGTCCACAACATCATCACCTGGAGGAGGACAGATGGCTGGCCACACGGCTCAACTCAGCAGCAGCGTTGGTAGTGCGCACAGCGCAGTGGGCGCCAGGAGTTCGACATCTACGCCGCCTCCGGTCTTTGAAGCTCCAACTCCAATTGTGCTTCCAACTTGGTCCTTTTCGCACCACAATCCCAATATCCCCCCTCAGTCAACGACGTCATCTATGATTGCTAATGAGCACAATGTCCGTTCAACCCGTCTTGCTTTTCCGTGCCAGAATCGCGGTGTCTGTCACGGGCTGGCAGGGTACTTTGAGACAGTACTTTATGGCGATATTGAATTATCTACCAATCCAGTGACCATGGACGCCAAAAGTTCTGGCATGATTAGTTGGTTCCCTATATACTTCCCGCTTAAGGTAACCCTTTCCTCCTCGCACAATCAAATGAGAATGACCTGGAACATGTCTTACTAAATTTGTCTACGATAGACACCCCTCTACATCCCTGACAACGGCGAAGTCGTCGTAACCATGTACCGTCAAACCGACAATCGTAAGGTCTGGTATGAATGGATGGTTGAAGTGTTCCGTCTAGAGCGAATATCGCCGACAACTACAGCAGCAGCAAGTCCGCAGCGCAGCACTACACCGATAATGATGAGTGGAGGGAACAGGGCTATTCCTGTGACATCGCCTGGAACCACTAATAAAACACAGAATGGTTATCGGCGAATTCGTGTGGGGATGAGTGAGATGCATTCGAGTATCAAGGAGGGATGTCTTATGTGATTCATTTTTTAAACTTGACCGAGTTGTACAGTCGGGATGTCAAAAATGGATTCGAAGGAAAAGCGAAAAGTCGAAGTAAATGAATTCTTCTTTGTTGTTGTGATTGCTCCTTTACATTTGAATATACATGAATGTTGATCCACATCGACTTCCCTCCTACATATCAGCTTTGCCGGGATACTCTGGACATTTAACTACCATAGTAAATCTTTACTAATCAAGCAAGCATAGCTCAGAGAATATCAATATGATGTACACTTATATCACAAAGCCAGCTCACAAAGCCTGTAGATAGCCCAGAAACAAAGCTCTAAGGAAGGCACTGTATGATAGGGCTAAACCGGACCTGTCACAGTTCTTTGTGATTTTCTCTGCAAATGCAGCTATCTTTCTTCAGCCTCTTTTGCCCAAGTCGGGTAGACAATGTCGAATAATACCTCTTTCAGCTCCTGCAGTGTTTCACTTGGCAGTTGATCACCTAACAGTTCTCCTACAGCTTCCCGAACAAAGCACCTTGAAACCATCTCTGCTTTCTGATCATCTGTCCAGAGTGGATAATTCCACTCCTTATTGCCCTGAGTCATCTGAAGCATGGTTGTTACGAATCTTGCCCTCTCTTGAAGTTTATCAATGCCTGGTGCGTTTTGGTTAGTGAGACATCAAGGTACCTGGCTGAACTATCTTACCGCAGTCGCAAATATTGCCTAGAAAAAAGTCGAACGGTCATCATTTAGGCCTGGCTTGCTAGAGTCTTATGATAACTTACCAGCTGGTCCAAAGGCAAAATCGGTCCTTTGCCTGAGTCGTCTTATACCCTCTCTATCCATAGTAATGTTGGCGGAAAGACCAAGACTTGGATTTTTCAGGAGATATATGTGTCGCACAACAGAGAAATGCATCAGACGACCCAGATTTTCCGTGCGAATAACATGGCTTGCTAAAAAGCTATAAGCGGGCTCTGTCAATGAGGAAAGGGAGCATACTACCTTTGGCAATGACATCCTCCGGTCCGTTCATATACTCCTGAATGTCATCCTTTAGATCTAGGGCATCCGGGCCCTTCAAATTCATTAGTCGGAGCTGCTTGAGATAGAACCATAGGCGTCGTGCTGGGAGTTGACAGAAAAGATCTCTTAATTTTTCACGTATGTCCCCCCGCGTGCTTTCTTCGAGGCCGCGGGACCACACATCGATCTTGATCCTCATGTTAACCATTCTACGTGCCTGATCAAGGTCCTTGGCTATAGTTGCCGCACTGCCGCCTGTAAATCCCTGTCAGAAACGCCCGCCGGCCATGCAAAGAAAGCTCACCTAGCTTCATGTATAGTTGCATGAATTCAGTCGGTTGGTCTGGTAGGAGTTTTGCAAGTCTGTCGCCCATGAATTCAAAGATTTCGTCATCAGTCAGCTTCTCGCTCTGAAGCTGATAAACCAGCCCCTTATCGGAACCCAACTTTCTCAAGACAGTCTCGAGTTTCGATAAATACGATAGCTGAATTTCATCTGTTTGGCCGACCCGCTTGAAACCGTGACTGGCTGGCAGTGTCACATAATGCTCAATTGTCGCTCTGAGAGCAGATTGTGAGGTGAATGCCACTGTTTGACAAGTATACGCGTTTTCCAGAAAGATCGCATTGATCTTTTTGACGTGCTCTGTGGACAGTTTGAAAAAGGGGAAACAAAACCGATGGGAGGAGCGTCGCGAACCATCCTCGTTTTCCAATAACTGTATTCCCTGGGAACTTACGGACGAGTACGAATTCCGTGGTTTGTGGATCGGTAGATCTGCGAGGATGGAGTTCGCGGTGTTTGGGTTGGCATGTTGACCTACGGACATTTTGTACACGTTCTCCCTCCATTTCCTCATATCCTCATTCTTGTCTTCCTCGGGATTTGGCAGGATACAGCTTCGTAGGACCATCAGGAGCTTTGGAGATATTGGACTAAACTCGTGATAGTTCGTCCACGACACGCATCTCCGTTTTCCTGTTATTGGGTCTCTTAGGACGGTCTGTGGTCCCTCAAAGACATTATAGCAGTTTTCTGTCAGAATAAACTCTGTGTCTGTAGCGGAAGGTGTGCAGAGGGAGAGATACATCCATTCCGTGTGCATAATGAACCACATAGCATCATCGGGGTAGATTGCGTCGATCAGATTCTTCATCCACTTCCCTTCAAGGTCCATCTCCAACTCCAGAATGGTCTTTATACTGTGGAACCACAAGTCAACGGGTTTTTTGAATCCTTTCTCGTGCATATACTTCAGGAACATCTCCTTATCGTCTTCGACGTAGCCTTCCACGCCGTCACCGGCATAGCGCTTACGGAAATCCTTCCCCCGGTATTTCATGATGAAAAGAAACTTCCGCAAGCTGTCTCTTTCTTGACGCGAAATCCATACGGCCCGGTTACCGGACTCAAAATTCTTGCGTATCTTGGAGATAATCCTAGCAGCTTCTGATTCTAGCTTGCTCAGTTGCTTTTCGAGATGATACTCGTCCGAAACGTTCACAAAATCCCGATACATGTCCGTCAAGCCAAAAGTTCGGCGGATCGGGGACTCGACGAGTTCTGGGTTGTCACTGGAAAGGTCAATGACGTGCAGCGCTGCATCATTAGGGCGTAAACCAGCTTTTCTTTTACTGTTACCGCGATTGGAGTGCCTTTTTGCGCGGCGATTCCCCGTGGGGGAGTGGGTATGTGAGAAATTTCGCAGGATAAATTGTGGAATGAAGTGGTGATATTGAGAATTGCCTGATTGCAATGCTGCCATGATATAGGTGATTCTTTTCTGTCAAGTTAGTACTACCTAAGGATTACCAAATTACAAACCAACAACAAAATCAATATTGTGCAAAAAGTTGCTCCCCTCGAGGATGTGAAGCTGGCTGATCGATAATCTTGAGAATGTCTACTGCTAGCAGGAGGGGTGGCCTCGGGCAGCGGTATCGCACACCCCTGTTAGGCCTGGAGATTGAGGGGGGTTTAGAAAGCCTCACTGATGCACAGGGATAGTGCTCTAGCCAATTAAGTTATAACACGCCAGAGCAGCAAGCAGGTATCTTCTCAACACATGATAAGTTATTCCATGCTGAATCTTTTAGCCGTATTCGTTCCAGCATGCAGCTGTGATGGGTGAACATAGGGCTATCATCTATGTTGCCCTGTTTTCCGGATTTGGAAATCGCATGGCACAAAGTCACATGATATAAGTAACCCTGATAACTAAGAAGAGCCAACGCGTTATATAAATATTATTATAGTCAGACAAAAAGCATAATACTTACTGGGAGAAATGTCATTCTAATCGCGCCTCGACTTGACCGACCGCCATTCTATCAACAAACTCCCAATCATCGTTGCACACGCCAACGCAACGACCAAATACCATGTCTGAACAAGACTTTCATCAATCGCCACAAGAACCGTCAAAGACTTATCCTGCGAAAGACTCGAGACAATCTGCGTCAAGCCCATATTCTCGATCCTTGCTCCACTGACACCCGGCACGAGACCATTCAGATTCGTCGAGAGCTGATTCACAAACAGCACCTGCGCAACCGCGACTGCCACAGATGGGCCGAAGGACTGTGAGAATAGCATGATAGACGTTCCGAGCGGAACGTCCTCTGCGTCTAGCACTGTTTGCACTGCGTTCTGTGGACCTGAGAAGCCGATGCCGTAGGCCAGGCCAGAGAAGGTAGTATATATGATCAACTGCGCGAAACTAGTGTTGATTTTGAACGTGGTTATAAGACCTGCGGCAATGGGCATTGTAATTGATGCGAAGAGCATGAATGGCGCATAGTAGCCTAGAGCACTTGTCCCGAAGCCATGGACCAGTGCGCCAATGGTACCTGCGATGATTATGGGGAGCATCATATATCCGCTTTTGGCTGGAGAGTATCCGCGAACGACTTGATAGTAAGTAGGCAGATAGTATTCGAGCACGTTTCCCGTACTGTTACCGCACATGATGAATATACATCCAGCGATAACGCTGCGACGTCTCAGGATTCGTATAGGAAGAGCAGCTCCGTCCCCTCGACGGATTTGATTGTAGATAAAGGCGGTTATAAGTATTGCAAAGCTCACAAGGGGACCTATAACGGGTCCACTGTGCCAGGAATACTTGGTACCAGCCCACGAGAATGCGAGGAAGAGGCTTGTCAGTGCCGGGATGAAGAGCAGGTTACTGACCAAGTCGAGTTGTGCGATCTTTTGTTTGAGTTCCATGCGCGCAATATCGTTAGATTTCGGGTTATCAGAGAAGTAGTACATGGTTAACAACAGCGTGGCAACACCAATGGGCGCATTGATGTAGAAACACCATCGCCAGCCAACTGACTGCACGATAACGCCACCGAGGAGCGGTGCGGAGAGTGTAGCCAAACCCTCGACAGCGCCCATTATGCCGGTGAACATGGGCCGTGTGCGTAGAGGCGTGGATTGCACTAGGATGACAAAACACCCTGAAAGAAGACCTGCAGAGCCCAAACCGGTCACAGCTCTCCCAATAATAAGCATGGGAGATGTAGCGGCCGCCCCGCAGATCACTGAGCCTACTATAGAGATGACATTGGCAAACAAGAAGACACGTTTGATAGAGAACAGTTTGTAAGCTCTACCGAACATGAACTGGAAGGCGCACTGGCAGAGCCTGAACGCGGATGAATACCAGCCCACGTCGGCGACAGTGTGGAAGTGATCTGTAATGCTGGGCACGGCCGTGGCGACAATGTTCATGTCTATGCTGCTCAGGATGAGGACTGCAGCTAGGTTGAGCATCAGGAGCCATAACTTTGCGCTGGTTGGGTAATTGGTTTCCCTGGCTAAGCGGACTGGGCCAGATATCTCATCGAAGGTGGTGTCCGGTCTGCCTGTCGAACGGTCATCTCGATTTCTATCTGCGTCGGCTATGATCCTGGACATGGCATATCCTCAAGTGATTCAGATGGCTCTCATCCTTCGGGGTTTTTAGGAAGGCAAGATGAAGTAACGCGGAAACCAGCCGTTAGCGTCAATTTGCGTTTGCGAAATGACTAGTCATGGCGCCAAATGGCAGGGGTACTGCCCATCTCTTCAGATCTGATCTTAATAATCACCATGAGAAGGAATGGTATTATTGTGCAATCCCACATAATGATGGGGAAACGATCTATCTATCTATCTATCTATATACTCGTATGAATACGCTTTCAAGCATCACAAGTTGATCTTGCGATACGGATTACAAGCAAATCAATCTATGAGCTTGGCTTATCCAGTGTGCTGATATCAACAGGTGGTTGCAGTGTCTGGCTGGATGATGCTTGCGCAAAAGTCAAGGGCGAGACTGAGTTTGATGGCGGAGCTGTCGTCAACCCCTTTCGAATAGCGAGAACGGAATCGACGATGACTGCATCAATGCCATTTGTCACTTGGAGCTGTTGAGGAAGATCAAAATGTTAGTGGTGATATATTTTGGGGGACTGGGTTAGAAGGGTATTAATAAGTTCTTGAGCGTAAGACGTACCTTGGCGTTTTCAGGGTCATTGTTCAACGTTCCGTACGAAACACAAACAAGTCCTGATTCCTTGACGACGCGTACAAGTCGTGGGCAAAGTACGAATGGCTCCGCGGTAGCGACAATACCCAATAGATTCCAGCGGGATGCGAAGCGAACGGCTTCTTGAAGACTGCTTGCACGAATATCTGCAACTTCACTACTACCGGCATCGGTCAAGAAAAGAACCGGTATGGAAGGCTGCTTGAAAGCCAAAAGCAAGCAGATGTCAGGATTGAAGCTGGAGAAGATCATATTGCGACCTTCGCCTAAGTCGTAGACTTTTTCAAGGACAGTGTCAACGAAGGAGTTGACCTCGACCGCATAGGTGTCCATTTCCTCTGCTTCACTTTCGTAGAGTGAAGGATACTCTGTGGAGATAGGTTAGATCCATAATGCACATCAAAAGAATAAGAGCGGATCAAACTCACTCATCTCGATATTGAAACCAACAGATTTGGGAAGCTTTTTGAACAATTCCTCCAAAGTAGCGAACGGCGCTTGGATATGGTTACCGCGAGTGTTACCCTTGAAACCTTTTGCCTTGAAATCACGCGTGTGTTTCATCTTTTCGCTCAGGGCCGCTGGATCAACAAGCGCTTCACCAACGGACATCGCACGCGGACGTTGCGAAGCATCTGCGCTAACGGCCTCTAGTCGTGGTGATCGTGCATCGTTGAGATGAAGGAACTTCGACCCGTTAGTTGGTATAGTACAATGATGATAAAAAAGTAAACCTACCTGCTCCAAGGTAAGAGTGTGGACGGGAGCATCAATTCCCGTCTCGCTGACAAGGAAGTCATGGTAAATGACGGGGACGTGGTCTTTGGTGAGTTGTACATCTTTGATGTTTTATTAGTATATCCGGTATCAACTTGAAGTGAAAAAAGTAGGCTTACCGAACTACGTGAAAGTTAGTAAGTATTATCAGCAATAAATATAAAAGATTGTAAGCTTACCTCGACATATGAAGCACCCAAATTCGCTGCAGCGATAAATGACTAAAGCCGGGTTAGTCCAAATGCGAAGTCGATAAGTCAACCCGATGTTCCCATACCTGAACAGTATTCTCGCCCAGCTGAAGAGATCTTCGGCTTGCAAAGTTCTTACCGAGACCTAGGTGCCTTGAATTAGAAAACATTCTTCACACTTATAAATAAAAAAAGCTTACCTCGGTGACCAATCACCATAGGCGCGGTAACTGTCTTCCAGTACGTTTGATCATGATTGAGAGACATCTTCGGATGGCTGAATGGAGTGATGACCAGGAAATTGAAAGTCAGAGTACCAATCACTTCAAGGGTGCTGGCAGCTATGATGGGCACCGTTATATCACCTTGCAGACTAATGCGGTTGGAGCCAATAGATGGCCGGATGCTGGAAAGCAATGCTACACCTCGTCCCACAATCTGATTTGTGGAGCCTGCATAGGTAGGGACCAAGTCAAACAGAAGTCTCACGCTTGTGAAATCCTTGGAATAGAAAGTTATTGGCTCGGTCACGATGCTGTCCTGAACCGGTAGATCGATTATCTCAGGTTCCCCATGGGCACCGCTTGCAGATACCACGACAGAAAGCGCAGTGTCGAGTTGCGTGGAATGAGCACTGGTAATAGGTATACGATCGAGACTCACAGGAGGAGAGGTTTTCCTCATATCCATAGTCCCTAGACTAACTAGGATCATGCTTTCGTCGGTGAGATACCTATGTCCGAATGTCTTAAGAGATTCAGCAGCCCGAGAGCTATAATTTGGAGAAGGACCATTGATATTTGACTTGCGTTCGGTCAATGATCCTAAAGGAGGCGACGACGTGGGCGCCGGCACAGGTATAGAAACTTCACTCTCTTCAAGAGAAGGAGGCTTGGTAACCTCAGCTAAGCGTTTAGCAATTTCAAGGTGACCTCGAAGCGCTGCATGTTCCTTCGCGGTCCATCCTGACGAGTCCGGCCTTTCCAAATCAGCACCTGCCTTGATGAGAAGTTCCACGACAGCTAAGGAGCCATCCACGCATGCAATGAACAGGGGTGTCCATGAATAAGTAGATTCCGCCAATTCCGTATTAGCTTTCTGATCTGCGGTTCCCTCTAGGAGAAGTTTCGCACATTGACTATGGTTGAACCGAGCAGCAACATGTAAAGCTGTCTCACCTTGCTCATCTTGATAATTGATGTCGACGCCTGCTTCTACGAGCAATTGGACAATATCAACAAAGTTTGCCTTGACCGCCATCGCTAATACGGCACTGGACTTTGAGATATGTTTTCTGATAGCGACTCGCACTCCGCCATGGGGTGCAGTCTGAGATTCCTCTTCGGCTTGTAAGAGAGCTTTGGTTGTCAATGGATGTCCGCCAACAACACTGAGATGTAGAGGAGCCCAGCCCTCCACATCTTGCCAGTTAGGGCCGTCTATGCCTTCGGATACATCGAACAAATTCCATTGCTTGAGGTGTTCAATGATAACCTCGCAAACAACTCTGAATCCATACTGAGCACCGTAATGAAGAGGGGTTCTGCCAGAAAGATCTTTGGCCAGAAGCCCAGGTCTTTGATGGGGGCGTAGGTGATCC
Source organism: Talaromyces sp. PYS2103 (assembly GCA_023625975.1). NCBI lineage: Eukaryota > Fungi > Ascomycota > Eurotiomycetes > Eurotiales > Trichocomaceae > Talaromyces > Talaromyces sp. PYS2103. The sequence goes on along the minus strand of JAMAGB010000008.1, from coordinate 691,450 downwards.
AACAGATATTGCAATAGTGAGACTGACTCATCATCCCTAGTCAAAAGCTGCTTTTGATGAGCTTCTTTTACAACGTTTCGCGGTGGTTGCAAGCTCGGCGCGGCAGCAGGTGTAATATAGGTGGTTTCCTCCGGGTATTCCAGCGAGACTGCTGCAGAAGGATCAGAGTCCGAGGTACTTTGAGCCCTGCCAATAGAAATCACAAGTCGGTGAATGCAATTCCGCCTGTTGATGTCATCCTCCTCTTCTAGTGAATCTATCTTCCCTAACAAGACCTCAATGGAGGATCTAGCCCGAGAACTGATTGCGCGTTGCAAGAGATTCTTCTGGACCATTGGGTAGATAAATTCTCCTTGCTCGGTGGCAGAGACTTTTAAGCTTTCGAGTTGTTCTAACAAAGCCCTGGTATCGTCCTTCCGAAGCGCTGCGTCGACGGCTGAGAGCAGACTTGAGGGCAAGTTCAAGTTTGGTCGAGAGGGAACTTTTGATAAAGTCAAAGACTTGACGGAGTCCGAGTCATCTGAGACCTTTCGGTCTCCAAAGACGGACAGCCACTCATTGATCTTGGAGGTTGCTTGAGTGAGTTGGGAATTGGTTGCGAACGGCGCAGGATCGACCTTTGCCGCGAGGTATCGCTTTTGTGCTTCAGCTCCAGGGATCTTTTTGTCGAGCTTCTTGGTGATTTTGATGAAGCCACGGCGGTTGACCTCACCGTACCATTGCAGCTTCCGAAGCTGTCCTCGAAGCTCCAAAAGAGCAGTGACAAGGTCTCCAATGTCTTCTGCATCAAGAGCTTGTCCGGCAGCCAAGGAATTCCCAAAACGATCCTCCAATATCTTGAGACGTCGTGTGAAGTCGCTCAGCTTCTTGTTATAAAAGTGATCTACATCCTCGAGATTTCGATCGAGCGAGTAGAAGAAGCCTAGCAGGAACAAGACCGTCAGTATGGGCATGCCAACTCACGACAGGAAGGATATAGGCACTCACCCACGAGGTCAACATCATCCTTTGCTTCTTGGCTATCAGAAGCAGATTTGATGAGCTTTTTCAAAGCTTTATAGTTGATATACGAGGAGCTCCACTCCGGGACAACGTTTCGAGGAAGATTGCGACCGAACTTCATATTGCACACACAAGAGCCTCACGTTTGACCTTTTGTTTCCGATGGCTTTTTGATACTTTTGATCACGGCGCAAGCTGGACTGACTGCCAAATAAAACAATCTCACGAAATCCAAATCGAAATCGTATACGGGAAGTAGAGCTTTCGAATTAGGGTTCTATTTGCGGAAGGAAGCGGGGCCCGGCGTAGAGAGACACCAAAAAGCTCTCGGGATTTTTAAAAAATCGAAGATCCAAAGCAAACAGCACAAAGGAAAAAGGAGATACTGTTCGAAAGAATAAGAGGGTCCATCTGAGCTAAATGACCTGCATTTTTCTCTGCGTGAATTGTCGAGCTGGATGTTGAAGAAGAGTTGGACTTGTCAAATAGACTTTTGGGGGGGGAAATGCGGTAAAGTTGTCACTTTGGAGTCGAAGGACTGAAAGGAAGAACAGAGTCAACGACCTCATCAGTAATCAATCACGTGAACTTTCTTATCAGAACATCGAAGCCAGAGGGGAATTAGAAGGGTAGCTTTCGACACTAAAAACAGGCTAGGACATGATAGATCAATAGCTCAAGCCATACTTACCTGCTTAGGCAGTGTGTTCGGAGCTGGTGTCTCCTACAGTCGAGCTGTGCACGGTACAGAGGAGAACTGAGAAAGAAAAAGTAGATCTCGCGAGTTCGGCCAGAGAGCTGGCAGTGGTGACGGAGTAGAGCGGAGTGTGTAGTGAGAAACAGGAATTATGATTTGATACCACTAATCAATCTTTTCCAAAGGAAGCAGCCATTGTGAACAGATTGATGGCCATCAGAAAAGGCCCCAGAATAAATGACGAGAAGCCTGATAGAGAGCAGAAATAATGGAGTCAAGATGGATTCACGGGAAGCTTGATGGCAGGCGGTGCCCCACCAATCGGCCGAAGTAGATGAAGCGTATTGTAAATACAGTAAAATGCCGTACAGATTGCAGAGTCATACGCCAGATTGTGGTAATTAATTACGAGAAATTGTAATCCGCCGGAATGTCCTGGAAGCCAATTACGAAGACTTCTCGGTCACATGCTTCCAGCAACGGACACCTGAGGCCGTGATTGCCAGATCATCTCTGGGTTCTCAGAGCGAGAGAGAGCACGTGTTCGGATGGTGACTGCTAGTAGTTAGTCCTGGTCTTTGACAGATAAGAGTAGGTATGGCGAATTGTCGGTCCTCGCCAGAGGAGAAAATGTTTTCGCGGTTAGGGCACAACAATTAGGATACGCACATGCATGGATGTCAATCATTAATTCATGTATCATTCTATGAACCAGTCAGTTCTAAGCCGACTGTCCCTCGTAAGAAAGCTCGTCGAAACATATCTAAGAGTACAAATGCACAATCATCTCACAGCTCCGTATGTAAAGAAAGCGCGCGCCCAGTTGAAAACAACACCATAACGCCCCGTCATAAAGATCTAAAGAACAAGAATAGAAAGAAACTCAAACATCAAGAAAAGAAAGAGCCATATCGTGGTAAAAAGGGTTTCCCGTGACATTGTCCGAAAAGTCATGGTAAGATAGAAAAGCCGGGAACATCGTTCAAGGAAGGAGGCCGTCTAAGCTTGACTCTGCTCCACTAATGGCTTCAACGCTTCGACACCAGCCTGCAAGATGGCTGGGTTGGAAGAACGCTTTAGACAGCTCTTGAGAATATCCACGCCATTCCCTTGTTTGACAGCATCCAAAGCACGCTTCCCAATATCACCGGATGGAATACATGTTAGGTTGCGAACCGAGACAATGCCTCGATGAACGAGGTCGTCGTTGTTCTCCTGACAGAGACCAAGCAAGAGATTCACACCCCGCGGTCGCTCCAACACGGCAGAGATTGCAGCATCATATTCTGTCAGCATAGCCAAAGCCCCTCCAGCCGCCCGTCGTGTAGCAACGTCGTCAACGTCAGTTAAAGCAAGAAGCACATGTAGGCGCTGAGCTGCACGTTTTGAGCCGTCTGCAAACTTGACAATGCCGGATTCACAAGTCATCAGATTACAAACGAGCTCACACGCCGCCCGCTGGATGAAGGTGTTATTAGACAATAGCAAATCTTCCAGCCTATCCCATGCTTGTCGCACGATCGTCTCGGATGCTGTGCTGTCCGGAGAAGAAGCCAGATTAGTGAGAGCCAACAGAGACTCAAATACTGGAAGAAGATCCCGTGGTTGCTCTGCGGAGAAGGAAACTTCTGGTGGCTTGAGAAGGGCAACCAAGGGCCGGATGGCAGAGGTGATTTGTGGGAAACCTGAATAGGGGAAAACGTGAGACGGGTTAACTGATATCAAAATGCGAGCCAGCGCAAGTGATGCATTGTGTGTAGTTTCATTAAAGGTGGGAACAGGGCTACCAGTTTTAGGGCCCAAAATGTAAAGCAGCAGCTTGACCGCACCTTGCTGAGCTAGCTTGCCTCGGGTTTTGGAGTTCTTCGACAAGGATAGGAGTATCTTGCTTGTGAGATCATGAATCGATTTCAGACTCGACTTCCCACACTCCACAAGAAGAGGCATGATGTTAGCGTCAATGAGCGCTGTGCAGCGTTTTGTCACTTGCAGATCATCTTCGAGCTCATTAGGGGTCGAGGGAGTCTTGGAAGCTTCGGCGTACGCCTTCAACTCTGAGATTTTCTTTTGTTCCTCCGACAAACTGGGTAGATATCGTGTGATGTTGGCAATGATCATGAGTCCTCCGTATAACAGAGTTGTATCCTCCAGATTCGCGTGGAGGACGTCAAAGAGACCTTTCAAAAAGACGGGATCATATGCCAGCTGCTCTTTAACATCGGGTTTCACCGATGAGAATGCCAAACCCTCAATAGGATTGTGAACGTTGGTGACTTTGTGGTCCGACATTTGCCCTTTGAAACGATTGACTAAATCTTGGACACTGTAATTGTTATCCTCTTGAGCCTTATCGGCTGATCCTGAACTTCCCTGTTTTTCGGACGTTCTCACTTTTGCTAGGACCACAGCAGCCAGTTCCGAACTTGCATCTGTTCCGTTGGAGAGGATATGAGAAAGCCATTCACCGCAATTCTTGCTTATTGCTTCACGGCACAACCGATCCATACATGCAGCGTTAAACAGCTCCAGAAGGGCCAACTCAACCTTTGGTGACTTGGCTTCACGGTGAAGAAGTGGTACAATGGACGGTAGGAAACCCTCAGTCAGGAGAAGCGACGACGTGAGTGCTGGAACAAGGGGGAACACAGCGGCGGCCGCAGAAAATGCGACAATCAAATCATCGTTTCGGGCTTTCGCAACTTTTGCTGTAATCAGGTTAGAGAAGCGTTTCTGTCCGACTTCTTTGGAAGTTTCCAGGTATTTCGCAGTTGCCAGAGTAGCTTGGCCCCTGACATCAAGAGGCAGCCTGTAATCCAGCGATGACAAGATGACATCGAAACCTTCATCATCTATAAGGTGTTGCAACTTCTCCGCATCGACAGCCAGCAACCTGGTGATTCCCTTCAGGGATCGTCCATCCTGATCATGACCGGATTCCATCAATTTCGCAATAAAAAGTTGAAACAGCTCGCTTTCGCAGTGCGAACGAACGTCTTCCGAAGGCCACAGAGTTGGGTCGAGCACTACTGTATCCAGACATACCACAGCATTATCGCCCCGATCGTAGATTTCGTCAAAGAACGTCGTCACTGAGACCTGGAGTCGCGAGGAGAAAAGCCGCCGAACGCTGACGGTCTGTCGTACTAAGCCAGAGATGATTTCATCTTGGGTGGCAGAAAGCGATGCTGGATCCTTGGCTAGGATAAGATTGAGACATTCCAAAGAGACATCACCGGGAGGACTTGACCCGTCTGCATGCAAATACCGTGCAGCATCTTTCCCAGCATTTTCATTCTTTCCCGTCACGTATTGTCGACATAGATCCAAGAGGGGGTGGCCACTCTCCTCCTCGCCGCGTATTTTGAGAAAAGCCGCTTTCACTTCATCGTTCTCTGGTGCGAGGGAAAGGGCTTCACGTAGGTTTCTCGATGCGGCCTGGACGTGGTTGCGAGTTAATATCGGATTTCACTTCGCTTGAGTAGATAGTCGTTGCATTCTGTGGCATACGCACCTCTTTGTGACCAGCATCGATCAACTCGACAGCTTCACGGGATAATTTTATGGCGCGATCTTCGATCTTCGAGTCCACCATTTCAGAAACGACAGTCGAGCCGCAAGAGTAGGATTTGATATCTGTTATGGTGGTGGTCGCCTCCTCCTGAGGTCGTCAAGCACCGAAGGTGGTGAATATCGAGAGGAGAAATCAATCAGTGGTGGCGTTGTTTGGGGAAGGAGGAATATTTTGAAAGTTCAGTGCCGGGAAGGTGCGGCCAAATAGGTAAGTTGGGTTTTGCTGTCCGTGACAGCTGACTATATGAGCGATGATAGAAGCCGGGGTAGTCAGAGAAAAATGAGTAGATAATGCAGGCAGTCACGACATGGCGTTACTCGTTGCGATATGAACTGGAGTTTGTCATGATCTGTGATGACACCTAGCGTAACACCAGCAAAAGAAATAATATTTTAGATGCGTCCGATCCATTGATTGGTAATGTAATTAAGGGTACATCAATACAGGACTGTCCAATCAGATGCTTTTTAACAGGGCATCTGGCTGTTCTGCAAAACACGGAGTCTTTACTAGCGGTAATCATGTCGTTATCTGGTCTTGCCCCTCCTTATCGGATCATCGGACGCCGAAGACAGACAACCTAGTACCTACTCTATATTATTCTTGGCCTTTATCTCCAGGAAAAAAACAACAGCTGGATTCCGCCAGTCGTAGACATATCGAGTCAGGCAGGTTACTAGGTGGTTGGGGGCGTTGAGGCGCTGTGAGTACGTAGTGGTGGGTGGTATGAATTCAGTGTCCAAGGTCGAATCTGAGTGAGCCGCTCTGGCACGTTCCTCTGCCCATTTTTAGGCCCTACGGAATTAAGACGGACAATGGCCGGGATGAGACATCAAGGCAGAGCAGTCAACAATCATCGATGTAGGCTGAGCATGGCATATGTAAGAGCTGTACGGAGTACTCCATACAATTGCACGTACAGTTTATGGCTTTATGCACAAGGCGGAGCTATACGAATCAGGTTAAGGCGATGCACCGGCCAAGGTCCGCCCAGACCGAGCCCCAGTCACATGACCTGCCAAGATGTAGTGTGCGAATTCTGTGTTACGCCCTTATCTTCTCAGATATGAAAATCATTCGTTAGATGCTGAAGATCAAACTTGGCAAGTTCCAAGATGAGCCTACCTCACGAATAGAGCAATAATAATGACACCATTGAAAATATGTTTGAAAGTGCCTCCACCAGTTGTTGTAGAGATATAGCACTAGCCATAATCAGAAGGCGGTCAGCCTAGCCCGGACTAGTCAGTATCGAGCTAGCTCGGCGTCGCAGATCTTCCACTTCCAATTTGTTCATTCAAGCTTCAGCTTGACTTTGATTTGCCTGGATCCAAGCATCTACAAAAACTCATTATCATTTCTCCAGAGCCACAACATAGACAGTGCCGGTGCTGGTTCATCCGAACCTTCATCTTTCTGTTCATGATGCGCTCTACCCTCGTCACACTTGCCATCCTTTTACGATGAACGCCGTGGATGCTTCGGAGCATTATGAAAGTGTTGCTAGTGGTGAGCGGACTACTTAACATACGTAGCATCGAAGCTTTAATCTAGTCATTAATGATCTTTACTTGCTTGCACAGAACCAGCGCCTTCGCTCCTTGCAATCGTACTCGATATCAATCCCTATGCCTGGGCACTGCTTGAAGACCAGCTGCCTTTCTCCAAGGCACTGGCCAACCTATTAGTGTTTATAAATGCACACCTCGCGTGCAATTACACAAACGAAGTTGCTGTGATCGCATCTCATAGCCAGCGTGCTGCGTGGTTGTATCCTACGCATAACCAACAACAAAAGACCTCGTCAGACCGATTGGATGCCGATGGAGATACTGAAATGAATGGACAGGAAGCGCACAACGGTCATGCTTCGCGTACCACTACCCAAAATAACATGTATCGTCCATTTCGATTGGTCGAGGAACAAGTGCTGGAGAATGTCCGAGAACTTTTGGCTTCGACAAATGCGTCTGACGTGACCGCCACTTCGACCATGTTAGCCGGTGCCTTGACATTAGCGCTCAGCCATATCAACCGACGAACCATGACCTGGACAGAAACACATGGGAACAGTAGCGTCGACACTGCTAATGCGCCTGCGAGTTCATCATCAGCTACGGCTGTCGCGGGCAGTTTGGGACTCCAAAGTCGGATTTTGATTGTTTCCGTCAGCAGTTCTACAGATTCTGCACATCAATATATCCCGATTATGAATAGCATTTTCGCGTGTCAACGACTACATATCCCCATTGACGTCTGCAAGCTGAGTGGCGATGCCGTGTTCTTACAACAAGCGTCAGACGCTACACGAGGAGTCTACATGTCTCTGACCGAGCCTCGAGGCCTGCTGCAGTACCTCATGATGGCATTCCTCCCCGACCAGCGGTCTCGCAAACATCTTATCCTACCGTCACGAGTCGATGTTGATTTCCGAGCGGCTTGTTTCTGTCATCGGCGCGTGGTCAATATCGGGTTTGTGTGCTCGATTTGTCTTAGTATCTTTTGCGAGCCGCCAGAGAACGGCGACTGTTTGACGTGCGGCACGCATTTAGAGATAGGAGATTATGGTGCAAGGCCAGCGGTGCTGGGGAAGAGGAAGAAGAAAAAGAAAGCACGCTTGAATGGGTCGTCAGCAACCGCCACGCCAACTCCGACAGCGACGCCTGGATGATCTTACATTTATTTACTGGAAAGGGTTAACTTAAACATGCCTGATAAGATCGTTTATGAACCAAACAGATTTATAGAAGCTATTCATGTGACGAATGCTCGTGGTCAGTTGATCAACATTATTCATACTCCCTTTATATGCATAGACCCGATTACGCATAACCTATCAGGTTTCATCCTTTTGTTATCCTTTCTTCTTAAAAGACTTGAAGCAAACAAGGTGGGGTCTGAGGCATATGATACCTAATCTTTCAGGCTGTCAGATCGTAAGATAAATAAATAGCGGCGGGGTACCTAGCCTTTTTTCTCTTCAGACATCTTTTTCAAGCAGTACCTACTTTCGTCAGACAGAACACTTCTTCGAACAAGGTATGACTTTGGATTTTACATGATTCTTATATTCAACTAACAAGTCATAGCAGACAAACCTCCAACTTCCTCATCTTTTAGCGAAGAACAAACAATGTCCCACCCATCCTGCCCCAAGTGCGGTGCCTCCGTCCAAGGAGAGAACAAGAGCTGTGGCTCTTGCGGTGCTGTACGTTTCTATTGTCTCTTCTTATCATTTGAGGGAACAACCCACTAATAAATAATATGGATGATAGACCTGCCCTGTTTAAGATGGATCATGATACGAGAGACTCAACTATGCGATTTGCGCCAGGAGGGATGATGGTCTTTATCGATTCTAGTACATCCATAGGTTCAATAAAGATCTTTAAACATTAAGAAACGCGTCTATCTGGGAATCTAAATATCGTTATAACAAAACAGTTCCAAAGGTATATGGTCAGATTATATCACGAGGCACCTCTCGCCGCGACGGTGATGGTCTCAAATCAACAGATGTCCGGCTACTACCCGATAAAGACTGAGGCTTTTGATGACCGTCAAGTTGTTGCTGTTGGAGGATTTCGATCACATCTGAGCCATGCGGTGAGGAGCGGTCGTGCCTATGGTGGATATGGTGATCGTATGATGACCTCGCTCCTCGGAATATGTTCTGATGATGCGAATCATCCGTTGCATGATTATGAGGATGTAAAGGATTATGTATCGTCAATGCACGTCTGATACCTCCAATAGTAGTGGTGCCACTGCTACTACTACCAGTACATTCCTCAGCAACTGGAATCTCATCATCATTCTCATCCCCATCCTGCCTCGAAAACCGATTATTCAAAATCGCCGAATGCCGTTGTGGATTCGCCGTACTATTCGTCGGTAAAGGCTCGTTATTCGACAAGAGCACAATCTCGATGGGATGATCGTCTTGCACTGTTGGGACATTGCGTAGTTTGTAGATTAGGTTAAGTATGGGGACGGAGAGGCCGTGGATGATAATTGAGAAGAAGACCAGCCAATATACCACTGTCATGTCATTAACATCTCAACTATGCATGCAATAAGAAGAGATTGTTGACTTACCTGGAATCATCGCACTGGTCAACTTGTTAATTTCATCGTCGCTCTCTCCAGGGTCGGGGAAGAGTTGTCTCGCATATTCAACAGAAGATATGGCACCGATTCCTACGCAAGTCTTAACTTCTAACATCTCACTTAACAGACGAAAAGGGGAGAAGTTACCAATCGGCCCAAAATATCCCATAAATAACGCCTCCTTCCAATCCCAACATACCTTCGACATAAACCGATACGAGATCAGAATCGCCGGAATCCGTCTAAACGCCAACACCAGAAACCCCAACGCAAACAGTCGTCCGGGCGTAAGTCCATGATCAGTAACCTTTGAGACGTTCGTTAAAGAATCCCATGGCATTATCAATCCAAGAAAAATGAAAGCGGCGAAATTAAGGACCCGTTCGAGGATGTTGTTGAATGAATCGTGGCGGAGATGGACTTCGGTTAGGAAGTGGCCATCCCAGTTTAGGGCATTGCCAGCTGCGAAGCAGGCGAGAGTCTCGTCTGCGCCGAAGCAGCCGCAGGTCCCGACGATGAAGATCTAATTTATTAGTATGTCCTGTCACAAGAAGAAGTAGGGGGACTCACTCCCATGGCAAGAGGCATAAGCAGATAACTCTCATTGTCGACCCATTTTCTGTCGCCATACAGTCAGTATAATGCCATACCATAACACAGACCCAAAGGGAAAGACAAACCTCTTCACAGCCCAATTCAGAACAGCCCTACACAACGTCCCGACAATAGCACCATACGAAAACCCTAATATCACCATAAACAGCACCCCTTCAATCGCCCAATGCTTCAACGCCGTATCCAGACCCCCTCCATACTTTCCCTGTTCCTCCGCACCAAGCTGATCCGGTATTCCTTCTGCATGGTCCATTTCACTCAGAGAAATAGCATTTGCGCTTGTGCCATCGTATCGTAAGAGTGCAACCGCAAATAAGAGAAACGGAAATCCGAAGCCGTCGTTCCCCCCGGCCTCAGAGGAGATGAATTCGCGTAGGTGTCGGCGGACGTAGTTTTCGGCAAAGGGGCCTTTGGCGATTGCTTGGGAGAGTACGGGGTCTGTGCAGGTTACGCATGAACCGATTATGAGTGCTGATACCTGCTTGGCATTTCAGTTGTTATGCAAATTCAAAGGGGGGAAGGCTGGATAGCATACCCATGAAATCTTGGGCACGACCAACATGATACACCCAGTTGTGCAGAGCCACATGATAGTCATAACTGGTAAAAGACAGATAGTCATTTCGACAGCGCGCTGTTTCTGGTATTGTTTCGGAAGTTCGTAGCCGACTTTGACTAGTTGGATTGCGATGACGACGCGTGTGAGATTCTGGTTCAAGATCAGTTTTTTTTATCTTTGCAACCTGTGGAGGAAACGATGGGCAATGTACGTATGCAAGTTCATGAATATCATGATAAACACCGGCATGATTCCAGTCCGCTACATTGATCAGATTTGCAGCGACAGGACCGACTATGATACCAAGGACAAAGGCCGGTACTGCATGCATTAATTTGAGTCCATACACATCAGCAAAATAGAGGTATTTGACACTCACACGCTTCACCAAGATACCATACATGCTGCAACCAAGCTGATATATAACCATAAGCGAGTATAAAGGCGCCTTCGAAGATCTGTTAGCTCGATTTTTGCCCTTGTTGGTAGTAGGCAATCCCGTACCGAAAACACTCAATGACACATTTACGTTCGTTATGTCGAGAATTGGCTTCAACATTTTGATCTTCTAGATAGGTAGTGGCAAGAAGATCCTTTGAGTTTAGTAGAGAGAATGGAGCTCTCCTCCAAGGGAGCGAGGTCACGTAATTCAATCGCTCATACAATCATTTGACTCCTCAGATGGGACAAGATGTCGACTCATGGAACATATTACCTGGGTTGCTTGACAAATACACCATTCGATGCGTACAATCCGTCAACAGAAAGATGTATGGTTTTCTGCCAACACAGAACCGCGGCATGGATGATATGACTCCAAAGGTATGTACGGATTATCCCCAAGCGGATTCTACCTGGTATGACCCCGATAACCGCTGAAAGAACATAATCTCAGCCCCATGATCCATCCCTATCAGTCGGCGACATGCTGGCAGCTTGCGAGTAAACAGTACGTGTGTGGCACCGAGTTATAAAAAAGCAAATACAAGGGCAAAAAAGAACGCTTTCTTGATAGACAAGCTTTTGAGGTACGTCTTCGGCAATGGTAAACATGCCAGTGATGCCACAGCGGAATGGAAAATGGAATGTTAAGCAAGGGAGATGTAATACCTGTACGGGATATGCCATCTTTATCAATGCGATCTACGTACGTAGTTAGAAGATAGGAGATACGTACTCCGTACCTGGTTACAGTGGACTTTTCAGTGGGTGAGCCCTTGCAGCAAGTTGCGAACGCTCGAATTTCCTATTTAGGAAATTTGTAGTCGTCTTGCATGTGAGATCACTTTTGCTATACATATGTATGCTACGATTATCTCTTATCTATAAAGTATTCAATTGAGGCTTTACTGAGATAAGGATACAATACACGACATTTTGGATATCTATCGTGAGAGAAAAAGATATTCCTATGTCTTCGAAAATGCAGTACCTAAGAACCGGTTAGGGCTTTTGACTATGCTATGTTGGCATCATTCGTACATTGTCGCCGGTCAACGGTCTAGCAAGTCTACTAACAAGTCTTCGAGTAGATTAGAATTTGAGTATCTATGGAATTCAAGATAGATAGGAGATCGGGCAAGACTTCATTTAACATCACGTCCAGATCCCATATAACATGAAAGAGGACTACCTACATATGCTTTGAATGATTCTCAACTTTTATATACGTACTAAGATAGGTACAAGTTATTTACAAGAATACCAGATACATAGCAAAAACAACAACCTGCACAAAACCGATCACACGCGCCGCCAAGAGAAAGCTTGTCTTTTTGACGTGAGCCGATATCTAGGTAACTTGCTACGTACATACAGTATTCTACTACATATGTACATACAAAAGATTATGTAGATCATAATCTGTCCACATACTTGCGCGGGGAGTTTAAAGGGGCATGTATGTATACGCTTAACTTACATAGTTACATAGTACTAGCAGCTTGAAGAATGTAAGATGAATAAGAAATAATGTTGATCCGGAAGGCCGAATGTATGTTGCCGGATATCCTTTTTCGGAGGAACAATTATCACATGTCAGAGCATGTGACATTGTATAGTTATTTACTACTTTCCATACTAGTAGTCAAAAACATTATGATAAGCTAAAGATTCGTGTCTAATTACTGCAAGATACTCGACCGGTAGAATCAAATCCTGAAGAATGGCAGGGTAGAAAAAAGGATATACATATGTCTAGAAAAGAAAGAGCCGTCATACTCAACTTATAGGACCGCTATCAAGCAGTCTTCTTCCAGGCGGACCACAGGCCAATCAATGAACTGATGGTTCCAGCAATTCCAACCAGGCCATCATCAAGCTTGACATAACCCAGAGTTGAAAGAGGAATACTCAAATCACAGAGATCAGAGACGAGTTGGATACGAGCAGCGACGCGCTCACTATCACAAGTCATTAGCACAGAAATCAACAAGCAGGGGAAAAAGAGTCATACCGCTCAATCTTCTTAGCCTCCACAACACCCTCTCCCTCCTTCCTATCAACCGTCTTCTCCCTCTCCTGCAATCGATAGAGGGTATAGACACCCGCGACAACACTACAAACCAACCCAGACAACCAAGCCCGATAAGAATACTCCTGCAACTTCTTCGCCGAATCAAACTTCTTAAATCCCAACGCATCAACGAGCGTGATAGAATCCAAGGTTAAATAACCGGCATACCCCAATTGGCGACCAACCGTCAGATTCTTCAGCACGGCGTCGGCGGGGACTTTATTGTCAAAGGCCACGGAGGCGGCTTTGATGTGTTCGACAAATTTACCAGCTCGCATGATTTTGCGGGTGAGGCCGAATTGTTTTTTCAGGGCGTCCCAGGGTGCGATTGCAGAGGTTGGGTTGTTGGTGCGAAAGAGGTACCAGGCGTAGAAGCGGGCGAAGTATTGGATTGTTCGGAGGGCTTTGTCTCTGCCGACTGGTTTGATCGTTAGGATTGATTGCAATTAAATGAAGTTCAACGACGTTCCACGACAGTCGATCGGGTATGATGGTGAGAGAGGCAAAAGAAAGACTCACGTGTTGTTGCGAGAAAGCGTAGATAATGAGCCACCGAGGGGTGGTACACCAAAGCGTCTGCAACCATCTTGCTTAAGCGTCGATTATGACTATCTGTCAATTTGACTTTTCTCAAAGATCGATGAGAAGTCACAACCGATGGCAGAAAAGTTCACCTGGTTGTGATTGTGAACTGAAAGCGCAGTCCGGAGTGAGGCCGGATATCTGGGGTGAAAGGTGGATCATGGCTGATTCAGCCGAGGTAAATACGGGGTCAGGTAATTTACGAGCATTACTGTATTGATTTGTTCGGTACAGATTGCTTACATCGACGTATCACTGTAACTATCATTCTTTGTCTACCTAAGCCATACTACTACAACATACTCTCTCTACACCATCATCTCCTGTCTACTCGGATGGCTTACTACCCATGGTCGAAGTATCGTATCCATTCGCCTCAAGGAACTCTCGGAAACGACGGTCCTCCTCGGAAATAGTATCCTATATATATGAGTCAGCTAGACTGCGATAGGTGCAGGGCCAAGGCAAGCGGGAACGTACCTGTCCAATATGAGGAACAAACAACCAGCAAACCACCGCACTGAAAATGCAGAGTGAACTAGAAATAATGAAAGGATCCTGGCCAGCGCGAATCTTGTTGGGAGCATGGTTCTGCGCAATGGGCAACACATAGGTACCGACAAAGGCACCGATTTTGCCTATCGCAGCGGCAATACCGTAGTATTGGCCTCGAATAGCCGTTGCGCTGCTCTTGGATGCGATAAGACCGATGTTGTCACCGGGACCAAGTTCACCGAGGGCGGAGAAAATGCTGATTCTATGTCAGCTAGACTACCCTCTTGGTAGGGTTTTTGCCTGAAGGGAAGACTCACCCGAAAACAACGACGAAAGCAGCAACATATTCCGGTGTTCCGAGTTGCTTGTAAGCTGCGGTCATGATAAACCCAACGACACCTTGCGCAAACACACCCCATGCCAAGGTTTGCTTGGGACCAACCCAGTCAGCGAGAAAGGCGCCGGCGATGGATCCAGGAAGATAAAAGACGTTGGTGAGAATGCCCCAGGCCAAACTCTGCCAGAGAGGAGCGGAGTCGCCGAGGATGATATCGAGCCATTTGGTCGAGTAGATACTGAAGGAGAAACTGGAGAAGTCGTAGACGAACCAAATCAAGCTGACGACGAGCAATCGCTTCCAGTAAAACCTGTGACACGTTAGTTCCAATCTATCGCGGGTGATAGATCGAGGGGAAAACATACTTGATAATCAGACCGTACGGGTACTTGTGCATACGCTCCCGGTTGAACTCTTCGGGCTCTTTCAACTTGTACCGCAACCACAGCAGACTGAGAGGAGGCACAACACCCAAAGCAAGACAGATACGCCAAGCAACACGGAGATGATTCTCTGTGGTAATCACAACAACCACAGTGGCCACAATAGACGCAACCACATACCCGGAATCAATCATGAAATCGGTGAAAAAGACAAACCAACGGTTTCGGTGACCAGACTTCAACTCTCCGGTACTCTCAGATGCAGCGACGGAACCGGCAGGGTATTCACCACCGATACCAATACCGAGGAAAAAACGATAAGCAGTTAGGGCAGCAAAGAGACCTTCTTGGCTACCCCCGGCGCCGTAGGCACCGGCACTAAGGGCACTGAAGACGATGAGAATAATGGTGGCAATGAAGAGAGACCATTTACGCGACCAGTAGTCACTCGTGATACCAAAGGCCAATTGACCGACAACGGTTCCCACGAAGGCAATGGAACTGACGTTACGACTGGCAGGGGAGTTGCTGTACGTGTCGGGATAGATTTTGCCGAGCATAGTATTGACTGAACCAATGATCTGGAACATGTCAATTTTTTGTTTTGTTATTTGAGCAAACAAGTAGTACGAATGCAGCTTACCCCGTTCAAATAACCGTCCGAGAAAAGACCAGCACCACAAGCAATAACAGGCCAGGATCGCT
Source organism: Talaromyces sp. PYS2103 (assembly GCA_023625975.1). Taxonomy (NCBI): domain Eukaryota; kingdom Fungi; phylum Ascomycota; class Eurotiomycetes; order Eurotiales; family Trichocomaceae; genus Talaromyces; species Talaromyces sp. PYS2103. The sequence continues at coordinate 675,879 of JAMAGB010000008.1, read as the reverse complement.
CCCAACGTGACTTTGGCAAGGCATCAAGAGGAGTTTCCGTGTCGTAAGAACTCATGGCATTCTTTTCGTCCACAGGTTGCTGTGTCATGACACCCTTTTCGATTGGGTCCGACATGGTTGGTAGGCTTGCGGGTGGACGAATATCCAAGGTTACGATCGGGAGACAAAGAGATGGATAGAAGGAAGACTTTATGGAGAAAATTACTCAGGGCGAGTGCACCAGCACTGGACAGTGCGTACTGAGGTATACAGACTGAGACAACACGAGGAGGCCGAGGAAAAGAAAGGAATCAAAGAAATACGGTGGGGGAGGATCGCCTCTTATAAGCTGCAAGAATCTGCATACTACACAAGTTGCATACGAAGTAGGATCGTATCATTGTACAGTTATCTCTGCCACTTTAGCCAACTTCCAAGGACCAGGTACCCTGCTAGGCCGTACACGGTTATTCGATGGGTCCGTAATTTGTTTCCTGATTGCAGCGACTGTTAGATTCTGATATGGAGTCGCGAGCGAGGTGGAGACATCACAAGCATCGCGCTCCAATGAACTGGATACTAGATATTGAAAATGGAGTCCACATAGACCACTACCTCTACAATGCCAGGAAAAATCTAGTTAATTAACTGGCTAACTAAATAGCTAGAGATACGTAACTGCACGAGACCTATCAAGAGGTAAACAAGAAAAGAGTTCTTTCGATTGCAACGCCACTAAGTGCCACTAACACGCGATCAGTTAGTGTTCATGAAAAGCATTGGCGCAGCGGCCGCTCCGAGGATCCTTCGAGAAAAATATCCAGTGGATTCATCCAATGGAAAATTTTCATCCCGCTCCACCATTGCTGCAGGTCTATCGAATATTAAAATATTAAAATATGAACTTCAAATAATGATATTCACGTCAAAACGACAAGCGCTGGAAGTATCCGTGGTTCATGATGGCGACCCGGCATTCACAGGGTCCGGTCAATAGGATCATCATCGACAATGTTCTTCATCTCTCGGCGCCGTGTCCAGTGTCCACCATCCAGCCTAGATACCGAGGCAGCACGCAACGTCGTTCAAGATCAGAACTTTTCAGTCATGGATACGATGATGAATGAAAACGATATACTGGATCAGGCAACCTGTTGATGCTAAGCTTTTTAGGCCCGGCCCGCAACCCAGAAGCCATATAAAAATACAGCCACTGAGCCAATGACTGCTGCTCACTCGCGCACGAGATGGATTCATCTTAAACAGCTGGTTCCGGCCAGGATCCATCTACACTCCTTGCCTCTCAAGCTGAGCTGCCAAGTTCCAGCTCGAGGTCGTACGTATACTCATGAAATCCATTCCAATCACGCTTCGATTCAAACCACGTGCAGCGCGTCTTCGGATCCTTCTGTCTGATATAGAACGTCGTTGCGTGATCTACGAACTGTTTCTAGACCCTCCTAGGTCGTAGACCATCGTCCGGTTAACACCTCCGAGGTCCATAGTTAATAGCTATGCACGTACTAGTAGCCACCAGGTACATGAGCTATTTACGTGCATGAACTGTACAATGTTAATTTTGCCGAGCACGTGGGCAGGGTTGAAATAAACCGCATGAGCTGTTGAATCAAGGATGCGAGGTTCAACTCTTCAAAAGCATCTCCGTACTCATCATCTATGTACAATTAATAATTATACTTCCCACGGGTGTGGACCTATCACTATCCGTACTGCTCTTATCAGCCTCCCAATGCCACTGACTCACCTTCATAGAGGGCGGTAGATTAAATCAGTCAAGCATGTATCAATTTTGTCCGATAATTTTCCTTTAGCGTCATCACCCCGAAACCTTCATGGGCCACCCAGTTCTACAGGAGCAATGGCTGATCTCACCCAAGACAATGCTATGAGGATATCAAAAGCCACCGTCGACGATGTCTTTTACGTCAAATCTATGGTCAACGCCGCATTCTCCAAGTACATAGATCGTATCGGCAAACCACCGGCTCCCATGACAGCCGATTACAGCCACATTGTCAGAACGCAAGATACCTTTGTTCTGCGGGATAGTAACGTCGTCGATGGATCAAGAAGGGTAATCGGATTTATCGCACTGAGCCAACAATCCGACTCTGACCTCAAGGCGAATGCGGTTTCGGTCAACATCGATATCCTCGTGGTGGATGCTTCGGCTCAAGGACGGGGGTACGGGCGGGCATTGATGGATCATGCAGAGAACGAGGCACGTCGAAAAGGGATTCGGGCTGTGACGGTCTGTACCAATGTTAAGATGTACGAAAATATAGGTCTATACAAAAAGATGGGATTTGTGGAGGTTGGACGACGGAGTGAAGAGGGCTTTGATCGAGTGTTTTTTCGAAAAGACCTGTCCACAGCAATTGATGATGAAGCTGAATAAGTTTAATGGTCACTGTAGATAGCTAAGATAGCGACTCGAGACATCTCAGGAAAGCGAACTGGTGCAAATCAATTGAATGATTGATTGTTATAGCTCGGAGCGGAAAAACAAGTGCCCGGACAGCTCAGCAACTTGCTTGCTCCGTCATCCAAGCTCCAAGCTCACTCACAATAACCACATCTCCAAACCGCTCTTCCTCAACTCACCTTTATCTTGAGGAGCTCGCATATCTCCTCGTTTGTATCAGATTATTTAAATCTAATCATTCAAAATGGCCGATCCACAGTTCGCCAAGTATCCCGACCTGTCGCTCGCGCAGGACATCTTCAACATCTCGAATCCGTCATGTGCCTCTGCAGTACGACAGAACTCTTTCAAGAGACTCCAAGATGCTATTACGGAACATAAAATGGCCCCCCTTTACCGACATCTCGCACACCCCACGGAAGGAATTTTGAACGCCGCGGGCGAAGGTGTTCCACAGCAACCATCGACAAACGGCGCCGCAGCTGCCACCCGACCGGTCATCACATCCAACCTGCTTCCAGGACGGAAATTATCACAAAAGATAAATTTCGCCTGGGATGAGAAGCTACATGACACTTTAAAGGAGGACAATAGAAAGGAGCTCGAGTCCTTCCAAAAGGAAGAGGAGGAGGCTGCTGAAGCTGCTGGTGATACAGAGGTGTTGGCTGCTCAAGGCAAACGTGCCGAGTTTTGGGCCCGAGTTGGTGATAAAGTAGGAGTTTTAGACGAAAGACCTGCGTTCCGCTTGCTAATCTAGATGGAAAACAGGACAAAGCGATTCAAACCTACGAAGAAGTGTTGGAAAAGACGAGCGTCCTAGGCACGAAAATCGACTTGGTTCTGGCTATGATCCGCGTTGGTTTGTTCTTCGGTGATAAGGTCTTTGTAAAAAATACGATAGAGCGTGCAAGTGCGTTAGTCGAAGGTGGTGGAGATTGGGACCGCAGGAATCGTTTGAAGGCTTACAAGGGTTTGCATCTTCTCACCATCCGTTCCTACAGTCTGGCTGCACCTCTCCTCCTCGACAGTCTCTCCACTTTTACGAGCTACGAGCTATGCAGTTACTCTTCTCTTGTCATCTACGCGGTTCTCGCGGGTTCCCTCTCTCTCAAGCGGGTTGATTTCAAGGCAAAAGTTGTCGATGCTCCAGAGATCAAGGCAATCCTTGGAGAAGGGGAAGACATGGTATCAGCATTGACTGGCGCTATTTCTTCGGGACCCGGTGCTGGAGACGAAGAAATGAAGGATGCATCTAGCGCTACTCCTAGGACTGCATCGACTGCAGTCAATTTGACCACCTTCAGCACTGGGTCTGGCGTCCAAGCGGAGGCCGAAAGACCGATTGATTTCTCGGGTCTGGCTAGCCTCGTGAGCAGCTTGTACAGTGGAAACTACCGGTCGTTCTTTATTGCCCTTGCTTCGGTTGAGGATACCTTCCTCAGTCAGGATCGCTATTTGTATGAGCATCGTGCGTGGTTTGTTCGCGAGATGCGATTACGAGGTTACCAGCAACTCTTGCAGAGTTACCGGGTGGTCGGTTTGACCAGCATGGCGCACGATTTCGGTGTGACCGTTGATTTCTTAGACAGGTGCGATCTTTGCTCCTCATGGTATGTGGACAGTTACTGATCATTCACAGGGACCTTGCCAAATTCATCGCTGCGGAGCGGATATCCTGCAACATAGACCGTGTGAACGGCGTTATTGAGACCAACCGGCCGGATGATAAGAACAAGCAGTATGCGGATCTGGTGAAACAGGGCGATGCGTTGATCACCAAGCTGCAGAAGTATGGACAGGCTGTGCGACTACGGGGAAGCGAGCGCAGTTAGATCAGCTCCTGGTGTATGCTAGTAAGGACATGACATAATTGCATTGCAGATAAGCAACTTGACAAGTTGAGAGCCGTGAATACACTAGATAAATATTCTGTTCTCGCGCGTAATGCGGATGTAGCGTATACGAAGTCAGATGAACTTTTGGAGATCTGGAATTGGGGTAGATTCTGGAGTGGATACCGGCTGGGCCCACGGACCAATCGGAGACTCCCGATGTCCTCGGGAAAGAGCCCGCGGGGGCTAAAACTAAAAGAATTCCCACCAGAAGCTCAACAACAAAAAGAGTCACTCTTTTCTTCTTTCGCGATAACCGGAGGGGCTGAGTGACTTCTTTCAATCGCCTCGGATTTCTGAACCAGTCAGACATCTCGCAAGGGCTAAGGAGAAGAGAGGCATTCCGAAGACAAATATGTCTTACAAATCGCTTTCTGCCCTTCGGCGAATTGCCAGTGCGCGACCCCAATGTCTCCGCGCCTTGCAGCCCGTATCTGCAACAACATCATGTCTCGGTATGTCAAAACACAAACATCTAAGCTCCTGTGTTGCGTGATGCTGCACGAGCTCCCTACTTCTTTTCGTTTTCTAGCTCTGCGTTGAGTCACATTCGATTTCTGTTAAATGATCCACTCGTGTTACTCTTCTCCATACCCCACACTAAGCTCCTGAGGAAGTGCCTGAGCTCGGTTGGGGATGGAAAGGCTGGACGAGACCCCTCCCCCGAGAAATATTCGTTGCATCCGGAGAATTGCCCACGCTGGCTGATGCGTTGATGCGTGGTTTATTGCTAGCTCATTTGCTATGTTATTGTTTGTTGTATATATGTCTCGACAGATCCATGTGCCAGTCATATAACCAAAAACTGTTCAAACTGTTCAGAAGACTGATGGTACAAATAATATACAGCACAACGACCATCGCCATACCTGCCTATACACAGCCGCAGCATGGCATCACAACGACTCACCATCGACAACATCCGCACCGAAGTCCGAGACGCGCAATACGCTGTTCGCGGAGAACTAGCCACAAAGGCTGAAGAATACAGAGAACGGCTCGAGAAGGGCGACAAGTCCTTGCCCTTTGACAAAGTCGTCTTCGCCAACATCGGTAACCCTCAACAGCTCGACCAGAAACCCATCACATTCTTCAGACAGGTTCTGAGTCTGCTGGAGTATCCTGCTCTGTTGGAGAAGGAGGATGCGCTCAAGTCGGCGCTTGGATACAAGCAGGATGTTATTGACCGCGCAAAGACCTTGTTGAAAGGTGTGCAGAGTGTTGGTGCTTACAGTCACAGTCAGGGAGCGCCCCTGATTCGTGATAGTGTAGCCAAGTTCATTCAAGAGCGAGATGGATTCCCTACAGACCCCAAGAATCTGTATTTGACTGGAGGCGCTTCTTCCGGTGTGAGTACATTGTTGGATGTAATTTGCGCAGACTCATCGTCGGGTGTTCTTGTGCCCATCCCACAATACCCGCTATACACTGCTACGCTGTCGCTGCTGAACGCTCACTGCGTGCCTTACTATCTCGAAGAAAGCAAAGCTTGGGGTACTGATGTGCATGCTATTCGCCACTCGGTCTTGGAAGCCAAACGCCATAACATCGATGTTCGCGCCATTGTCGTCATCAACCCTGGTAACCCTACAGGCGCAAGTTTGAGCGCGGACGATATCAGAGACGTGATCGACCTTGCCTTGGAAGAAAATTTAGTCATCATTGCCGACGAAGTGTACCAAACTAATGTGTTTATCGGTGAATTCACATCCTTCAAAAAGCGGCTCAGTCAATTACAGCAGGAGTTCCCTGGAAAATACGATCAAGTCGAGCTGGCCTCACTGCATAGTATTTCCAAGGGCATGGTTGGCGAGTGCGGTCATCGTGGCGGATATTTTGAGTTGGTTAATTTCGACCCGGAAGTTCAGGCGCAGATTTACAAGTTGGTTAGCATTATGCTTTGCCCATCTGTTATCGGACAATGTTTGGTGGAATTGATGGTCAACCCGCCCAAGGAAGGGGAGCCCAGTTATGAGCTGTATTCGCAAGAGTATAACGGTATCAAGGATGGCTTGAAGCAACGGGCATTTGCTTTGTATGAAGCATTCCACAAGAAGATGGCCGGTGTTGAATGTCAAGAGCCACAGGTTTGTCTCCCTTTTCCTGCTATCTGATTCCAAATTCTAATCCAGACTTTTCATAGGGAGCAATGTACCTTTTCCCCACGATCACTCTCCCACCAAAAGCCATGCTGGCTGCCGATAGGGCAGACAAAAAGCCAGATGAATTCTACTGCCTCGCCCTGCTAGATGCAACGGGTATCTGTGTCGTTCCGGGATCAGGATTTGGTCAAAAGGAGGGCACTTTGCATTTCCGAACGACGTTCCTTGCACCCGGTACAGATTGGGTGCAGCGGATTATAAAATTTCATGAGGAGTTTATGGAAAAGTATACGTGATTTGAATTGGATCTGCCATGAGATCTATATGTCTACATATTTCTCTATATATTCACATACCAAATATATTCTGTTGCAGCCCTCGGAATTGCTTAAATACAGACTAGTTATTTTCAATACATCTGACGAGCCGACTGCCGCAATATGAAGGGGGGGGCGACAAGCGATACAGATCTCGCGGACAGATACAGGGGATAAAACTGGGGTTTACAGTAGTCCCAACATATTCAAACTACGACGCTAAATCGGATTGGCCTATCGATTTGACAAGGTGATGGCTGATCAACGAGCTCTGAGATATGTACGTTATGAGGCATTTTTGGGGGGAGCTTGACCAGGGGGTATTAGGCATCCATCTATTATGGGTTATACTTAGGTATAGAATTTACTTGCTTGGAAGATCAGTTTGAGTAACAGGGTCGACTTTGCCTGGGCATTGCAAACGCACGCATCCAATAAGTGGTGTATTTTCAGTTGATACCTAAATATCTCGCTTGATGATTCTCATTTCCAATATTGCCTTCCAAAAGGACGATACAAATCAAGAACAGTTGAGCAACGATTAGGCCGTTAAAAGGCAAGCTCTCCAAGTCAGAGCTTTGCAATCTCGCATTTCAAGTCCTGCGACACTTCTTCAGACTGCTTGCCAGCTTCGTCCACCGGTGCCTTTTCGAAAAGAGATTTGGATACAAGCCATGGTCGACTGGGAATTTCCGGATCATCCAATTTTACAAGCGTTTGGATGTAAGGACAATCGCGCCCTATAAACTTATTCATTAGAATATCAACCTAAAGAAATAAAAGGATAGACATTACAGTGTTCATAATAGGTCGCTCCACAGTTCTTCATGGCATCAAACCAGGATAAAAGCTCCTCACCAAATAGATAGAGGAATTTCTGCTGGGTTTCTTCAGTAGCGTCGAGCACCCAAACAGCTTCTCCGTTCATCTCCCAGCCAAAAATGACATCGTTTCTGATATCGGAAAGGCGAAGCATCTTGCTTCTGTATTAAACCAGAACAGCATGCATTCATAATGTTCTTGTCCCGGATTTACGGTTTTCAAAGCTGTCATGGGGTCGGTAGTAAGAAGTTCTCTCCATTCACGGTACCCAATGGGCTCGGAAGTGTCGCGAGGTATATCTGCCATATTTCTTTTTCGTTTCCTTTCTTTGGTTTTTCTGGAAGGCTCTTGTTGGTAGCGAAAGTGAGATATAAGGAATTCTAGTTTGAAGGAGAGAAGGGGAAATCAGGCCAGAGACATGTGATAACAGCTTTGCTGCCTAGCATCAAGTATCACTACCCATTTACAACAAAGGGGCAGATAAGCCTGCTAATTTAGCTGTTATGTAGCCAATTACACAGCTTGAGGCCGCTCGTGATTAGCTGGCTGTTCTCTTTGTTATATCCTCTCACATGATAGAAACGCAGCCTCCCGCCCGCTTTCAACTTCGCAACGCCGCTGGTCAGAAGAGCATTGCACCATGGGCCCCTCGCCGAGCATATCGAGCAAATCCAGCAGGAGCGGGAGAGAGAAGCATGCATCTAGCGTTTCGATCTGAAAGGCTGCAGTATCTTTGATGAAAGAAATGGACGATTGTGGAGGGAAGAATTGCGAGTCTGCTTCTGGAGGAATGACATGACGAACATAGCCCTAGCCCTAGCCCTAGCCCTACTTTAATGTAAATACTCAGCTATGACCATCAAGAAGACATATCGTTGAAAATTCCTGGCACTCCTATAACTAAACGAACCATCGGAGTTGAGTACTAAAATGAAGAACATACACATACTCATAAATTTCAAATCAAAATCCAGTAAACAACCTCGATCATCATCATCATCATCATCCAAAATCATCACGCGGTTGCACGATGTTCCATATCTTAGACCCGAAAACCTATATACTACAAATCCAACATGTTGAGCTCACAGTAGTTCTATCACTGCCTTCACTCGGCCTTGACATCCTCAGCAGTCTCAAGAATGCCTGGAACATCAAAGTCTTGGTGCCGCTTTGTAAACTTTCCCTTGTTGACACCAGCCATATGTATAAACGCATAAGGGAATGCTCCAGATCTCACGACTTGATATGCGAAATTTGCAATGTTAACGCCTGTAGTACCGAACAAGGTCTGTGTCGGTTCTTTGCCGCAAATTGACATATCTGGAGGATTTGCAAATAGAGCAGTGCAATATTGGCCGAAGAGGCTGTGAAGATAGTCAGTTGAAAGAAGTACCTTGATTAGTCAGATAGGGGAGCTCACGAGGCTGGTTCAAATGTGATTCTAAAGTAGTCGCCGTAATCCACTCCAGCCCTGTTATAGCCCGCCACGACAGCGGTTCCTTGAGTCCCATCTACACATAGGTATAAAGTAAGCATATTAAAACTCTGTCAGCCGGTGCACACATACCTATCTGTTCGTCTAGTCTTGCTGGGAATACGTAGGCATTTGAGCCTCCGTTTTGTGTACTCGCCCAAGGAAACTCTTCCGCGCTGACGGTGGTTGGGTTTATCTGACTGGTGTGACGACTTGCTAATTGAGCAGCTATAAATGGCTGGAGCTTTGCCCCGGAATCACGGCGGTTGTCCTTATTTTTACCGCGCGTAACTATTCTTTGGCTGAAACAGGGCGTCAATTAATAACTTCATCTATAAGGGTTGAATGTATTTTTCAAATACTTACTAAACCCGGTTCCCATTTTCAAGGCAGAGCATGGCGAAGCAGTTCTCCTCGGCAATATTTGGCCACTTTGTAATGTCGAAGGTTGCATCTATGGGACTAGCGCTAGTGCTACGCTTTAGAAAGGTCAAGGTCGCTGTCATATTGGTAGGTGTAGGGACTGGAGCTCCGAGTGTTGCAGCGCAGAACAGCAGAAATAACAGACAGAGATCTTTGAACACCATACTGGCAAGTTTGAGGATAGTATATATGCACTTCAGTAAGGGAAGAGGAGTTGACATGAAGATGCTATTGATGGGAATGATGAATATTTGTATTTATATTAGCTATGTAACATTCGCATTTACTTATACCTCCTATTCTGAGACTTATTCTCTTACGCTCTGCTCGGTCTCTTCGTGAAGTTTGAAACTCTTTATGCTGACTTTAAACAGGTTACAACTGCGTCAGCGATGACATGCTGGAAAGTAAAACTGATTCATTTGCTCAGTTTTGTTGTATATGAAGCCACCCTGTAGGAATGTGTTTCATCCGGTGATAATTTAATGTCGATCTATGTCATCGGTTGGCAGGAAACATATTCTAATAGCTTTTAAGGGACGCTTTTTGGTCCCATTTCTGAGAGTTGCAGATTGCTACTGCTCGTATTCACTTGAGTCATGCCACAGAAGCATAGTCGCCGAACATCTAGATAGGTGGCCTAAAATAGAAATCGTATTGACAAGATGATCTCAGGAGTCTTGAAATAACGCCTCTTCAGGATCCTAAGCTACCCTATCAAACAGAACCGGAAATATGCTGACATCTACAAACATCAGGACCATCAAACTCTGATATCCTACAGGCAGATACAATGTTGTAATTTCCGATAGGGATCGAGGATGACTCTGAACTGCCCAGTTGGCTTGTCATCTTCCTCTTCTTGCCCCTGGCTAAACGACTGGTGAACGATGTCTGAATGACAGCAGCGTTGCAATTCCAATGTTCCTTTTAAGATTAGATGTTTCAAGGCAGTGTGTTTATATTTTTAGCAAACAACTCGAAGATATAAAACCAGAGATACCTACCTGGGTACATATGCATTCTATTAGCATTCAACATTGAACTTATCATCACGGTAACTCACTCTCAGCACAAGTCCAAAACCCATCAATCATTGCTCTATTACTCGTCATCTCCTTGACTTTCTATTTCAATCATCAACGAAGACACATAACAACAACAACCGTCAACAACCGTCAACAACCGTCAACAACCGTCAACATGCAGTTCAAATCGATTGTGATTATTCTTACCTGCTTCCTCATCAATGGCCTGATGGCCTCACCTCTGTCAGTGCCGTCCTCTAACGAGGAACTGATTCCAAACGACTATTTCGAGCTCTGGCATGAAGAAGCTAAATTCTCCACCGGCAAGCTTACCTACTACGGCCCTTCAGATAGCACCCTAAAGGCAGCTCGAACCGTCCATCCGGAACCAGCCATGATCGAAGGGCGCTCTAGCTCTAGCTGTGGAACTACCGGGACTCCCAGCTGCCACACTAGCCACTCGGCACGTAATGATGTCTGTGACCAGCTGGTAACTGAGCTTCAAGGCGACTCCCAGATTTCGGTCCCACAGGCACCTCGCCAGATCTGTTATGAAGGCAGTTCCGAGTCCAATGAGTACTGTTGTGTCTCTTGGCACAATCCAGTGCCTGGCCTTACTAAAAATGACTTGGCTAACTATGCCTATGATAGTAAGTCTTCATTTCCATTCACGGGCAGATACATCATGTTGATTTGTTTTAGTCCTGAGAACATGCACTGCAAATGGTATTTCAGGCAAAATTAACAACGTCCAAGTTCATAACACTTGTACTAGTGTCTGTTTGTCAAACCGCGGAACCGGCTGTTAGATGGGGCCTTGGAAATGGTTGCAAGATTACATATGTAATCGCAGACCACTACTCTGATCTGACAAATGTAACTATCATATCGGGATTTTTAGTCAAGAAATTTCGTCTCGTTGAATAACTAGCTCGTTTGAATTCAAATTGTGTTCCCAGGAACTCTACTTCCAGATTGTTATTCTTATACTCACAAGGTTGTCCGATATGTATAGATAAACAAAGGTACACTGAAGTTCACTCTCATACATGTAAACTCATGTCATACTAAAAAGATATTGTATTAGCTTAAAGCAGGCAGGGATTTAAAAAACAAAAGCAGAAGTGGTTCATACTAATTTACAAAATCTTCGTGTCCTTCCTATTTCATAGGCAAGCATTGGAATAGCATTTTTATCCTGCTACACGAACGACTTCGTGAAATTTGAAAGCATATACTATCAAAGCCTGGGTGGATCGATGTAATAATCGTCCATGTTATATTCCATCGAAAAACGCCCGGCTTCGGCAACATTGAACACTCCCTGTTCGTCTGTGAAATCCTCTTTGCGTCCGAAGTAGGCAGGGTAGACGAGGTGTGGGGGACTATAGTTGAAGGCAACTTCAACAATAGGGGCATAAGAGAATTTCACCCTATAGTTGTACCAGATATCACATTCGCGTGGAAGAGCCCCGAAACCTGGAAACACCAAAGGGGAATGACTGTCTGGGAGTACATAATATGACATTAAGAGAGTTTTGTCTTGGGCGCTGCGAGCGTCCATCACCGCGATAAGATCATACTCGATAAAATTGACCTGGGACTGTTTCTCTTGTGCCCAGGCTTGGCAATCTTCGAGCGAGGCACCAATGAAATCAGTCTCAAAGGTCTCGCCTTCTCGAAGACGGTCTCTAAATCCGGATCGGTCGGCGGGCAGAACATTCGATTCCACCAGATAGAACATTCCAGGGTCACCGGGTTTGTCGTCCTCTATTTTGGTATTCATAGCCTCCCACACAAACTAGAATGATCAATCAGTTTTGTGCTCATTGCCCGGTATTTACGGGATGAAGTGACTTGCAGGTTTGGCCTCTTCGGCAATGCAGAATAGCAAGACGCGCGTCATGGCTGGGAATGTTTAGCTGTGGGCCTTGACAAGATAGCAGGAATTCGGCACGATCGAAGTGAAGATGAATGAGGATTTTTTTTTTACAGAAGAGAAGAACAAAGATGTCGTCTATATATACTATGTATATCCTCTGAAGCTAGACCTATTTGGGTAGGTATGGTAATGCTGTCATGCTGCTGCCTAAGGCTGCACAAAGCTGATCCCGTGAATCCCTGCAGCGTCATAAAAATAATATACATGACTACCTGCAATTCGCTGGCATGAGCCTGTTAGCATGGTTTTCGGCGTGTATACGATTTTTCGGTGTGTATACGACGTGCAAGCATCTACCTTCTACGTCAGCATTTCCATGACATCGCAGATGTAGTATGAGACAGGTGAAGTTGCTGACCAGCTCATGTAACTGGTGGGTATCAGTGATGACTCTTATGAGAATAGACACCTCCAGGGGGCAACTGGGCTTGTAGTCAATGACAAGGGAAGGGTACAGTAACCCACGATCGGGGGATTTGAACTAACAAGGGTAACCAGGAGAAACCGTATGCTGTCATGCGTCTGGTTTTCAAAGTCTAGATGCAGATGCTCCAATGGTTTGATTCCGATACTACATTCATCCTGAAATTTATTGCCCATACTGCAGCCTTGCAGCTCGTTGAGCAAGGCGATACTGCACTCGATGAGATTATTTACAGACATCTCCCGGAACTGGAATCTCTTCCCCAAATCACTCGTGGCAGCGCAGGAGGGAGCGATCGATATTGCCTTGCACTTGAAAATTACTCTTCGTCACCTACTTTCGCATACCAGTGGTTTAAGTAACGAGTGTAACCCTCTTATAAGCGAATATATAACCTCGGATGATGCTGTACACGGCCTCCTCAGCAGAGCAAGGAACATGGGAGTTGTTCTAAGCGACCTTGTTTCTTCATCATGTCGACTACTCAGCCCGAATTCGTCGACTACTATTCACAAAGCAACTTGCGTGGAAATGAGGATAACTATTCCTTCTGTGCAGGGAAGCTAGGCTGCGATGACCCTCTTCCTGTAAATTGGACTCTGACTGGACTCCTGGCAGAGCCGAGTCTCCCTGTGTCACAAAAGCCGAAGGCGATTGTCACTTGGGAGGGTATGCCGAATATGTTCTGGGCAAATGAATAGAGAAACGAAACGGGGATGTTTTATTGGTACGTGTGACGGCTGTCAGCAGAGTGGTTCCCGAAGCAGCTGGGATTAGGGCTACGGAACGGTGCCCTAGCGGTGCCGTTTCTGGGAATAACCTCAACCCAGCTGTCGGTGCCATATATGGCTAAGTACTTCGCTTAACGGGGCACGTATAAAAGCCAGAGGTGTTTCCAGAGCGAATCTGCTCCTTCTCTTTCCTCTTTATGTTCAATATTCTGTATGACATGTCCCCTAGCTAGATATCAAATCAATGCAGGATTGGCAACGTCACAGTACGCAATTACTGCCTGTGGGTGACAAGATAGCAACTGGGCTTGTGCTCATGTTTATGAGAGTTGAGTGGAATAAATTTACAATGTAGGATATATGACTTACATTGCAAGCCCGGTATGACAAGCTATGTGACTTCTTACTCAACGTTCTCCTTCTTTACAACGTTGAAATCATCAAAAGTACAACGGGAGTAGTAATATGCTAAATGAGTGCAGATTGGGTTGACGAGGATAAGTAGCATCGTAATCAGAGATCTCTACTATACAATAACCTACGTCAAGTTAGAGACATCTACGTGGTTCGAGAGAGAAAAAGAGAAAAACATGTCTATTTTTATAAAGACTCAAGTATAGCAATCCGCATGTTACTGTAGCAGAGGCGGAGACGATAAAATCTGTATCCAGTCGTCCAATCCACAATAAATCGGCTGGACTGGCTGGATGAGAAGGAAAGATAAAAGATGTCAGTACTCATCTGATCACAGAAGAAGTTGACAAAAAGTTGATAAAATAAACAAACATAGACAAATAGACTGCGTTTTATGGTATCGTAGAAAACACATATCATCATCTCTCATCAGGGTCATCATGACGGTGCGGGAGGTGGTGGTAAGTTATCGATGATCGGTGTGCTGGGCACACTACATGGTTATTCTGCCCAAGGTGGCTGCGTGAAAGGATCTTCAGCGGCGGCAGATGTAGTCGAGGGCATTGAAGTAGGCAGAGAAGTGTCAAATAGGCTGGATGCCCAAAGCATGTCGGCCATGCCGGATTGAGGTGCGTCTATCGACACCGGTGTAGACTCCGTAGACGGATAAGATGGCTGCGAGTGTGAAATCGCATACCCCTGCGGTGATGTAGATATCGCTTTCGATTCCATTGCCATACTGGCCTGGAGCTGTTGCTCGAGTGCAGCTGTAGACGCATTCGCTGACCTGATATATTCATCGATATCGATCGACTCCAAGTTGTTGGAAGCGAGCAGCCGAGCTTGTGGCAATCCAGCAAACGACGATGCAGAACTTATACGATATTGATCAACATCTGATCCATCGCTGAGACTGTGCAAGTCGTAAATGTCATGGCCAGATCCACCCAAGCCAGGCTTTGTCCCAAATTCGTCCACCTCCGAAGCATCTCCTGATGAGGAGCCGGTCAAACCAGGGTAGCCCGGATTGCTGACGTTATTCAGATCAAAGCTAGCGTACGACGGCGCCTGGCTAACGCTGGTTGACAGGTCAGCCGAAGGTAGCGGGAAACTCGACCAGTCGACGGGTGGGGCACTGAAAGGCCCAGCAGAAATGGGCCATTCCGCATCAGGAGAAGCAAACAATCCATCCTGAAATGGCTCTGGCATCATGAACTGGTTCAGAGACTCGGCAGGAATTCCGGTATCAATCGAGGAAAGAGATGTCAAGTCAAGAGGAGGGACTTGTGAGCTGCTCTGATCTGGTGCCGGCATAGCCACGAGTTCAGGAGAGCCGTGTTCTGACTTGACTCGACGGCGCGAAGGTAGAGAATCAATTTCAGTTGCATAGCTGAAATACGTCGTGTCAACCGCTCCGCTGTTGATGGTCAATGGAAGATGGTCGGCGGAGCGTTGGGCAAGTTCAGATGTTCCGTGTATCGTGTGAGACCGCGGAATGGTGTAAGGCATACCGCACTTATGAGCCATGTCATTGTGCTTATGCGCTGGCTTGTGGTGACCATCGCGGAAGACGGTTAATGTGCTCTCAGATTTGGTGGACGTAAGACGAGGTTTGCGCAAATCGATTGCAGCGGTATGAGGGAGTGGAGGCAGTCCGGTCTCGGGAACAGGGTCGAGGTGCTCTTTCTTCAAAGCGCAGTTGCAACGTTGACCATGCATGCAGCGACACTTTGCTTCACCACTCTCTCCGCCGGCGAGAATGACGTCGGTACCGTGGTGATCCTTTTTCTTGTCACCACAGTCACATTTCGCGTGAGTTGTCCTTGACTTGCGCAGGCCGCGGCAGTGGGGACATTGGGAGACTGGACGGCCTTTCTTGTTGACATGGATCAGAGTTCGGTCTAGACACATTAGTTAAAACCCCAGAACAATTCACGCGCATGAGATAGACATACCGCTGTGGTGACAGCTGCTGACTCGGTGACCCCGAACGCAAGCTTCACAAGCCCATTTCTCGCCATCGATCAGCATTGCCACGAGTACTATAAAGCACACATGCGACTCTGCGCCGAAGGGGGGAATATATGGAATAGAAGTGCAAAAGGAATAGAAAAATCCCCCGGACAGGAAGGAAAAAAGGTGGGAATCAAAATGGATTAACAGTGGTGAGGATCTTCCTCAGATGTGTGGGTACGGAGTTGTGCCGAGGGGACCAACAGCAGGAATCCAAGAAAAGGACACTAAATGAAGCCGTGGACAAGGATGTCTTGAATCGTAAACATAAAAAGCAAAGTAAAAATAACAATCCAATTGAAAGAGAAGCAATTGGTAGAGCAGCTTGCGAAACAGCTGTCAAAGCGCTACCACGAGGGGGGGCGAATCGAAGAAAAAGGGTAATACTGGTGAAAAGAATAGAGGAATCAAGCGCAAAGAAAAACGCACAGGGCCAAATGCCTAACACCGTTTGGCGCCGGCCGTTAGACAGGACACCAAATATCGGTAGTGGCGGCCAAAAGATGGAGAGATCTGTGGCACTTTGTGAAGGTGCTCATCCACAGGGTGAGACTGGGAGTTGAGGGAAGAAGAGAAAATACGGGGGAAAAACGGAGGGGGGAAAAGGATTAAGTAAGAGTGGGCGGCTAGTTAAGAGTGCGGGCGGGTGCCTGAGGCAATCAGGCGCAGCCCGCTGTAAGCGGCTTAGCGGGGGCTTGGCAAGGCACCGAGCCGAATCGGCGAGTTGCGTGTCTGGTGCATGGCGTCTGCCGTAGTTCTTACTGTGGCTCGATCGGGAAGCTTTCCAGAAGGAGAGAGGAGAGCTTCTATGCATTTGCATCGATCCGCCAGCCAATCACGTTCTTGTTTGGACTTGTTTCACATTCGATGTATTACCGTATCAATACATGGAAAAAACGAGCAATTACGTAGTGACATACGATGTATTGCGAGACGTGTCAACTACGGTATTACTGCCATGCCTCCTATCTTGACACACAACACAGCTGTCAGCTCCGTCTACATCCCTCAAGCACAGGATGCATTGATATCAACTTTCAACTTTCAACTTTCAAGGATGCGCGCCATAACGCACGAGTGGATCTCCCAAGGGCCAAGCGGGTGAAAACGGTAACTAAATGCGGGATGGCGTCGCAGGGCTAGGACGTAACAGCATAGGTGTTCGCTGTACTCCAACAACTAAATACAGACTGATGTATGACGGAGTATACCGGAGTGATGCAGAGTGATGCAGTCCTGCGCGTTGCTATACTTGTAGTGGTACTATTGTAGAGGTCCGAGCTACAAGAGGTACGTACCTAATTATGGTACTTCTGTGATCTACATGCAAGTCACGACCGGGTTTCTCGAGGACTGTTGTTCGGTTACATCGTGCTTAGATTGGCCTTGCCCTTGCTGTCGTAGTGCCATACACCACACTGCGTGCCGGTGAGGATGTGCTCTTGCTCCCAGCAGAGGCCAACAATGACGTACGCATCACCAGATACAAACTATCGTATTGCATAGTTACCTAAGTGGTGTGGTGTAGACATAGATGGACTTCCCCCAACCTCCTTGCTTGGTTCAGAATGGTTCAGACGTTCTGCGAAAGAAAGGACCACAAAAGAACCAAACAGAGGTCTTGCTCAGGTCACAGCTGCAGATTGCTTGAAAACAGTTAGAACCCTTTTCTCCGTACGCATTGTATGACTGTTTCGGTGTATTCCATGTGATCTAATCTCGTAGTCTCCGCGTGGTGTGCAGTAAGTAAGGTAAGTCCAAGTCAAGGATCCGAACGGATCCTTCTTCGAAGGCACAACTAACTGGAAGATCTGACCACAAGGAACCAACTGCATATTCCAGCAGTTTCAACGCAAGACAACGCAAGAAGTTGAGAGGTGATGCCGGATAATAGTATTCACCATCCGGCACGGAGACGGCTTTTCTTTTCTACGCGATGATCCAACGTAACGAACTAGACTAAAGAAGCTTCGTAGTTGTTCTGATGAGGCTCATATACTAAACCACATCAACAGCTTCGTAAATTCGTCGCGCGATGATATTTTGTTCGGTCATGAGGCGGCACGTCTTCTGTGCGTGCCAAGGCAGACGTCCCCCGCCCAGTATGAAAAAGCCTAGATAGTTTTCTTCTAGTAAACCTCGCTCTTCTTCCCACCTCGCGCGCAAAAGCTCCTCGCAAACCATGAGCATCAACCACACTGTATTATCAGTTTAGACTTATCGGTAATTTGATAAAGATTCAATTTGGCTTGCAGAATTGCTGAATGGTGTTGCAAACACGATGAATCCCCGCGAACCGTCAGATTTGCCTTCGACGCCCTCCTACCCTGCCAATTCCGCGCAAGTCAACCAAAACGCCATCTACTACGCCGGTCGTCAGCTTACTGCTGATGAAATCTTGACAGCAGAATTATCGCGCGATGCTACTGGCAACAATCTCGGGGATGGTTCCGCTAATGGTACGTTTTCAATGCGCTCTGTTATTACTCCTACGGTTCTGACGTCGCGTCTGAGTTTATAGATCAACAACACAACAATGCCTTCGTCTTTCCTCCCAATCAACAAACCGGCGTCGATCCGAATCATGATTTGAGTTATGGCGATCAAAGCGCCCGCCGTAAACGATCCAAAGTTTCCCGGGCTTGCGATGAATGTCGACGCAAGAAAGTGAGCATAGCCATAGTTGGTCTAGACGAGTCGCGTCGTGATCTTCGCCCTTACGCCAGCGTATCAAGTCAACTAATATATTCTGAATAACAATAGGTCCGCTGCGATGCCACCTCAGAGTCTGGTGTCGAAACATGCTCGAATTGCCGTCGTCTCGGGGTAGCATGCCAGTTCAGTCGTGTCCCTATGAAGAGGGGTCCTAGTAAAGGGTGAGCAGACCTTCCTTTGGAGTCGTGCAATGTCTCTACCGGCAAATAATTAACAGATTGATTCAGTTATATCAAAGAGCTAGCCGAGCGCTTGAATACTCTAGAGTCTCAAATCCAACCACCAATGCCGCAGCAGGACATACAGTACCATGGCATGAATGAGATATCGCCTCCACGCGGATACCATGACTTTTCTCCTCCGATTGATGGGAACCTGCTGGGCCGTAAGCGGACATTTTCCATGAGTGAAGGGATTCATGGGCTGCCTTTGACGCAACCAACGTTTGCGCCCCGTGGCCAGGCGACAGTCGGTAAGAAATGAAATGTTCTCTACTTTGATACTGGGCCATGCTTACTATCTTTGTAAAGGTGAAACCACCGTCAATCTACCAGAGAGCTATCCGCTGTTTAGCATGCATCAAACACAGTCCAAGATCTCGGCACCATACTGGAGTGACGGCCTCGATCGTGATCACGATCTGGCGCTGCCTGTTGAGTCAGTTCTCGGAATACTGTCTCAACCTGCCAACGACGACACGAAGCCTTACGTAGTCGATGAAGGGGCATTGAGAACGTATGCGACTTGTTCCCTAACAATAATGATTTGAGTCGAACGGCTAACCTTTCTGCAGGTATTACGACAAGATCCATCCTATACTGCCACTGCTTCCAAGCTCGAGAGAGCGGTTACATGCTATTCTACATAAATGCAGTAGAATGCTACAGGAGGTCTTTTCTCATGCACTTTACGCAGTAACTCATACGAACATCGACCGAGTGCGTGGTACTTTCACCGATGTGGATTCTCTTGAATCCGCCCTCGGTTTGATCTCTACACATCTTCGTGATCCATATAATCTGCGGATATTGCCTGTCAATCTCGTCTGGATCCAAACCCTGGCGTTCCTAGTTATTGATTGCGATAAGCGTGGCCCTGATAATCTGCATGGACGAGATGGATACCCGAAGCAGACTCTAGTCGATCATCTGATGTCCTTGGCTTACAGGGTTGCTAAACCGTTCGACCAAAACCGTGATCTATTTCCAGATTTTCAAGACATAGACTCCGATGCGAACATTGCTCGTCGTGACTGGTTTTCTGCCAGTATTCTCTGCCGATGGCATCTTGTTGGTATGGGCGAGCGTGATTTTGTGGATGATGATATACAGGATATCAGTCTGCCTTCAGACTATTCTTTCATGGGACCAGCTGCTGTGCAACTTACTTGTGAGTTTTATTCTTCCATCATTAACTTCCTGGCTAACATTGTCTTCAGCCTATTCGAGTGAACTATCCGCGGCTCTACGTATCGTCGAAATAGACCACGACTCATTATCACTCAATTCAAGATTCAAAAAAGCATCTCGCTCTCTACTGTTTCACATGCTCAAAGCCGTTTTGGGTCATGAACAGCGCCTCGCCAATACCGACGCCACAATTCTCCCTGCCGGGTATCTCGAAGCTCTGGGACCGCAGGTCTACTGGACAGTCAATCTCTATATCACACGCTTCCTCTACATCTTCGCACCATACGAAGTCATCCATTCGGCTGAAGCACTCGTGAAAGAAATGCACAAGGACGTCCTCACGACTCGCATCCCTTCGCCCATTGACCTTTACTCCTTGTCACTGGCCGTTATTACACTCCTAGAAGCATCGAAATTGCCCCTCTGTGCCGAGTTCTGCTGGAAGATATTGGCGGATGTTGAGCAAATCCTCGACCGTCGTGCGCAAGCTACTGTCACCGCAGGCGAATTTGAAGATTTGTTTAGTACGCCACAATGGGATCAGCAGCTTCGTGCTTGGATTGCGGCGGAGAAGCCTGCTCAAAAAGAACAACATCAGCAGAGTAATACTGCTGGAAACACAGAGGCGTTACAGTCGACAAACCTTACCGATCAAGAACAGAATCAAAACCAACCTTCGGCGAACAATGCTACTACCGCCTCTAATACTAATAATAATAGTGCAGCTCACAATAACAACACTACAGCGTCATCGCAGCCCCCTCTCGTCGGACCAAACGAGCAACGATCCCTCCAACATCTAGCCGACCTCGCAGTTGGCGCAGAAGGTACAGGCGCAGGCACAAACGACGACGGCAACGCGCCTCCTGCCACCACTACATCGACAGCCCCTGGCCCCGCCAATAACGCAATGGAAATTTCCAACGAAGCTGAAGGCGGAGCTGGAACTGGAAATGGCACTGTCCATCAGCAGCAGCAGCAACAACAACAACAGCAAGGAACAGGATTAGGAGGAGTTGGCGGCGGGGCAGTTGTTGTTGATTTCAGCTATGCTTTGCGAAGAGGGTTTATGAATATTCTTAGTTTGCCGCCTGGATCTCGTCACTAACCTTAACCCCATTGTTCGAAATCGATTTTGTGGGTTTCGTTGCTGGGTGCTGGTTGCTTGCGTCGGTGTTGGCGTTTTTATCTTTGGATGTACTTTTAGTTTTGTTTTTTTTCTGTAGGCCTCTCTTATAGTTTGTGTGTCTGCAATAATCAGGATTGGCATGATACTGTTTCATGGGTTTAATTGTCAATCATTTGATACTGAAGATTGTAATTCTGTTCAGTGCTGTAAGGTATGCTTTGCTCTAATCTATACTTATAGTTATCAGTCAATTTTCAAATACAGCCAAACCAATCGCAATCAAGTTGAATATATAGATTCATCACCACGACCCAGCTATATTTGATCAGTTCTATACGCCACTTCGATTCCCAAATGCAATTCGCTGCCATACTCGCTCCACATCTTGACACAACGCCCGAAAGCCATCATCTTCGAGTTGTTGGCATATCCAGTTGTTGACTAATTGCGAGCGTTCTGATTCTGGGGTTGTAAGATAGGCGGTTAGATCTACTGAAGTCAAGGCGGGGGCAAAAGTAAAAGCCGGTGATGTTGTTGTCATATCAACATTGTTGTGATTATTGACTGGCTGTTGATATCGTTGCTGATCTTGTGGTTGCGGCCGCTGGACAGAGACAGGCGACTTATGTTGCACAACAGGAGATAGGTTTGAGAGATTTTTCGGCGATTGCGTAGAAGCCTTATATTGCGATACAATATTCCCTATGTCTGGGCTCGAGGCTCCGAAAGCAGAAGTCTCAAGTAAAGGAGACGACGCAGGAATCTGGCCCCGAGACGGCTGCTCTTGTTCTCGATGCATATTGCCCCGTCGGCTATCTTCAAGCTCTAGACGGAGTTGTTGCGCGGGCGAACTTGTTGCCGGAACAGTTACTCGTGATCGCGCAGTGACCGGTCGCGAGGATGCACTCGTCATTAAAGCAACGGTGTTTAAGCCATCCGGATGGTTTTTTGGCTCCGACGGAAGCCCAGGGTGTGAGGAAATACCCGACATACGTGGCCCAGGTTTCGAAAATGGGAGATCCCTTTTCGGCGGCAGCACTTGGTCAAGAGCCTGACTATCAAGAGTAGGCGCGGTGATTGGCCTTTCTGGCTCTCGGGCTCGAGTGTCGGCAAATTGTGAAAGTGTACGAGTTTCCAAGGAATCTTTCTGAGACTCATCGAGAGCCGGGGCGTTGATTGCATTTCGGGGGTGCAATTCGGACAAGAAGGAGGTTGGAGAGGATGCTGGAAGACTAAACATTAGCAACTACTCAGACACAAGTTTGATTAAATGTAGTAGTACCGTGAGATACCATTCTCTCTGTTGAAGCTCCCAATGTTGTGTGACTCCGCAGAAATCCCGAATTCCAGGAGTGGACGCCAGGGTTCCCCGGAATCGTTCCCCATTCCATGGCTCCAGTGAACGCCGGACTCGTAGAGTTCATGATTCGTGATGATGACGATTCTGGCCTGGAGCTTGCCGAGCGCATATTATGATCTGATGATGTCGTCTCGCTAAAAGGGCAGTTGAGTTCCCTAAATATATTCAGCGCTTCCCGGTAATCTCTACTGGAGGCGAGTTTCAATTGGAATCGGTGCATCTAAGGTACTGATCAGCTTATGCGCATTGAACAAATAAAGAGCGGGTACTAACCTGATCCCTGCCAGAGGGAAAACGAAAAGCCAGACATGGATCTTTCACCAGCAAGGCAACCGATGGTTTGGTAATCCTTGTCTGTCTGGCGATGGCTTGCTGAGCAGCTTCCCGAGCGAAGTCATTCAAATCAATGTCTTCCTATGAGGAGATCAGTCGCTGGATGCTTCAAGTTTTCACAATATACCGAAATAGGTCATACCAATTGCTCACGCGCTCGAACGACTCGAAGCTTCAGTCTTTGCTGGACTGGGTCCTTTTCAAAAATGGCTATTAGATCATTGGAATGAACATGGGTCCAGCTGATGGGGCCGTGTTGGTCGGGGGAGCTCTCGGCATAGGAATACTTCACCAGAGGATACTGCGCAAGCAGCATCGGCTGATGTGGGTTACGCTGTAGAACGGACATGGCATTCAAATAATTGTGAAGACTTTCCAGAGTCATGGAGCATCTCGAACGATGAGAAGAGCTGAGAAGAAAAGGAAGGACGAAGGTTCTGGGTCTAGCAGCTGAGGAAGTCGCGTCTGTGGTTGTCCGTTTTTGGCAGGAGCCATCGATGCCTCAGGACGGATCCTGTCCTTCCTCGAATTTCATGAAGCTCTCCAGTCATTATAAAAACAGTAGACAGATACCTTGCACTGTCAAGGATAGCAAAAGGGCATTAAGCTCCTAGTACAAAGAATAGATGTGATTTTGCTATGCGCCATCTGTGAGCTTGAGCCTAACCCTTAGGGATATTCACTGACCATGTTGCACGACAAGCTTACTTAAGCGTTGGCTTTTGTCTTAAGCAGTGTGTTGTTTTTCTTAATTTTTCTCTTTTCCTTTTCTTCCTCTCCATCTGTGATTTTGGTTGTTCTGGTCTACATCATCATCATTATCATCATCAACCTCAGTCTTGGATTGTGTCTATGTTCTTATCCGGACATCTCTTTCTTATCTCCACGTGATTTGTGCCCTCACGTGATTCTCCGTTTGCTTTAGTGATGGAGGTGCACGGATCCCGCGCTCTCCAAGCTCCCCAGGTGAGCTTGGAGACTGAGGAGTCAACACAAATTCATTCCTTCGCATCACTCGAAGCAACCTCCTCAGCTACTCAGAGGCCTTCCTTGCCCATCGAACAAAACCCCTCAGCGGTCAGACAGACTAGCCTGACCGTTGGAAGGGACTCTAACAACTCTTCTAATAGCGACATTGCCAGTCGAATCCTTCAAAAGAAGGCGAGGATCCAAGAATTGATCCAACAACATCGCCCTGGGCGTTCTGTAGAGAACTTTTTCGCGTTTTACGGACAACGGGAAAGAGCCATGGCAGCTACGCGTTCCTCCATACGTCGTAAGTTCTATATCTCACTAACTGAGCTTTTTTACAAAGATTCTAACTCTTATTTTAGAGGGCCTTCGCGAGGCACCCAGGGCAAACCTCCCCTTTGTCCCAGATACGGCTCCAGTACGTCAGACACGCTCGGTCGCGCAGCCAGCCACTTCACAACAAGGAAATCCATTTTCGTACACCCCGACCTCCCATGCTGCGGCTGTAGAAGGATCCAATATTGTCGATGGAGAGTTTGGTGACATCGACAGTTTCGAGGGTCAGGACTCCAGACAGGTGCCCATGTCAATCAGAGATGTTCCCACACCTGGCAACAGACCCGTCCAATTCTCCAGAAGAGCAGGAAAGAATCTCAAAGAACCCAATTTTTACGACCCGTATTTCCCATTGGAGAACTTCGAGTATCGTGAAGGTGAGCGTAAACACAGTCTTCTGTCATAGCCATGCGTACTCACAGCCTTCTTAGGTTTCAATATTTACAGACACGTTCATTTCGGTTTGCGCTCTGGTATTCCCGTTGAAGTGGATTTTGCGTTATTTCATCTCGCGAGAATGTCCTACACGCATGGGGACAAATTTAGACTTGAAGGATTCCCCCTCATGATGGAGGCCTTGATGGAAAAGGCAATGGAAATTACTCAGCTTTGCACTGGTGTTATGTGGGAGTTCGAGCGAGATCAATATGAGTGGCCTAGAAAGTGTCACCGACCCAACGTTCTGAACACGCTTTGGGGAACTTCAGATATTCTCCAACGCATTCGAACGATTCCCATCACCTTGCCGAACGATACGCTTGTGGATGAGAAGTTCAGCCATCACCTCCGCAACATCAATGAAGCCACTTTGGCCTTGCGCAATCTATGTCTTACCCCTGAGAATGCCGAATACGTCGCAAATTATGCCAAGGGGCTTATAAGAGACTTCCTTTGCGTGATGATCAACGTTCCAGATCAGCCTCGCTTCAACGAGCTAAAAAACAATGCCCTTGACATCGCTGAAGAGGTGACAAGGTTCATGACAACCGCATCATACGACCCATTATGCATTTCTCTTTACCGTTGTGTCAAATCGCCCGACCGTAAACATATCCTTAGTGCTGTCTGGGCGATCGTCCATTTCTCGTCAGAAGTTGCTGACGCCAAAAATGGGGCTTTGGTGAATGTGGGGCACAAGTATGTCGCGGACCTCGTCACATATACATTATGTCAACCGGACCCAGCGATGCTCAGCATTACGATGGATTATTTTTACCAGTATACGCTTGAGCCCACGAATGTCGAGTACCTCGTCAAGCTCGTGAATATGTCGACTATGTTTATTCCAAGAATGATCACCTTGCTCTCGTATGAAGCAGTTGAGCAGGTGATAGAAATAGAGGAACAGCCAGAGGTGCTTGGTCCCGCTCCTACTGGAATTCCAAAGGTGCCACCAGAGCTTTCCAGCAAGTTGATGGCTTTAGCCGAACCAGAACGCAGCTCTCATTGGCTTCGCTGTTGTTTCGTTGAAGATCCTGGTTGCGAGATTACCCAAATTGCCCTGTGGCAAGCATACCAGCAACGATTTGGAGCCCCTCAACCAGGAAGTGGTTCATTGGCTGCTGCTGACTTCATCAAAAACGTGAGCGCAACGTTCACAAACGCTCAGGCTCAAGTTGTTCCAGCCACAGGACCTAACGGGCAGCCTACCACCAAATTTATCATCAAGGGTATTCGTCCTTTGGAGACGGTTTTGACATTTGACGGTTGGCCCTATCTCTATTGCAAATGGTCAGTCGGTGAAAAACCAGGGCATTCTTGTGATCACGCTTTCGCTGAACCACGAGACCTTCGCGAGCACGTTTTCTTGGAACACATGGATCTGGAAGCGTTGGAGCAACCTAACCAATACAACTACGACAAAGCTAAGCAGTCGCCAAAAGCATGTCGCTGGGACAATTGCACCAGATACAAGACTCCCAATACTGAAGTCGAGATGGTTGTGGAACATGTCGGTGGTCATCTACCTCAGGATCGTGACCCTGATGCGCAACCGCCCTTTCCTAAACGTCGGGTTCTCCAGCAGCGGGTGGCTCGTATTGAGAGATACCATGATACCCCTGTAAACGAAAACAACGAGCCTGTTGGCGTGGCATACAAGGCAGCGTTGATTTTGCGCAACTTGCTCTGGCATCTTCCCGAAGACATCACTATGAAGAAGCGCATGCCAACTGTGCTGAAGAAAGAGTTCTTTGCCAGCCGTTATCCAATACTAGCCGACAAATCAGTTGAAAATCGCAGCCTGCGTGTACCATTGTCAGATGTCGTCATGCTGATTGGCGAATACCAAGGGTTGGGTGAAGACCATTAGTTGACACAAAAAAACGTGTTGGTGGTTTGTCGTGAACTAATGACGGAGACTGTGGATGATTGACTGGATGAGTCCCGATGACACCTCTCTGTCTATCAGGACTGGTTTTACTCTATGACGATCTGTTCGGTTTCAATTTGGAACTCAAAGGTTCACCTCTTGGCAGTTTTTTGTCTTGTGACGATATCCCATGGCGGTTCTTGTCCTAGTTGGTGGTAAACAGTGCAAAAAAATCTTTCTGGGTACGATCTCGAGCGACAGGGGAAAGCATTTCGAAAAAAGCTTTTCCTGCTTTTCTTTCTTCATCATGTCCATGTATGATTACGTCTTCTAATTTTCCTTTTTGTTATTTTCCCAAGATCTCCCGGAGTCAGGTCAGGGGTTATCCTAAGGACAGGCGCAGTACAGAGGCTTTTTCTACAAATTCAAGGCGGATATTCCCAAAAATGGTTTCTTTCTTTTTCATGGAGGTCATGTACAATAGCTGTTTTTCTTCTTTTCTTTTTTTACCGAGCATCGATACCTGTATTAGTTGCAAAGCAATGTCAAAACCAGGCTTGCGCTAATAGCAGATTCTAATGAATAAAAGTCAATGAATATGAGATGAAAGTACTCCAGAGATTGGTAAAAGCGATTAGAATGTCAGAACGTATGTAATGGGATACCTTGCAGTATCCCAGGGTAAATCGAGAAAGAACATTTAAAGTTGCAACTCTTGGATTATTATTAAGTAGTTCTTATACAACATCCCTTGTTCCCACCACATATCAAAAAAACGTAGAAACCTCTTCACAGCAAAAGCGCCAAAACACTTCCCATCACACAACCCAAAACCGAAACAGCAACAGTACCAGCTGCACCTGTATGAGTAGCCGAAACACTAGAAGATGTAGAAGTGGACGTAGCAGTAGCAGTCTTACTTGAGCTCGTACGAATTCCAGAGGAGCTAGCACCTGAGCTAGTTGTGGTAGTACCGGTAGCAGTGCTCGAGGAGGTGGAGGAAGAGGAGGTAGATGTGGAAGTAGATGTATCTGTGCTTGTGGATGAAGTGCTTGATGCTGTTGAGGTACTGCTGCTGCTGCTGCTGCTGCTGCTGCTGTTGACGGCGTCTGAGACATCGAATTGGGCGGATTGAGCGAGAATGCCGGTATTGTGGGCTTCGGTAGAGATTAGGTTGATTTGGTAGTCGTCTCTTTTGAGTTGAAACGTTAGTATCTAGTATATGAGTTGAAGAAAAGGGGGGATGACAGGCTCATACCCAACAGCCGCGGCGACGTTACTGAACGTGTAGGAGCCGGCACTGGTCTGGACATTGGTGGCGATGGTCTTGACAACAGGGGGGTTGACATGCTCATTGACTAGCTGGATGTCGAATGAAGTAGGATCGGACCTGTTCAGCAATTGGTTTGAAGTCAGTAAGGAATAGACTTTCACCCTTAGTCACATAGAGAAAGGAGACTCACTCTACTGAATCCCATGTTACCTCGTTAGAGCCAGTCAAATCCAACTTGTCGCCTCTGCTGGGTGATGTGACCTGGAGTGCTAGAACAAGATATCATCGATAAGTAACTGCGAGCTCCGAACGAGTTGTACAGAAGACAACGCTGATCGTACTCACCTGAGGCAGAAGCTGCCAGCATCAGAGCGGTGCCAAACTTGATCTGCATATTGATTGTAAAATGTTCGACAGAGAAGATCTCTTAGCAGTTCTGTATTGGTTTGCTGTGGGAGAATGGAATTAGACAGTGTGTTCTTGATGTTGATTTTGACGAGTGGGAAATCAGGTCATTTATATTCTCTTTGACCGTCTGCAAACGCGAAAAGGGTCAGAAAGGAATCTAGGATATAGGAGCAACGGTCAAGGGCAGTAGAGAGATGGCAGCTCACAAATGAACGATAACTACTTGTTTGGAAATCCCTTGACCCCTCCATCTATCCAAGCGCCTCGATTGAACCAGGCAGGGGGAAAGATGATAGGGCGATCTTTGACATGAATTTTGATAAGTGTCCCTGACATATCCCGTCCTTAAGACTTCTGATAGAACGTATACTTCTGTAGACGTACCTGTCAGATCTGCATGTTGCTTTTTCGGCGGTGCTAACGGAGAGTTATCTGCAAGGAGTACACATAGCCACGAACACAGGGTTCGCGCTCCTTCGATAGGAGTATTCGGTATACTCAAGAAATTGAACTAGATTCAATGGTTGGCTTCACTTTGTTTCACATGTGGAATATAGATAGATCCTCGTATTCGGTGTGCATGCAGCGTCAGCCATTATAAGGGGGTGGTCTACCTGCAATAGAAGGGAGTCAAGAGACCATAACCCTTCCTCATTTCGCATGAGTGAAAAGGCTCGTTGTTTTCACCACTGAATTCATTGTCTGTCAAGTCCTGAAACCCTGAATATCCAGGGTCACAGGAGTTCTACTAAGGGTGAATGGTTGGTTTATGGCTCCTTCGATTCACGTCAAGTCCCTTGTTGAAACGCACAAGATGTGTAAAAGGACGGCTATGCTGAGCTGACAGATTCATAACATGGCATTCAATGAGGATAGCTGTGCCATAACACAAAGTCGGCCAATTGTGGAATATAGACGAGTGGCATGAGAGTAATGACAGGTTGTTGTTGTTGTTGTTCTCGACAGGATATACTGTCCTCCTTATCGATAAGAGAGCGCTACCCAAGCAAGCCTCCCCGCTTTTTCAACTTTCTTCACTTTCATCTCTCAAGGTGGCATCTGTAAACATTATTATTTACCCTCATTTTTTCTTGCATTTTCCTCGTTAATTTTGATTCGGGTCCCTGAAGTGATGCATGTGACATTGAATCGAGTATCTGGTTACAATTTTGGCTACTGGGACGATGGTTGACGAAACAAACAATTTGATACACGTTCGTATTTCTCCGAGAGAGTGCTCGCGCAAATACACCAAATTCATCAATTCATCTTTTTTAGGAATTGCAAAATGATTATTGCCCTCCACTTGATACCGCGCTTTTCAGCGCGATCATCTCCGACTTCAACCTTACGGACCGTACGAGTTTGGCACAACTGAAGGATACACTCAATGCCTTGAAGGTCTCGGCAGAGGAACAACAAGACCTACCTTTTGATCCTTCGGGGACAGGCGGCCTAGCCTCGACAGAAGTCGTTCAGAACGACGGTACTACATCGCGACATGATACAAATGGATCGAGAGAAGATACTGATATCACCTCCTTTCAATCTGACCTATCATCTGTTTGGATCGGAAGCGATGATAGCAGGAAAGTCGGGTCGGGAGGATATATTCTTAGCCCTGAGGGCTCTCTGAGTTTGACCGGCTTGACGGCCGAAGAGAAATCTATTTACTTGTCGGAAATGTTTCCTTCCGTGGCTCAATACACCATAAAGCATACTTTGACCAAATGCGACTACGATGTGGATCGCTCAATGGATGTTTTATTGAACCTATCGTTCTTTGACAGCCAGCCTACGGTTGACGACGAGACGAAAATCTCGATACCTAAGGGTATCGAGGGATTCGCATCCCCGAACACTAATGGTAAGAGGAAAGGGAAGAACAGAAGACCAAAAGGCAGGAATTCGCCTAACGATGAAAATTCAATGGTACCTTCTGGGGCCAGATCCCCAGCAAATAAATGGGACGCTGCCAAAGAAGAGCTGGACTTTATTCATTCCAGAACCTCGTCAGTGCTCAAGAAGGAGACTGTGACATCAGCATATCATAAGAGCCATGCGTCTTGCGCGAAAACAATTGAGAATCTTGCCACGTCTCACGCGCCGATTGAGGCTAGCCAAGATGCTGTTGTTGTTTCACAGGTTGCCGAGCTCACTCAGGATTTTTCCAGCATTCCAGCCGCCACTTTAGAAGGCCTGCTCGTCATTACAGGAAACTCAGTATCTGCTGCGAATGAATTAGCCAGGGCTATGATTTTCCGGCCATCGCTCCAACTATCTGATATCATTCGGATCAATGCGCCAGCTCCTATTCTGGACGAGGACGAATCCCCTAAACGAAGCTCAATCACAACACCTAGGATAACACCCGCCTACAGTGCTGCACAGAACATGGCGGAGGCCCATTTTACCGCAGGCTCAACAGCTTTCAGTCAAGCGTCCAGTGCATATCGGCGGAGCAAATCGGATCGGTTGATGGGGGGTGCAGCAGCTTACTACGCCTCTGTGGGTCGAGACCATCTCGAGAGAGCCAAAAGGGAAGCATCCGCGGCTGCAGATGCGTTTGTTGATTTGCAGTCGACATCAGATGTCCTTGATCTGCACGGCGTCAGCGTCCAAGATGCAGTGCGCATCGCTAGTACTCGTGTATGTCGATGGTGGGATGGTTTGGGAGACGCAAAATACACTGTAGGAGGTATTACTGGAAGGTCCTACAAGATAATCACCGGCGCAGGTCGCCATAGTCGTGATGGGACATCACGTTTGGGCCCTGCAGTGGGCAAAATGTTGGCAAGAGAAGGCTGGAAGGTGGAAGTTAGTGAGGGCGTGCTTACTGTCACTGGCAAACGTCGGACGAAGTGAAAGCTACTTCTAGTCGGTGGTAAAATATGTTCTGATGCATACAATGTTATATACTTGGTACATTTACTAGAGAATTCGCATGTTGTGATTGTATCGGAATTTCTCATTGAGAGTTGCGATGACGTAGTCTTTAGATAGCCCGGAAATCACACCGACTCAACGTATCTCACATTCTGTCTCATCTGCTTGCAACAAGAGTCGGAGATTTGTGATTCAGAACAGCTGAAGTGTCTATGCTGAACTCGGGATTCTTGGCGGTGGATTGATGACATCTACATCCTTAGAAACGTCTCAGAGAAACTTACAAATCACACAGCCTCGATTCATGGCGTCAACGCACATCGCAAAGCCACGGATAACATCATTCACTTCGACACTTCCACCTCGTGCCCGATTTATTCTTCCTTTTTATTCTCTTCATTCTATCAATACCGGCAGACAACTACCCTCCGCATTATCGATCGATCGCATCCGCCGATTCCACGCTGGTTCTAGAAGAGCTCAGCTTCCCCTGCCGACGTCCAGGAAGGTTCTGATGTCCACATCCATCTTCTCGTTCATCGGATCGCTATTCAGTTCCAGTGCGAGCGCAGAAAACAAAATGACTTATCCCGATCAACGAACGGATGAAGAGTGGCGAGCAGTGCTCAGTCCAGGTATGCTTTGAGATCAATCTTGAAAAAGAAGAAACATAACTCTAGTACTAATCTGCGCATTATCTAGAACAATTTCGAATTATCCGTCAGAAAGGCACCGAGCCTCCAGGCTCTGGTACCTACGATAGTCACTACCCCTCCGCAGGAGTCTACAACTGCGCTGCCTGCGATGCCCCTCTCTACAAGGCAGACACCAAATTCAAGTCCGGCTGTGGCTGGCCTGCATATTTTGATTCTCTCCCCGGTGCGGTTACGCAACATGTAGATCGGACATTTGGCATGGAACGGATCGAGATTGTCTGTAGCAATTGCGGAGGGCATCTTGGGCATGTGTTTAAGGGCGAGGGATACCCAACTCCGACGGATGAGAGGCATTGTGTGAATAGTGTCAGCTTGAGATTTAGTGAGGATGAAGGGGGTGCGAAGGGGGATAAGCAGGAGTCCAAGGTCTAAATGTCAACTAATTCTTGTATATGATTTTCCGCAATAAGCATAAGAATAGAGAGCAGCATGCTCCCTTTTGTATAGAAATGACGAGACGTTGCCACAGCGGGAAAGTGAGAGTGGAGATCCCGGCCTCCCGTTATCAACTTGGCTTAACAACCACAACACATTCATCCCTCCTATTCTTCCCCTCGACCATAATAACCTCGCTTTCCTTTTAACCTACATAGTCCTCGCCAGCATGTCTCGGCGCCCGGATCCAGCCCGTGCTGCGCAAAACCAGCAAACCATCAAGAATCTCTTGAAATTGGAATCGAACAAGACCTGTGCGGATTGCAAGCGAAACAAGCGTATGAACCACGACTTTCTCTCTACTACCTTTCCTTATGCGACTTGACGGCTGTATTCCGGTTTGAGATGCAACAATACTAATTGGAGATTTATCAGATCCACGATGGGCCTCTTGGAATCTCGGCATCTTCATCTGCATCCGCTGCTCAGGCATCCACAGAGGGATGGGCACCCATATCAGCCGAGTCAAATCCGTTGACCTTGATGCTTGGACGGACGAACAATTGCAGAGTGTCTTGAAATGGGGGAACTCGCGCGCTAATAAGTCAGTCAATTGTTGTGTATCTCTCGTATGCGCGAACGTGTTTGCTAATGCTTGTTGAACGGTTTAGATACTGGGAAGCGAAACTGGCGCCTGGTCATGTTCCCTCTGAATCGTGAGTTCACTACGTTGGCGCCCTCCCGTTCTGGGTATTATCGGCAGCTCATTTACTATCTAGCAAAATTGAGAACTTCATTCGTACCAAATATGAATCGAAGCGATGGGTCATGGACGGACCGATACCCGACCCGTCTACACTAGGAAACGACGATGATGTTGTACGTTGCTGGTCAATCCCACTTCAACTTTCACCTCCAACTCTCTAACTCTTCGCAGCCGCTTGCAGTTGTTCAAGAACGAGCAAAACTTGAGCGCTCCGCATCACAGCGTGCGTCTGTCTCGAGCCAACCGCCCGCCCGCCGACAACCGCAGCCATCCATTGATTTCTTCGGGGACGACGACGCTATCAGTCCTCCTGCGCGACCTAGCACAACTGGACCGACGGCTGTTGCTCGTCCTCCACCTCCTCCTAGCTCCGCACAACCCCCCGTTGCGAAACAGACAAAGCCAGCAGACTCGTTGCTAGGCTTGGATTTTTTCGGCAGTAGCCAGTCTACTCCAACCAGTCGTCCTGGCAGCACAGCACCTACATCTGCTTCACAAACAGGTGTTTCACGACCCGACCTAAAACAATCGATCCTGTCACTATATGCCACAGCTCCAAAGCCACAACCCGCGCCGGCACAGCATGACCGAACGTCGTCTATTGGAACTACTACCTCCGGACAGTCGAATGTGAACAGTTTGACGGATGCCTTTAGTGGATTGACCTTCCCTTCAACCACTTCTTCACAACCACAGCAGAAGCCGCAGTCGCCTTCCAATGATCTTTTCGCGGGCCTTACAGGATTTGGCGGACCAAAATCACCTCCGGTAGCTCCCAAAGTCAGTTCTCCTGCATCTACCGGTGCATCAGGATTGTTCGATAGCATAGCATCAAACACGCAGGCTTCAAAGCCTGCCTCCACCACCACTCGCACCACGTCAGTCTCCTCCAATGGACTGGATTTCGGGTTCCCACAAAACTTTACATCTCCAGTATCACAACCAGCAAAGCCGACGCCACCAGCGCCGAGTGTTTCCAATGATCTATTTGATCTTGCAGCTCCATCAAAATCAATATCACCTCCAGCCTTCTCTCAGCCGAGTTCATCCGTCTTCAATCTGTCATCCAACACCACCTCCACCCAACCCGCACAAAAAGCTGCACCAACTACTTCCACATCAAACGTGACGAGCATGTTCTCTTCATCAAGCATTGATCCATGGGGTGGCAATGCCTGGAGTACTCCGGACCCTGCTCCTGCTCCTGCACTTTCAGCCGCAAAGCCAACTACAACAGCACAACCCTCCATTACGGACTCAATGAGGATGCCGGACACATTGACTTCGCGCGATATCGGAGCAGGCTGGGGTGCACCCACGGCCACTACTACCCCTAGTGCAACTACTACCACCACCACAACCACGGCAACAGTTGCTCCCGAAGATGATTTTGGCGGCTGGACTAGCGCTGCACCTGTTTCTAATACAGCAGCTGGGGCTGGCGGCGGTAGTAAGCCCGCTACGGGGGGATTTGCGGCAAATGATGATTTGTTTTCCAATGTATGGGAGTAGATAGGAGCGTTGCTGATTGGTATTTAATTGATCTGAAAATTATTCCTTCTACGTAATGTGAAAAAGGCCTCGCTGTGTGGGAATTCGTTCTACAGCTTCCTGTACAAAAGTAACACTCAGATAATGTGATGCTTCTATTTACGTAAGTACGTAGCAGGATGAAAGTACGAGAACTAGAACAACCCAAAATTCGGAAAAAAAAAAGAAAACAGAAAAGAATATCCATCCCATTCCTATCCAACAGAAATAAATCACATTTTCATACAAAATTTCCTCAAAAATAGGAAAATAATGGGTGAAAAAAAAAAGAAAGTTGTACATCATCAATCATTTCCGCAATTATATTTTGCTTCCAACTTTGAAAAGGAAAAAAAATGAAGATTAGATCGATCTATTGGTGTTCCGCTGCTGCTGAAGAACCGGTCGCAGACATGGTCGATGAGAGGTCTGCGCGAGACTCGTTTGTGACGCCTTCTCGGGGTCGTGTCCATGTACGAATGTGGCCTGTTTTTTCCCGTGGATGATGTTATTGATTAGAAAGATGCATACATAGAGAAAGAGAGGGAGGGAGAAGGGGGGAGGCTAACCTTCCAATGAAGAAGTAAATATAAAATCTTCCTGAAATCCTAACCAGGATATTGGATCTGAGCCGACTTCTTTGGACTGTTTTGATCGTTTGTTAGTTGAATGTAAACCATGGGAGCGTTGTAAAGACCATACCATAATAGGAGGGAGTAATGCAGTCATTGTTCGAGATTCAACCGGATGACGAAGAGTATCTCCTTCATCGTCGATTGGTTTTTCGGTTCGATCGGAATCGGATCTTTTGCGGTTGCTGAGGCTGTCGGTTCGATGGCGGCTTAGTTGGTTGTGTACAGTTGTGATGCTGTTACGATGACGGGCGGTTGCTTGAAGCTGGGCCGAAAGTCAATATAAATAAGAACAGCGAAGAGGTAAACAGGAAAGGTGGAGAGAGAGAAGGGAACGTACTGCTTTTGGACGATGAATCATGCCAACGTTAAAGTCCCAAAGAAGTAATCTGCAATCATCACCGACACTTCCAAGCCGATAGTTTCGCTCGTCGCATCGCCAGGGATCAAAAGCAACGGCCGACACCCAGGAATTGTGACCTTGGCATCTGGCAATGATTCTCCGCTCTGCCAGAGACCAGATTGTCACCAGGTCATCCTGTCCGCCGCTGACCATGTACTTGCCGTCTGGCGACCAGCAGACGCATATCATGCCGCCGTAATAGCTTGCGAATATATCCGTGACTCTATACAGAATGTGAGCAAATCAAATCACCAGAGTTTTGTTATCGGAAGTAATGGCGCACTTACTCTTCTTTGAGATAATCTAAGACACGTAACGTACCATCTTCAAGCACCACGGCCAAATGTTGCTTATCAGGAGAGAAAGCAAACGAATTGATGCGTTGATGCGACAACCTCCACACAGCAACTGGGTTGGTCTTCTGATTCTTGGAGTTCACCGATTTCAATATCTGCATCGCGCTACTTGAAGAAGATGCACCGTCTTCAGTCTCTGGAGTGAAAAGTGCGTCGTCTTTCTCCTTATCGTAAACAACTAGCTGGCCATTGGCATGTGCTGCGAGGAACAAATTCTCAGACCCCGGTATCCATTTTATATGAGTGACTGCCGAGTTATTGATAGCGCCGTTCTTATTGATTCGAGCATACTTTGCCGATATGGGTTCATACCAGATAATGTCTCCAGCAGACGACCCCATAACAATATCGATATGTGATGGCGACTTGGTCAATTCGTTAATATCGTGACATAGCATATGTGCTTTGGTGAAGAGAATTTTCGCAATAGGCTCCTCTTTATTCGAAGCACTTAGATCGAGCCACTGATATGCTCTGTTTATGTTGGCAAAAGCAAAAAGTCCGTCTGGATTCCTATCAGCCACCCGCTTGGTAGAAGACTCGTGAGTAATAACTCGCGAGACAAACGACGAGCTACTCTTGACTATGTTGTTCTTTGGTTTCCTTCGTTTTAATCCGTCTTTTAACGGCGCAATCATCAACGCTGGATTGCCTTCTCCGAAAGCCGGTGCTGAAATGTAACTCCAACTTCCACTTTCTGAACGCCGTCCTTCTTTCTCGTTTTCCTTGATACTCCTTAAATCAAATGCTGGTGCTCTGGAACTGTACAGATTTGGGGGGCTTTTGTTGTTGCTAGTAATAACGAGAGATAGCTTCACGCCGGAGGTAGGAGGCGTTGGAACGGTTGCGAGAGGATTGGGGTTTACGATGGGGGCTTCGGACGGGTGTGGTGGAGGTGTCGCTAAGTGTAGATCATCAACAAGCTCATACGTTCCTAGTCAAGGGTCAATGCTGCGGTCCGAATTGTTATCCCAAGACGTTTATCATAATCAGGTTCATACCTTCTCCGACCTGCAGCGGACAGCCTCCTTCAGGATGTTTGATCACGTTATTTGTCTCAATGATTGGAACTGCCATGCCATTGGCAGCACCCGCCGCATAAGCGACGGGTATCGAGTAGCGCGGCGGTGGTGGAGGAAGAACGCTTTAGAAAGCAATTGTTAGTGAATGCATTCGTTATAATCCGGTATACTTACAACATGGTTGCTGATACTGTTCCTTCTAGATACAATACAGTCAATTCGACGAATATGCTCCAAAATTGGCCCAGCCAAGTGTAAAATATCCCGGATGGCCTGTAATGCTTAGAGCCGTGATATAGAACCGGCGAGGAATCCGCCCGAGTCCAGATAATTGCGCTTTCAGACGCGAAAAGCAAGCCGCCTAGGAACCACACAGCAACTGAATAAACTCCATATACAGGCTAAAAATGAATTCGGGCACGGTCTCAGCGAAACGAAGCCTGACAGATGCTTCTCATATCACCGGCAGGAACTCCGATCGCTAGGAAAAAGATGGCGAAGAAGAAGAGACCATCAATGATATAATTACCCGCATGTATCAAGGTTGCAAAACCAGTTCTGACACAGTAGGCTTATGGCATAAATGACAAGCAGCGGAGGGAGGGCAAGGGAAGGAGTCGTGAGGTTGAGCGAGGATGAGGGGACGAGCCAACTGGGTCCATGCTTCCCAACGGAGTCCGGGAGACATTTGGTGTGGGCTGTGGGGTAATGGTCTAGCCCCAGTACAGCATAGTGTCAATTGACAGAGCCTATCATGACAGGTGCCTAGACTACACTAGGCTACTTGTGGAAAGGCGTGGAAGTGTCGCGTGGCTGACTGAGTCGAGCCAATCAGCGATCAGTATGTATTCGGTCTTCATCAACAGATTAATAATTATAGATGCTGGTGAACAAAAACAGATCCATGATTCATAAGGATTGGGTATCTATTATCAATGCTAAGGGGTACATAGTCGAAGTCATCGCCGGCCTTAGCTCATTTGCACTTCTGACAAACATCAACAGCATATCAGGAGCTGCTGCTGTTTACTCGATGCCATATTGCAACAGCGGCGGCACCAGCGCATATCACAGCGCCCAAAGCAATGCCCCAAGACATCCATTTGCTTTCCAAATCCTCCTCAGTCCGTGGGAACGTGGTGCTCGGATCCATGGCCGCCTCGGCGATATGCACAAAGACCTCCTGGATCGAACTCCATGTAACACTCACATGGAGAGGTGGCGCCGGCAAACCCAAGCGGGCGGTATATTCGTGAGGTTGGCTTTCTGCGCGTTGTGTGGTACGATCCAAATCTGCCTTCAAAGCAAGGAATATACTCGGTAATTCCTCAAGGTGCGGGTATTTGTCACGAAGCTTGGTAATATAAGCAAACGAGTCTGGATCTGAAGAGTCGTACGTATACGCAATCACATCACATTGATCTAGCAACTTGCTCTGGTTCTCCAACAATGCTGGTTCCAGCTCGCCGAGCTCGTCTAGAATGAGATAGCATTGTTTCCCACCAGGAAGCTCCACGGTATTGACCGCAGTCCGAGGTTGGATAGTAGGATGGTACGTGTTGCTGAAACCTCGCGAAAGAAAAGCGTCTAGGAGTGATGACTTGCCTGCACCGGGAGCTCCTAGAACATGGCAAAGAACCACATTACGACCGACTCTACCTGGACGTCGCCGCCGCTTGCGTGGCTTTGTAACCTTGAGTGCTGCTGTTGTTGACGGATTGCTACGATCCGATGACTCAAACCCGAGATAAGCGAGGTATTCGAGAGTGGTTTTTGGTGATGTAAAAGTCGTCATACTCCACTGAGCCAGCCAGCCTTGAAGAGTGACGTGGCCGGCTTCGGTTCGTACCGTAGATGATGGAAATGAGTCGTCGGTCCACGAACTGGGCAGCCCAGGTGTCGGTGCAAACAGAGACGCTAGTTCCGAGTCATTGAGACCTCCGTCGTTATCTTTATCTGACAAGAGGAACAAATCGACCAAGAATCGATAACCTTCTGGAGATAACTCGGCAGACGAGAAGGGTGGGACCTCGAATTTGGGGTGAAGATATGTTTCTTGCAAAGAAAGGTTATCGGTATATTGGAAAGCCCGCAGGATGATCCACACAGTCTCATGACGACCCTTTTCTGCATAAAGCTTATTCAAGTGGAGAAAGCCCCGTGAACTGATTCCGGCCGGGGTTACAGCATCTGGGTAGGCTTTCTGGATGGTCTCCTTGATATGGACAAGATCCTCCTCACTCAATGGTTTTCCAAAGCACTTTAATTGAAAATCTTCAATTTCCTTGTCGGACAGGAAACCATCTCGGTCTTTGTCGCATAGATAGAAAATGCGTTGTAGCGCAGCGACTGCAGCAGGCTTGAGCACTGACTCCTTGGAATCGAATAGTGGCGCAATAGGATGCGTCACGGCTTTCTGACAGAGGAAGAAGGCCTCGTTGACGTTCCGGTGCTGACGCGCGCTAGAGCGAATGCACGAATCGATTTCCTTAAACTCGGCCATGACGGGTAACATTTCCTCTTCAATCACTTGTGCGTCGGTTGTATCCGTCGCAAGATCAGCCTTGTTGGCGCATAACACCACGGGGACATTTACACCGAGAGAGCGAAAGTGTGGTAGCCAAAACAGAGCCACTCGTTCGTAGCTGTAATGATCGGAGTATACAAGCAGGATAACGTTGGATTTTCGGATTTCACGTGCCAAGTTGGCGCGTTCCTGAGGAAGAGCGGACGTGTCGACGACCGTCGTTGTTGTGACATTTTCAGGAGTGCCGATTGTAGGAGGAATGGTAATCTGTGGCAGGACCGGTTGGATCTTGTTTGTGACGAATACTCCCTTGACGAGAGAAGTGATTAGACTAGATTTGCCGGTTCCCTCGTCACCGCAAACACAGATTCGCACTGTTTGACGTTAGTGTTAGACTCTTGATGGATGTACGTGGCGATGGAATGTACCTGTAGCCATCTCTTGACAGACCTCCAGCTATAACCGGAGTTCAGTAAAACATGATTCTAGCAGGCACGACAAGTATAAATGAGAGCCGGAGCAGGTGTCGCTAAATGACAACAAGCTGAACGGATTGATGGACGGTGAGGTTTAAGTTGCGACAATTGCAACAGTTAGCGGGACGGAAGAATACCTCCGTCTACCTAGTCTTCCTATGGCTGATCACGATGTGGAAGGACCGGTATTCACGTTCTAAGGTCTTGACAGATCATGCTCAAAACGAACTGAATGCCTCTCAATATCGTCAATTGGACATGAGAAAAACGGCAGAAAAAAGGAAGTCATGCAAGTAGACGAACTAGCTAGCATCCGGACTTACGCCGAGGCCGGCGTGTTACTAAGGTTACTTAGCAGCACAGCCGTATTACGTACGTACATCATCCCGCCGCCTCCGCATCAGCTTTCAAGAACACCACACGTTGTGATTATAGAAAGAGCATAGAGCTTTCCTCAAGAGCTACACCAGTCTTTGCAACAAACACCTGTATAGCTTTGGTTTATGGTCCTAGTTGCGACCGTGGTCAAGCTATAGTTGTCTGTTCCCGACTTGACCGACACAGCAAGCCATTATCTTTGTCCAGGCACCCTTTCACTGTCGCTGCCGTCACTGCCCGGGATACGAAAAGCTGCGTTCAGACTTCGCGATAAAGGATTTACTCAGTCACAAGTCTTGATATACAAACATGCCTTTAGGAATCCACAACCCGCTGCCCTCGTCTATGAAGAGTGAGTCTATCTTCTCTTCAATCATGTTGCGGAGGTTTCCCCGCACCAGATGTGCGCGGCTAATGTTATTCTAGGCGAGTGTAAGAAAGCTGGAAAGATTCTTGCTTCGTTCGTTGATCCAAGGCAAGCCTTTGGCCCGGATAAGGTCATTCCGCCAGAGATTCTGGCTGGCGCAAAGGTAAGGCTATTCCATATGTGACTCATGACCTGCCTGAATGCTAATCTGCCATGCTATCCTTCATAGGGTCTCGCGATCCTGTCGGTTCTCAAGGCTGGTTTCTTGGGCTCTGGTCGATTCGGTTCCGGTATCGTGGTTGCTCGACTATCTGATGGGTCTTGGTCTGCGCCGTCTGCAATCGCTACTGCAGGTGCCGGATTTGGCGGACAGATCGGATTTGAATTAACGGATTTTGTGTTTATTCTCAACGACTCCGCTGCAGTGCGCACATTCTCACAGGCCGGAAGTATAACGCTAGGTGGAAATGTTTCAATAGCCGCTGGCCCAGTCGGTCGAAACGCCGAGGCAGCGGGAGCGGCCAGTACGGGAGGTGTAGCAGCTGTGTTCTCGTATTCAAAAACCAAGGGATTGTTCGCTGGTGTCAGCTTAGAGGGCAGTGTCCTGGTGGAACGCAAAGATGCCAATGCGAAACTTTACAGCAGCGGCGTTAGCGCTCGCCAACTTCTTTCGGGCGCCGTCCCTCCTCCTCCAGCAGCAGAGCCTCTGATGCGGGTGCTCAATTCCCGCGTGTTCTCTGGAGGCCGGGCAGTTGGCGCTGATGCCATGTATAATGACATTCCCATCTACGACGATTCGCATGATGACGTACTGTGGGAAGGCCGCCGGGGCACTGCTTACGGAGAAGGGCAACGGAGAGAACGTGCTGGCTCACGAGCCACAGACACTTACGATGATTACGAATATCGGGACCGTCCTCGTCGAGCAACAACCTGGCAAGATGACTACTATGATCGACCGAGTTCTGGCAACATTAACCGTTCTAATACGACAAGAGGTGGAGGGTATGGCGGCGGCGATGGATACGACGATGAAGAATTTTTCAGTAATCGTAATAGACCCAGCCGCCCAACAGCTCCCAAACCTGTCTTTTCTCAGAAGACAGGCGCTGCAGCCGGGCTACGGGAAGACCAAGCAGTTGCGCTTTATACATTTGATGCCGATCAGGAGGGAGATCTCGGTTTCAAGAAAGGCGAAGTCATCACGATTCTCAAGCGTACGGATAAGGCTGAAGATTGGTGGACTGGTAGAATTGGTGACCGGACCGGTATTTTTCCAAGGTATGCATTCATTCCCCCATCTTTGCTCAATATGTAAGTACATGTATTGACCATTAATACAGCAACTATGTCGACCCTGTCGTGAAATGATCGATCCATTGGTTCCCATTCTCTTTACAACTTGAAAATACAAAATCCCGGTACAAATCTTCTCAAGCAACTTACATTCTTCCCCCTTTCTTATGATATCTCAACTGATGCGGACACGACTTGCTTTTTGGGGTGATTATACCTATGTTATCGAGCTGGCTAGTGAATAGTTATATGTTTGTCTTTTTTGTTAAAACTACATACAGCCTATTTATACTGCAGGAATGTGAGATAGAAAAAGCATGCGCTTTTGGTATCATCTCTATATAGTCTGGTCTTTAGCTTTGGAGCCAAGGTCGGTCATATTTTCTCCAGCGTTATGTTCGTGTACGTAGTAAAGTATCGCCAAGGCAAAGGGACAAGCTTAAATTCGGCGGGGCGAAATTATTAATCATTACCTAGGTAAGAGCAAGCCTTCCCTAATTGCTGGGTAAGCTAGTTTTCATATGTAAGACATTGTGGGATGGGGCTGATGAAGATCATCAGGGCCCCAGTTGACTATCAAGTGGCCTTATTGCGCCACCTAGAAGGACTTGGAAGTCGGTGGTGAGATTATGAAGACGCTTTGAGGATCGGAGTCCCAGATATGCTGATTTACTCCGGAGTACAGAGTAGCTCAATTTTATTCCTCAGCTTGTTGTTCATTGAATAGGAAGAAATCATGTGACGAGTTGCCTTCTTCGGGGATTAGCCTCGTCAAGGTGATTCGACTGACTCTTCTGGATGTAGACCTGTTATGACCGTGGATTACCCTTTACAGATATATATGAATCATCCTAGGCATGTCTTCCATGGTCTCGTTGAGAATACACGTGCTGGCTGGAGAACGGCCCGATGAACCTACCGAGTATGGTTCATGACTCTGATCTAGAACAATGCTATGGCTTCCTCAGCCGGATGCATGCATTTCCGCAGGTGTGGATATCTCAAAGAACACGATGAGCTGTCAGACAACTGCCTGAGAAGACACGCGACGTAGTTAGTTGAGAGCGTAAGGAAAAGAAAAGTGGTCCGGGCTGATCGGCTTTAAGAATTCGCGATGCTAAACCCAACCAGTGTCAGTGGCTGCCCGCTTCTCTCTCAACCTTAACCTACTTTACTCCTCCGTGCCTCGTCTCGTCCCCTGCCAACGACAATTCGCTTTCCGACCGGCACAACGTCCTTCCTCAAAGTCATACAAAGCCGTCCGCCTCTCTGCTCTTATGACTGCGACTCCCCTTTGATGTGTTGCGAACGCTGCAAGCCTCTACCCTGTCACGCCCCTGGTTTCGATGAGTACTGGTAGCCCTTTCCATCTGTCGGCCCAGGCGGTGCAACAGCAACCCCGTATACGCCGCCCGTCTGCGTGGTTCTCTTCGTCATAAGGGAGTGTTCATATTTATATTCATTCTGGACTATCTCCGAGGCGCGTGCGTTGAGTTATTCCGATGCAGGTGCGTTATTGCATAAATTCTCGTTTTACCTGTCACCTGAAGATATCGCACTCGCGCCGCACCTGCCTTCCCCCTCCACTGGGCCTAACTTACTCTTGTTCTTACACAACTATCTGTCTGTTTATATCAGCTGACTCGTGAAGTACTTGCACCAGACTACTACCAGTTCCTACGAAGCCGACGGGGGGTATGCCGCGAAACGAGGACATGTACCGACTTTATCCATAAGCGATGACAGTCACCATGTCACGGAGACGATTGGCCATTTGTACGGTGACAGCTACGATCGAGACGCTAGGAGGTTAAGTTTTCTACCGACACCGCAAGGCGAGACCCTTTCAGTGTCGACGCCCAGTCCAGGCAATGCAAGTGTAGATGCCGGAAGGAGGATAGGCGAAGGCTCCGCTGCCGATAACACACTCAAGCCAGACTCATCGCGGCCTACGGTCACGAAGCAACCGTCTTTTGAAAGAGAGCCTTCTT
Organism: Talaromyces sp. PYS2103; assembly: GCA_023625975.1. Classification (NCBI taxonomy): domain Eukaryota; kingdom Fungi; phylum Ascomycota; class Eurotiomycetes; order Eurotiales; family Trichocomaceae; genus Talaromyces; species Talaromyces sp. PYS2103. The sequence continues at coordinate 631,902 of JAMAGB010000008.1, read as the reverse complement.
CACCTGTGCACTTGTCGCCGACTGATGCTGCCAACTCCTCGTTTCCGTTGACTGATATCGATTATGAATCCAATCCCGATGCCATCAAACAGGAATACCACACACTCGCAGCTATACGAAGAATGTCGATGGACGTTACCGGAGACCCCGATTTACCGTCTTACTCCAACTTTCAGGTGCCCGCGATTGCACCGTCCGCGTCTGCGGACGAGAATGATGCCTCCCGGTTGTTCTGGGTTCCGGCCCGTCTCCATCCAGAGCTAGCGCCCAAGGAATTCAAGTCATTCCTCGAGAGTAGGAAAGAACAGATACAGAGAAGAGCGAGCGACTCTTCGTCCAGCTTAAGCGTCGACCGGGAGGAATTTAAGGGTGGTCTACGTCGGAAGCGATCGAAATTATCCAGGCAAATTGACGATTCGCAGGAATATGTCGACGGCGCGGACCGTCTGGAAAGAAAGCGAGCAGAAGCTCATGGTGCGAAAGGAGACACAGGCAGCCCGAACCTACAAGTACTGGAGGAGATTGTTAATGATAAGAAGCAAGTGAATAAAGAAACTCTGGCTCTACTTGGAGGTATTGAACAGCTCGACTTATCGACAATGGAGGATAAGCCGATTCTGCCGGCTGCGCCTCCAGGCCATAGTCTTAAGCGATCTACGAGAACCCAGTATCGGAAAGGAAGCTTGAAGAAAGGCGAGCGGCCGCCCTATTCAAAGAGACTGGGAAGAACACCAGAAACACTGGGAAACCCACTCTCGAGCACGCTGGAAGATCCCCCGGCTATTAAACCTCTGATGCGGTCGTCAACTGACCCCGGACGAAGTGTTTCGGATCGCAATATTGTAGAAGACAGACCCAAAGCGGCCCCAGCACCAGCATCATCGCCATCCATTCCTCCAGGGAGCACAGTGAGTGCAACCTTCGATTCAATGCTAGATCCTAATGCAGCAGATTCTTCTCAACGGCAGTGGCAGTCGAGCATTGGCTCGAACGGCCGTTCAACTTTGAATGTTCCGCCTTCTGCACAAAGAATCCCTCAAATAATAGAGACACCCCCTCTACCATCAGACTCTGAGCGACGACTACAATTCGGCACCATTCCTGAGCGAACATCCTCACACGAATCGTCATCATCTCCCCCAACTTCAATGTACAACAATAAACGACACACGGCGCAAAGACAAGCCCCGTCATCGCCACAAACACTTTCAGATATTGCATCGCATCCATCACCAATACCGGGAAATAGTTCTCGCACGGATAGTTTGTCGGTGATACCAACGTTTGTTGAGGAAAAGCGGTCCGACAGCAAGAAACACAAAGATAAAAAAGAAAGCGACGGAAGTCGAAAATCAAGTTGGCCTTGGTCTCGTGGATCGGATGATAAGGATAAAAAGAAGGACTCGGAGGGCAAGAAAAGCAAGAAACAACATATCGGCGCCGAAAAGGCGTATGAAAAGCAGGACAGCACCCGACTGGACGTGCTCCAGAACTCCATTGATAGTGTAGCTCGAGGTCGCGAAAGTTTGATCTTGGAACGTCCTATCGATCCGAGATTAGAGGAAGAACGAAGGAAAGAAAGCCAACGAAAGTCGTCGGATTCGAAAAAGGACAAAGAATCAGGGCTGCTATCGTCGATATTTGGCGGCGGCAAGAAGAAGAGCGGATCTGATCACAAAAAGAGTCTATCTCGCACATTGTCTCCGGAACCGATATATGTACAAATGATACCAGACCATGATTACCCATGGACGCGATTTCCGATTATGGAAGAGCGGGCTATATACCGTATGGCGCATATCAAACTGGCGAATCCTCGTCGGCCGCTTCATTCCCAGGTCCTTCTCAGCAATTTCATGTATTCATATCTGTCCAAAGTGCAGAAGATGCACCCGCAGTTGTCAATCCCGACTTCACCATCCCAGAGAGCCCAACAGCAGCAACAGCAGCAGCAGCAGCAGCAGACGGACCAACCAGATGAGTATACTCAGTATCAACGTTACCAAGAGGTGAGCTCCAGCTTTTCGCGTTTGTTTTGCTTTTCTGACATGGTTATCAAATATAGCAATACTCAGAGCAGACCTACGAAGAATACAATTATAGTCCTGGCGAGCATGGTGATCACTACGTGTCTGACCAACAAGACTATGAAAATGGCAACGTTTATGGAACGGATCATCATCAGCATTATGATGGTTCTTATGGATCCCTGGGCGACGCTGCTCAATTAGAAAGTGACGAAGAAATGTGGTGATGGCGGTCGCCATCAGGATGATTAAAATCATGAACTCGGGTTGTTCTTTGCACCTTTGCTGAATTGGCATATCTATATGAGGATGAAGGGCTGGATTATGGCGTTGATTTGTTTTATGACTTCTGAATATAACGGAGTGGGTTTATCGATTGGAATGCCTTTGAATAGGGCAACCTTCGCCATCGAGAAGCATTATACGGCTATTAGTGGTTTCTGACTGACTGACTGACTGACTGACTTTCGTTTACTCTGGCTCGTTTTTCTCTTCTATTATATCTTATCCAGGTATTATCATTGGGAATTGCTTTGCACACGGCGTCAGAAACTGGGCATAGCGTCTCGATGGAATGAATCACTGTTTTCTCTCTTCTAGCTTGCTCTCCTGTTTTCGAGCATGCATTTTATGGTTGTTTTGTTTGCTTTTGCTCTACTATTAAATAGCCTTATACTCTACATGACCATGGACTCTAAATATCATGAATGATAATCAAGCTTCGAACTATGTTTAATCCATACTCTCTCAAAGCGGAAAAGCGCCTTTTGAATTTAGAGCGACGATGGATCATGCTGTCATTATCATATGACCTCACTAAGCTACTTTAGGCTTAGCCAACTGTGACGATTAAAGGGGGGAAGTAGTCATGTGACATTCAACTCAGCCACACGAAACTTAGTCTGGGGGTTGCGACAATTCGGAGAAGCAGGCGATAACATCGAGTGACCAAATATTCTTTCAGATTGACGGCCAGAGCATAATCGAACTGCGGATTCGAGTAAAAGACAGAGATACGTTGAATTACGTTCTTAGCGAAAACAGTGCACGCGGATGATACGAGTTGATTCGTATACAGAATAACATCGCCATTGCATTTGGAAAGAAAGAAAACACAAGAATAGGGACCAAGAAGAGAAGCAGTATACAACAAAGCAAACCGGGAGAGAAGGGCGACTATCATATTCTCGCAAATATCAAAATAAATTAACCTGTGAAAATGAGTGACGCATATGAAAGAGAATCGTACGTCTGCACAATATCCTCCTCTTGGTATTTCTTGGACCTGATCTAACTACTTCGAAACAAAAAAACAGACAAAATAACGCGCTCCTCAACTCCCTCGCTCAAAAGACCTCTGCCTTGAAATCAGTTACGATTGATATATACGACAACGCACGGAATCATGAGACGATCGATAATACCGTACGATTCTCCCTACCCAACCATTTTTTCCATGAGTTATATGAAGCTAACTTTTGATGCGTGGTTATACAGAATGAAGTCTTCTCAAACATGTCTACGAGTCTCCGCGGGAGCGCTTCGAGATTAACCCGTGCCGCGCGAGCGGGTGACAAAGTCGCTGTTATGAAAGTTGCGGGAATTTGTGTTGGGACTGGTGTTGGGTTGTGGGTTGTTTTGGGCTGGATTTTTTGAAATTTGGTGAGGAATGAATGCATATATACATACTACTTTGTAATAAATATGAGAGTGGGTTAGGGGGGTCCATGGGGGATCGGAATTGTTTTGCTTTCAGAGGGATATGAGTTTTTCATCGCGTTCTGGCGTTTTTGATATTGTCTTTAACTTCTATTTCGATGTCGAGGTCGTTTTGTGGGATACTCTTTGTTTCTGACCTCAATTTCTAGCATGCCTTATTGCACTGGTATTCGTGATTACTCTGATGTTCGCAGCTAAGCTTGCAGATGTTTTCATGACAGCTGACTATGTACGTAGTTGTCGGTCATATCTACCTAGGTAGTCTTGCATACTCCAAGACTAGGGTTCATTCCCTTGTTCGGAGTTCTTTTGCTTGTCCACGGGTATTTAGCCCTGGTGAGCATGGCAAAACCGGATATTCGAGTCAGGCTACAACTACATGATACTTGTGTGACAGTATACTATTATATTTCTAATTACATGTGATGTCTCTCTATGCTCAATAATGAGCAATTATCAAAGCATGGATGCTACACACTCATACAAGGGAAACACTCCAAAAAGGGAAAGAATCAAGACTCAGGATTTCCTGCCGTTCTGGGAAGTTCTTCCTTCATCGGTAGGGTTTACTGGGCATCTGCCAGCATCAGCAGTGCTCATCAGAAGACGCAGAATATCATCCGAGAGTACACGTCTGACAAGCAAGTAAGTCATGTCCTGAAAACTGCCTGGCAACAGCGACAAAGCAAGGTTTTCAACTCACGGCATAGAGTGCTCCGTAAAAGAAAATCATAATAAAAAAAAAATATAGCTACGATAAACTCCCCATCTCATGAGTGTCGCAGCTCACCCGACACCTCCCGATCACCATCTAGATCAATCTCGGCAGTATCGGATAAAAGTCCGGCAGATCTGATCGACGAACAGGCAGGTTCTAGCCTTTTTGTTCATATATATCCGTACTCATATATGAATATCGGTCACCGGTGTATCGGTGTAACTGGTTTGGTGGATGCCTGTCTCACTAGAGCTTGGAGAGCTATAGGTATCAGCAGAAGTTTTTTCTGAAAGACACACTCAGCCAATGACCTAAAGACATACCGCCACGAACAGGAAAGAAAAAGGGCAAATGGTATCATAAAAAAGCATAAAAAGTTGAGACGGGCCGATAGTAAAAGACACGGCGGGTCTTCCCGAGAGGGGACCTTGGCTGTGGCGTGGGTCAAGTACCTTATCTTTTCTTTTTTGTCATTTTTTTTCCCTCGCAGTTCTGAACTTCTGAGTTTTTCTTTCTTACAATACAGTATCAGACCCATTCCGATTCTGCCATTGGTTATACGTATCACCGGAGTTGGTGTTGGAAAAAAAACTTCACCGACCCGAACGAGTTTCAGCCCAAGCCGAGACCTCTCGGGTTTGCCCGAGAGGTCTCGGCATCCCGTAGCGTCTAAGCGAGCTTTTTTGTCTCCGTACGGCGTAGGATCTTCGGCAGGGTTTTCTTTTTTCTGTGAGGCGTCAAACCGGCAGTAGCTTCATCACACTGCATATTTACTAGTAGTAGTTGGCATATGCATATGTAGCCACCAGCCGGTTGCCGTATGTTCACACACTGTTCAGGTGGTTGAATTGGAAAATGGACTGCATTGCCATGTTGTGTTCGATGTGTTGATCGGAATAACCCCTGTGGAAAGTTAATGCGTACGCACTCCTATCAAGTTATCAGTCGCTTCTGTCTGTGTATCAGCTTTCTTGCGACTACGGAGTAGGTGCTCCGTACTCCGTAGGAGCCTAGGAGGTGCGTCAAGTTTCGACTTTTTACTGTGGGTCGAGCTTGGAACTTTAGTTTTAGCTACTGCATAGTACTTTAAGAAGAGAAGAATCTGGTCTAGATCATTAATTAGTCGTAAGTAACATCTAGATTCGTAGCAAGCTCCGCGGTGTGCATAGCAACAAGCGCAGTACACACTACAACTACTTACAGGATAACTATCTAACATATCCTTGTTTAACTCGGTTATTGACATTTCGTCATCTGCAAGCCACCGAATCAATACAATCGGTTATTTCTTCTCGAACAATGTTGAATGATCTGCGTTTGCTAGCGGTATTTTATTCTGTCAGTATTAACACCATACAGAGGTCGTAGATGGCTGTGTACTCCATATGATTGTTAAGTCTGGCTGCAAACGGTATAAAAACTACGGAGTACAGGCCGAAAGATGAATTCTTGACTCGGACTGTTTGCGGGAATTCCTGTGGCTTGTCCCGATCCGTACTAGTGCGGTATCACGTCAATTATTCACTTGGTTATATAATGCATAACTAGATAAGTAATTTTCCGTCAATGGCGTTGTTATCTTCAGACTTGATGCTCGATCGAGTTACATATTTCCTTTCTTTCGCTTGGGCCTTATGTATATCTTGTGAAGCCTCTCGTCTGACTCATCTCTGACTGTTAACTAGCAGAGAGTAGTTAAATAGTATAGAATATTTATTGTGCCGCGATAACCCACCTAGTCTCCAGTCTCAAGATAAGAGTCCGCCTAGTACATCCGGTATTATTGCCGTACTATTTAGCCGATTCTTCATCTTTTGCCTGAAGATATTTCACGTACTAGATGGCTGAATGTAGATCCGTACATGAGCTATATGAGCACTCTCCAGGATTATTATATCCTTGATGTATATATATTTACCCAGGATAAATATCATTCATAACTTCAGCTCACACCACCTGACGTATACCCTTGTATGGATATCGTATGGTAATACGTATCTAACTATCGGATGACTGTGGGCCCGTAAGAACGTCCTGCGTGGAGGGGCACAGCCAGAGCCAGAGCCAGAGCCAGAGAACCCGAATCGCCCTATTGCGTACCTTCCTCTATTTTCTTGCTCGTTTTTCCATGTCGCCATTTGCATCTCCCACACAGTACACTGCTTCTCATCACTCCTTTTCGAAAGCCATAAGAAAAGCTTCACCACTCCTCTCTGTCCCAGATAATTCCAACTATACACACATCATTGTGACCATATATCATTGTATCCGCGTATCCGTCATATGTACAGCGTGCCCTGCGGTCTGATATGGAAGCACTGAGTTTTCTCAGTGGTGGTGGCATTGCCAGCAGTGCCAAATACTTCGAAATCAGGTAAGTTGGAAATCTATCAAGGCTTTTCTGTGCGCACGACAACTCCAGACTAATGCGTCAACTCCCGTTACAGATTGGATGATCAATATGTCGTCTTCCGCGGAGGCGAGCATGAAGCTGCGAGCGCCCATTTACGAGGCACATTGGTTCTTTGTCTCTCAGAACCGCTCACTATCAAACATCTCAAATTGACCTTGATCGGGATGTCACGGATTTGGTATGTTCAAATCTACCCTTTCACGTCCGTCGGAAGCTTTTTACCTCGGTTAAAAGTTGCTGCTGACTTCTGTCGTGCTAAGTTGGCATCTCCCGTCTAGTGCAACAGCAAGCGGTCGCAAACCATACAAGGAAAAGGTGTTTTTCGAGAAGGAATGGAAGTTTCGCGATGCTGGGAAAGGAAGAACCGAAACATTGCCTGCCGATAACTACGAGTTTCCTTTCGATGTCATACTGGAGGGTTCCCTGCCGGAGAGTGTTGAAGGACTACACGATACCTGGGTTACATATCGATTCAAGGCAGAGATTGGCAGGAAATATGCTCGCGACATTGTTATCCGGAAGCCAGTGCGCATTGTTCGAACATTGGACCCGAGTGCTCTGGAGCTAGCACATGCCATGGTTAGTGCTTCTTAATCAGAAGGCTGTGCAACTCAAAATACTAACGGTTACCCAGTCGGTGGAAAACATTTGGCCGAACAAGATCGAATATTCCATCAGCACGCCTACAAAAGCCGTTATCTTTGGCACTGAGGTGCGCATCGATTTTCGCCTTATTCCCCTGTTGAAAGGTTTAAGAATCGGAACGATTACTTCACAACTTATTGAAACCCATGAACTCACGATGAATCCGGATGACCCGATGGCCGTGCAACACACTTTCAAGTCGACGCGGACGATCAAGACGGATGATTACGAACTGAACGAAGCCGAGCAACTTGAGATTCTGGACGAGACGGCTGAAGGATTTCAGTTCCATCGAACGTTGGAGCTCCCCCATTCATTATCGCGGTGTCTGCAGGATACAGATGTGAAAGGCATTAAAATTCGTCATAAACTCAAATTTAGAGTACAGTTGCACAACCCTGATGGGCACACAAGCGAGGTATGTTGGTCGTCACGGACAAACAATTGTTTAAGCTAATTATGATATAGTTACGCGCCACCCTACCAGTTTCAGTTCTGATCTCGCCAGATATGAGAATCGATGATAACAATAGACTTATCGAAGATGGTTCAGTCGTGCGTCAGCAGGCAGCGGAGGAACTCGCAAACCAAGCACCTCCGCTTTACGGACAACACCAATTTGATCGTCTATACAGCGGGATTGATATTAGCGGATACCGCACGCCTGGACCCATGAGTGGATCTGCTACACCATTCGGAGCATTGAGCAGGAATATTTCATCTGAAGATCTCCCTTCGCTTGAAGCCATCACCAACGGAGATATATCCGCCTCGGCGCTGCACAGTCGACTTAGCCATCTTCATGCCACTAGAGGCACTTACTCGTCGTCTCCAGGTACTGGCGAAAACCACGATAGCCACCCTCCAGATTACTTTAGCCATATGAACGGGCGTCAATCCGGTGGTAACTCTCATTCGCACAGCCCAGTCGAAAATAGCTCTCGGCGAGCCTCCGACGAACAGGACCGCGATCACCCTGATTCTACCATCCCATCAGGCATGGTTACACCACATCAGCCGCAATACATGGAAGTCGAGACGTTAAGCCGCGTGCCTAGTTATTCTACTGCCATCAGATCGACCGCGCGGACTCAATACGACAGCGAGCTTCCGCACTATGATGCCGCTATATCGAGCTCAGCACCACAACCACGACTACTTCCTCCACCGCAACAGGCACATCTTCGCAACTCGAGTGGTACTTCGTCGCCTACACGGATGATACCACTTAATGAAGCGCTTCATCGACCCTTCTATAGCAATCAATATGACGACAGTGAACGACGATTACGTCTTACGCAAGCACGTGTCGATATATAACCGCTGGCAGTTTTGACACTGCCACAGAGCAATCATTTCATCTTTTCTCATTTAGCTTGATTTCATCGGCTTGTGTAAAAACTTGCGCATTTATGTTCGGAGTCTTTATTTTCTTTCACATGTTGCTCCTTTCTCAAGATACCATACTTCGTTTGGATGTCTTTTCCTTTCTACTCTCTATTCATACTTGATCATGGGATGGCGTTCATTATATTTCTTTATGTTTCTCAATCTACATCGGTGTATATCTTTATAATCACATAATTTTGGGGGGTTTCTTTACAGTTGTGGGACACGTTCTTACGATGTCCTCTCGGACGACGATGATGAGATGAAATGATGCAGTTGTGTGTACGGAGTACTCTTGATTATGCATAAATAGACTATGAATTTGATGATGTTACATGTCTGGATTGAAGAGTTTGTACTATGTAGTACGTAGTATTAATGGAAAAATGAAGCAAAAGTAATGACGACGGTGGCTGCTCGACCGAGCTAATCCATTTCTGGACTCTGCAATCGATTGTCCCTTGTTCCTAGGCCGGAAATGGTGTAGTGGGTTGATGCCTGACGAAACGGTGTTTGTTTGTTTGTGTACTCTCTAAGCAGTTATGTTTAACTATGTATGTAGATGCTGATTGTACAGGATAAGATGCAATCATCTATGTTCAGCAGTTATCATATGATCGTGTATACTCCTTCAGCGCCAACCAATGGAAACGCCAGAAGATGGGTGCCTGATTCACCTCGCAAGGCGCATAAGGGGTCAAGGCAACCAACTCCCGATCGGGGAAAGCGCCTGAGTGAGGTCATTGACATAAGCATTTGTCGATCGCCATCAGATCAGATGGCTGAAACGATCTTTGTCAGTTCAATTGAGCTGCCCAGCTTATATCCAGGTCTATCGATCTATATGATATTCTTTATATTATATCTCTTATATTGATCCGTCTAATCTAACTGTCTGATTATTGTTCTGCAGAGTAAGTTCTCCCTGACTGGTGTTTACCCACGGTTGGGCTTCATCCCCGCGACCCCCCTCACCATGGATTCTGTACAATATACTGATACCTAACTGAGTAGAGAAAAATACACAATGTCGGCTCTACCTCACCGGACTGCGACCACGCACAGTGTCGCCACTAACTCCACCAGTGACGATGAAGGTGTTATCGGGGAGGATACCAGCGAGGTTCGAAGCTACTCCATAAATCCAACATGTTCAGTATACTAAGCATGTTTCGATAGACATCGCGCCTTTTGCTCGAGCGTCTGCAGGCATGGAAGCATATGTGCGGAAATCTAGAAGATTATATTGATGCAACGGCCAAGATGCACAAGTCGCAGGCCAAGGACTACGAGAAAGTGCTCAAGGCATGTTCTACTCATCATGTGTATGCGGTCAGTGCTGACTATGTCTAGACCATCAATAATCCTTTGCGAGAAGGTCATCATTTCGACCAAGGACTGGAAGGTGTTGCGGGACTGTTTGAAGTGATGCGCAACAACACGCGAGTAGGTAGTCCCCTTCCTTTGCTATCGAAGATAATAGAACTGAATTTACAACCCAGGGAACATCCAACATGTACATCGAACTGGAAAAGAATCTCAAAGGTCAAGTACATCCGATCCTGGAACGACTCCACAAAGAAATCAAGAGCAAGGCAAAGGAGCTCAAATCCGGTACCACCAAAGTATCAAAGGCCGTTGACAAAGCGCGCAGCGTTACCCAGAAACATATCGAACTACTAGGCCAGTACGCTGCTGCTCATAGCTCGGCTTCCCACACCAAAATTGAGCCGCATCATGATCCTTACGTTTTACGCCGTGGTATCAATCATCGCCTGAACAAGCAAGTCATTGAAGAGAACAACAGTCGCAACGATACCATTGCAGTGCAGAACTCATTCGCTGCGTTCGAGGCCCATGTTATTGAGACTGTGCAACTGGCCCTGAACACCTTTTTCCAGTTTATGGGCGGTCAGCTGGATCAGCAACGCGCAATGTACGGAGATATCCTTGGCAATGCACAGAAGATCCCCGTTGACTATGAATGGAACCTCTTCGTTAAGCGTAACGATGGTATCTTGATCGACCCAGAGGCACCTCCCCGATCGTTCAGCAATATCTCTTTCCCCAACCAGGACCACACCTCCACCAAGCCTTTGATTGAAGGTACATTGGAGCGCAAGTCCCGTGCTATTATCAAGGGTTACAGCACTGGGTACTACGTGGTCACACCGGCGCGCTACCTGCACGAGTTCAAAGATAACGACGACTTTACCAAGGATCCCACACCGGAATTATCACTCTACTTGCCCGACTGCATCATTGGAGCAATTGACGGCGTGAAATTCCACGTCAAGGGCAAAGACACCTCCAACGGCAAAGTCGGCAACGCCTTTTCAACTACCAGCGAGTTCCAATTCAAGGCGCACACTGCTAACGATGCCGAGAAATGGTGGAGAATTATCAAGGACGCCACTTCTTCGCCTGTCGCTGCTCATGCTGTGCCACCCATCAACACCAATGTCGGAAACGTCGCCAGCACTACTGCTACTCCAGTTTCTGGGACGCCAGCAGGAAGCCGCAATGTCAGCGCTACTCACCCGCCAATGGATAAAGAGGTGGCTGTTGCACCCGAAAGTGCTTCAGGCGTGAGACGTAGCGCCAGCCATTATCACACTTCTCCAGGTGGTACTGGAGTATAACTTTCGACATGCCATTGAATTCTTAACACATTCTTGACTGTATATGCCTTTGGACCTTGGTTGACATTTGTTGATATATTTGACCTTTTTCCATTCAAATTGAGCACAACCAAATAGTTGAATACTCCATTGTGAAAATCTTCTTAGCTAGTTACCCGTGGACATATTTTGAAATACAGTTAATCCTAATTTCTCATACAGATTTCTATGTAATTGACTTTGGCCTCCTCAACCACTTCAAAACAACAATATCCTGCCTCCCACCACCCCTAAATTTATACACGGGCATATCAGGACTGGCCTTCTCGAGCGTGTGCTCCAGCACAAAGCCACATTTCATGACCACGCCTACGGAACCCTCATTCCCCAAAAGCGCACTACTTTTCAGGACGTGCGTATCCATTTTGGGAATTGCCCATTCCGTGATTAGAGTGTTGAGTACGGCGCTCATTATGCCTTTTCTGTGGTGGGAGGGTGATAGCCAGACTTTTTTCCTCCCGCCCATCGATGTTAGTGAATTCCATTTGAGACGTGGGAAGAAGAAAAACATACATCCAAGCCCCCAAATCAACTCCTCATGCCCCACAGGTAAGGACTCATTATATTCCTGCGCTTTCTTTCTCTGTTCGCTTCCCAGCGGTAATTCATAGAATGGATATCGACTTATCAATATATCGCCTACTTTGGGCGCTTGAGCTACCACCTCATCATCGTCATGTGCTCCTGTTGCCGCCACCAGGGAGGTATCGCGGATATCTCGAAAGGGGCATCCGTCGTATAACCATTCTCCTTCTTCTTCTTGCCCCTGTTGTTGTTGTTTTTGTGGGTGTTGAAGTATCCTCTGCGTATCCTCGTACATCAATCGATGAAACGCCAGGGCATGTTCGCGTTTGTATGGATAGGGCGGTGATTCGAGGTACTGGTGCACCCGCTCATCGTTCAGGGCCGTTATGGCGGCTTCAATATCGGATTCGGGCGGGATTCCATTTTCTTGCCCTTCTTCTTCTTCTTCTTCTTCTTCTTCTTCTTGTCGTGTGTGTATCAGACGCGGAGGTGTGATGATTATGTGCGAATGCGGTGCGGGGAGACGGATGTAGGGTTGTTTGTCTCCTGGGCTGATTTTGGGTTTGGTTTTGTCAAGGTTAACGATGACCATGTTGGTTTTCAGCCTCGTTTTTTTTCTTTCGAGCCCCCTTTTTTGAGATTGGTAGCGTATGATTCGCGATGAAGAAGGGTATGCTTATATAGTTATATAGGTAGGTAGCGGGGTCACGATATCCCTGTGAGTCACAAACAAAGAATAGTGCATATTGGATAACGCCAAGGTTAGGGTTGGGTAAGTAAATTATTTCATATGGTTATACCCTTGGTAAAAACAATCCCATTAATCTCCTATGCATAAAGTACATGAGATGACTCTCATTCTTCGAATATGAAGTAATCCATCCATATTCATCTGATGGGAAAAAAGCAAAAAGGTATCTCGAACATGATATTGACAAGAAACAAATAGGCCTAAAATGTAAATTTGCCCAGAACAACAAGTGCTAACGATCAAAAATCCTCCGGACTCTCGAGGTCTTGAAGTTTCTGTCGAAGAAACCGTCCTAATGCAGCAGATTTCGCTTCTAGAGCCAACAGTATCTCGGGCGATGTATTCAGATTCAGCGCCGCTAAACGAGCGAGATCGTTATCTCGGTCAATTTCGTACTGTGCCGCGAGCAGGCCATCTCCATTTTGTTGAGCGCCCGGTTTTAATGATGACGATGCTGATGCTGGTTTTGTTGTATGGGATGATTGTAATGAAGATGCCGGATTCGTTTCATCTGCTGCTACGGCTGCATCACCGGAACTGCCTGCTTCGGTATCGATGGCTGCCTGGGACTTATTCTGTAGCTTTTCTGGCCCCACTGCAGCAAGAAGTACTTTATCTGCAATTCTCGTTACAACAGCCACTTGGTTCTCATTCTCAAAAACAATCGAACCGACATCTCCTAATGATATAGAGGGCGCAGTCACGTATGATGAAGGATGACTAGCGTGCTTCACTCCGGTCAGGTTCCCTGTCGAAGCTGTTCGAGCAAAAGATGTATAAGCTGCGCCGTACGTTGCGCTGAGGTTGCGTAGCTGACGAGTCGATAGATCTGATGCATATGCAAAAATCGCACCATTCGTAGCAAATATTCTGTCCCCCCAAAGAACATGTATGGTCAGCGACTCCCTACAAAAGGTGTAGTGGACGAATGGACTCACAGTATAGAGGTGATTTCTGGAGGCGAGAGGTTATCCTCTAGCAGATCGCTAAGGGCCTCGGTATCGAGCATTCTGATGTCCGGGAGTGCTGGCGTCATATTGTCGTCCGAATCAGTATCGGCATCACTCAGCGTAGATGTAGAAGCCTTGTCACTTGAATCGGTAGACTCGACGCTGTCTGTCTCGTAGCTATATAAGATAGGAGCACGTGTGCAATCTTCCGGGAAGAAGAAACAGTTCTCCCAGCCGCCGTCGTCGTCCTGGTAGTCGTATTCGATTGGTTCCGGGGAATATTCTAAAAGGTTCTGGGCGTATTGAACTTGGCACCGAGCCCAGTAGGGGACGAAGTCGGTGTCGGTAGACTTGTGGTTTCGAAGAGGAAGACTGGCCTGCAGAGAAGACTCCATGATTTTGGTTTTAGCATCGATTTGCATGATACGAGAGGGGAAGAGCTCGATATATAAATCCAAAACATGAGACTCGGGCTTTTTTTGGACAACAGTCAGACGACAGCCAGCTGGGTGAAAGTGCCCATGCCATCACTAGTTCGTCTGACTAAAAGGTGTGGAGAGGCGCAAAAGCAATGAGAATGCAGGTAAGAAGATTAAAAGCGACAGAAAAAGAACTCATGTGGGTACACAGCGTCAATACAGGCAGCGTCGTTTCATCGACTAACTTAGTTGTTCGTGTTTCGCCAGTGCGATATCCTCAGCCGATAGCTCCAAGTAGTTAATCGGCGGCTCGGGCGGTAGATGGACAGATGGTTTGCGACGCAAAAGAAACACTAACAAGAAATCCTCGAATTGGAGCTTGCTTGTGACCTGCTTTTGAGGGGAACAAAAAACTTTGTTGACATGACATACCTTTCTAAGTTCTTGTTTCACCTAGGGTTGATGCAACAGCAGCAGCAGCACCAATGATGTAGGAATGCACAGTTATGTACAGCCTTGCAGTAGACAATTGGACGAATGGACGAATCGTTGATCGGACAAGCAAGGGGCTTGAGCACAATGAAGGTGATGATTGACTTGAAGGAATGGTTTGGTTCTAGACTCTCAGGTAGCCAACTTTGGCGTAGAGAAGCCAAATGGGTGATGTTTGTTAAAGAAGTCTTGAAGCTTGTTGGAGTTGGCGGGGATAAATCATAACTTACGTCTTCCATGCACTAGCCGCGTTAACCTTAGTGCTCTTATAATTTATTACGTATTATCCTTACCAACAGTTAACTTACCAAGAACCGTTGATAATTGCGTACCGTACGATACCAAACAGAAACGTCCGATACGAAGTACGTACATAGGACTCCAACAGAACTGTTGTGCACTGAGGGAGCCGCTTATTCGATCCCCTCTTTGGGATCAGATAGCTCGTCTCGCAATCGAGCATTGAGACCGGAAATGCAGGCATAATCAATGTCCATCTCATAGTCTTACGATCAACTCATTGGAGAAGAAAATTAGAGGTTGCAGTCGGCCGAAAAGAAGAACGTCATGTTTTCCTGAAAGCCCCGCATGTCCCTCTCTTTGTCCTCTTCCTGTGCGACATCTCTAGGGGATTTTCTTTATCCATGTTAACTCAGCGCTTTTCACCCTCCTTACTTAAACTGCCTAAACTACGTTCACTTGCGCCTTCGTTGATTCAAGGTAAGCTATTGACCTGGTTAGTCGCGAACTGATGAGCTGAAAGAATACCTGCCGTAGGAAGCTCGAGAGCATTCAGCACCATGGCCTCCACTACGAACCTCTCGACCTATAAACTCAATCGTAAGGATGCAACGCAATACCACAATGTTGGAGAACTCGACTGACAGTTGTCGATAGATACCATGATCAGGGTCAAAGACCCGAAGCGATCAGGCAGGTCAAATCCTCTCTTTTGTCTATCATGCAACTGCTGACAAGTACACGCCATAGTGGAATATTACAAATTCCTCGGTATGAGCCAAATCCAGAAATTCGACTTTCCTGAAGCCAAGTTCTCGCTTTACTTTCTCGCCTACGACGGCCCCAGTTCGCTCTCCGGCAAAAACCCTTTCTCTGACCGCAATGCCGTGCTCGAACTCACTCACAACTGGGGCACCGAGAACGACCCAGAGTACAGTATTACGAATGGTAACACCGATCCGTACCGTGGATATGGACATATCGCTATCTCCGTTGACAACATTGAAGCGGCCTGCAAACGCATTGAAGATGCAGGCTATCCATTCCAAAAGAAATTGACAGACGGTCGCATGAAGAATATTGCATTCGCAAAGGATCCTGATGGCTACTGGGTGGAAATTATCCGACGTCACGATGAGGATGTTGGAGCGACTACGGACGTCTCGAACTATCGCTTCAACCACACCATGCTCCGAGTCAAGTCTGCCGAAGCAAGTCTCAAATTCTACCAGGAAGTGATGGGTATGGAGCTGGTTCGTACTTTAGAGATGCCGGACGCCAAATTCAATCTTTACTTCTTGGGTTTTCCCGCGTCAAACCCACCCAAGGCTGAGGGGGCCAGAAATCCGGTTGCCGAATGGGAGGGCCTGCTAGAGCTCACTTGGAACTACGGTACGGAGAAGGAAGAAGGTCCTGTTTACCACAATGGTAACGACCAGCCTCAAGGATTTGGACATATCTGTAAGTGCTTCATAGGATGATTCTCGTTGACGGTCTTCTACTAATGAACTCCTCTTTCAATTAGGCGTTTCTGTGGACAATCTGGATGCTGCTTGCGCCAGATTCGAATCTTTGAATGTCAACTGGAAGAAGCGTCTTACCGATGGAAGAATGAAGAATGTTGCGTTCGTTCTCGATCCTGACAACTACTGGGTTGAGATCATTCAGAATGAGAAGTACGGTGACGCGTATAAAATCTGAACTTTGCACTTGATTCTTTGATCCTTGAGATCATCGAGAACGAGAAGTATAGTCTCACATTAGTGATTTAGATTGGAAGGACTTATTCGTTACACTCAGGGGGTACTGTAATTTTGATCTATGTAACTCTCGTACCGTAACGGAGCGAACCAATCATGTGACATGCTTTTCAGACTTTAGCAGATCTCCAGCCACGTGATTGGATGGAGTAGTGTGGGCGCGGGTGGATCCTTCCCCGCACGTGCAAATCTGCTTTTTGAGGGCAAGAATTATCTAAGACAAGACTCAACTTAAACTCGACAACATTTCCGTCATGAAGAGCGCAATGCAATCCTCGATCAAAGGGGGTCTTGGAAATGATATAGTGACATAGCTCAGTGTGGGTGGTCATTGATGCACAGGACACCATAATGATCCGTTCAGTGAGATAAATTCTAATTTCCGCGTGATCCGTATGAATTAATTCACCATGTCAACATCGCAAGTCGAAGCTCGACGGCCCTCAGCACCGGGGAAAAAGGCGCCACGCAAACATGTCACTACGGCATGCGTGCCTTGCAGGGAAAGTAAAATCAGGGTTCGTTGTTGGCTTTCCTGGGCTGGAGAGGTTGAAAGTGGCTGATTGATTTGGGGTCATACCAGTGTGATGGCGCTCAGCCGAATTGCCTGAACTGTCAGAAAAAGGAGAAGACCTGCAGGTATCAGCATGGAGATGACAAGAGGAAGTAAGTGTTGTTTCCTGTACTTTCTTGGGGATTGCATACCTACCACGGGTCACCAAACCTTGCTAATAACCTTCCTTAGAATCTCTCTACGTGCAGCCACGGAGCTCTTCTCTGCAAGGATTGACCAACTAACTCAATTCATCTATGACAATGGTCTTGGGCCGCCATCAATGCGGCCAGATGCCGAACAGGAGATGAATAGAGTGCTGGATATCCTTCAAGTCCCGCGAACCGTGTTCAAGGCAAATAGTACCCAGAACAATGGGAATTTTACTCGGGATAATAATCATAAAAACAGCGACATCAATCGTGAACATAATCGTCTATATATGTCACCTACCAATCGGTATCCACCATCTGTACAATACACAAATATTGCAAACCACGATTATCTACCGCCTGTCTTTGACTTCAGTCTTCCGACAGCTGAAATACTGGATGATCTCTATGCCAATAATTTACAAAGTCCCCCGATCAATGCTCATTCAGGACAACCGGATCACTATGCGGAAGTTGAACGGACTTCACTGCATGTGCAGCAGCATGACAATGACTCCGCCTCAGAAACTGGCGACGAAGCGGAGAGGGAGGTTATAGAACAACTTTCGTCTCGAATCGGCACGTTGAAGCTAGCTGGTGATGGCCACCTACGTTTTTACGGCCCAACTTCAAATCTCAATCTAGTCGACGTTGTATCTACTTCGAAGCAGATACCTGGACCGGATGTGCGCTCCGTTCGCCATGATGGCCAAGATCTTCTTAATCATTTGCGGATCGGACAGCATGTTGAACCAAGTTTAGAAGATCATCTCATAGAGCTCTACTTTACATGGCAGAACCCGAGTCTGTACATTGTCGATCGAGAGATGTTCCTTTTGGCGCGTGCAAAATGGCGGAATGAATTGGATGATACTCCCTTCTACTCAGAGGTCCTTACCAATGCAATGTATGTTGGTGACATCTGATTTTTACCACATACACAATGTTCATGTGCACTAACGTGGTATGTTGTAGGTGCGCACTTGGAGCAGCATTCGAGGCTCGATATCATCCGACATTCATTACCTTTCCGAAATCGCTATCGGAATTCTTTGCTGATAGAGCAAAAGCTCTATTGGAAATTGAGCTAGATTGTCCTTGTGTGGCTACGGTGCAGGCTCTTGCTATCCTTAGTAGTCACGAAGCTGCATCGAATCGTGATGCCCGGGGGTGGCTTTACAGCGGTGAGGATCTTTTGAATGCAAGAAAGCTCGGATTGTAAGCTAATTACACAATTAGGCATGTCAATGCGACTTGCCTATGATCTGGGCCTGCATCTAGACATGGCATCGTATGTTCAAAAGGGGAGCATGACGCCTCTCGAGGCGAATGTGCGTCGAATAACTTTTTGGGGAAGTTATATAGCAGATCAGTAAGTTCCCATGAATTACTGTGATCTATGTAATCCGGGCTTTGTTGACAAAAAACTGTAAAGTTTTTGGGGATTCTACTTGGGCCGCCCGTTCCGCATGAATGCCGGAGATGTATCTGTCTCAAAGCCAGCATCGGTACTAGACTCCAAAGAAGAGATGTGGCAACCCTACGGCATGGGAGAGTTGTTGCCGCGTACTTTGGAACACGGCCTTAGAAGTCCGGGCGAATTCATTGCTCAGCAATTTGTCAATCTATGGGAGATGATTGCACCGGTGGGACACATTCTGTCAGTAGCTCCTCAGCCTTTATGAGAAAGCCGTTGGCTGATTATTTTACTGCAGATACGGCTGTAGCGAAATTGCGAGTCATGACCTCCAACGAATGAACTATAAGGTGACTGAAGACCTGTTTGCATGGAAAAGAAGTCTCGCTCCCTCGCTACAGATTGATCTTGAGAATGATACTGGTCCTGTGCTACCACACCTGCTGATGCTCCAGTAAGTTAAATCTTTCGACACTTTCAGGTGTACATCATCTAACGACGAGTATAGCATGCAATACTACCAAATCGTTATATTTTTCCACCGACCCTGGGTATCCAAAAGCTACATTCAACCGCAGAATCCTAAACAAGGACCAGGACATCAACATGCACGAAGAACTTGTGCCGAGTCAGCGACGGCAATTGCACGCCTGCTACGTCTTTACGAGAAGTATTACACATTCCGACGGATAAACAACCAAGTAGTTGCTATCATATTCACTGCTGCTCTGATGCTGATATTTGTCACCATTTCAATGTCTACTCAAGATACCGGGCGGTCGCATGAAGGTGATAAGACTAAACAGGTGGACATGGTGATGCATCTGAATGTTTGCTTTCGAGCATTGGACGAGCTAGGTCAATCGTTTGATAATGCAAAGAGAACTAGAGATTTCCTGGTGAGCTTGCAGCGACGATGGCAAAATCATATGCGGAAGACAGGAGCAAACTCGAAACGTTCGATCGAACCATCGGCTACTAAGAGCTCGCGGAATGTAGAAGATGGCTCGCCTACCGTTTCCACCGTCCCCAATCCCGATCATTCCTCGTCAAGACTATCAAGTCAGAAAAAACCACGATTAGCTGAGCAGCCAATGCTGGAAGACGTCGGGCTTGGGGTCAACTTTGGCAACACACATGGGTTTTTACCTCCAGATGTCGATCTTGGATCCATCGGCAATGGAGGGTTGAACTGGACGCCTTCTAGTAGGGACCTGAAAATGCTATCAGAGGAACTTGGTGATGCGCCGTTGTTCTCTACTACATCGTCTCCGTCATCAACGTCATCCCGACCGCAGCTACCGGGAGGTATGGGGACGCTCACTGGCGGCACGCCCGGGAGTAATAATGCTATCTCGAATCTGGATGGAATTGCATCTGCGTGGTGGAACTGGCCTGCTGATGGTGTCAATGGATCTAACAATAATCATAGAAACGATGCAGTTCTTTAATGACTGTTTAGCAACATATTTACGGTTTAGCGGGGGTGTTACTGTTGATCTCAAGAGGTTGTCTTCTTTCTGATAACTTATCCGGAACAGCGACCCTTGCACGTCGGGTGAGCGTCGGATTCTGGGCTGGTATCTATCCCCCTTGGCCGATTCCCACCCGTCTATTTCTCTCATCGATGTGTTGGCCGTCTGTGCTAATGATCACGAAGAGATTTGAGTGAAAGTCGGCCTAGTACAAGTTCATCCATGGATGGTAACAAGGATGGCGATATCGCATATATCCATGAATGCAATCACGCAGCATATGGCAGGTATACCATGTCAAATCAGCCTTGTCCAGAAGATGTAGTGTCCTGATCAAGCTAGTCCGCTAGCATTGGTGTTCGGCAAGGCAGATTCATTGCCGGATCCAACCATGTAAGCCTCGAGAGTAGGCAGTACGTAGTGTAGTTAGTAGTGCGAGTCATGTCATAAAGCAAGCCCCGTGAAGCCGAGGAGGAGAAGGCAAAAGCAAGCTTCATTCTTTTGGTGGCCACTGTAGACACTCAACGGTGAAAACCACTGATTCAGCGCATCCTCAAAGTGATGCGAGCATCTCAGGTTGCAAGTACCCCGGCTCAGGGTCACAGTCAGGAGGGTTAACTGGCAATTGCATCAACAGTTTAGCCCCCATCTTCTCCAGGGAGCTGCCGTCTCCAGTTTCGTGGCAGGCGGGGAGCTCCGTCGTATGGACATATGCACTACAACGTGAATGAGATGCATGCACGAATCCGTTTCGGCAGGGATGTAGACGCTCGGTTTACGGCCGCTGACTGGTTGACTCAGCATGGATCCAGTCTGTGGCACACCGTTGATATTTTCCAAATGCAATTAAACAAAGCCGATTCTCTTGCACAGTTGCACTGATGCAAATATCCTGTACACTCAAAGAGTCGGAATTCGGATCAAAGAGTTATCGCGGGACTGCCGAGCCGCTTCCTTCAACACTTGAAATCTTAACTAACTACGTGGTACATATTGTGACGGGCCCGCGGGGTCCCTTTCTTGAATCCTTCTCTCCTGTTCTGTCGGAAATGCTTCTCTTTTTCGTCGTCCGTCCCCATGATACCACAGATCCTGGCTAGTCTTTAAACGAAACGTTATACGATTCGATCTCCAGCTTTTTCCCGTCATTGGTCTTCCTGCTTGCCATTGGCGTTCGGCCGTGGTCTGGCTCGGTTTAGCAACAGAATCCAGCGGGGATTGCGACGTACCTTGCTCCTCTGTCGTGTTTTTCTGAGATCTCTTTCGTCCTGTCGCGGTAGAGACATCATGCATCATGGTTGGTGTTCCTCGTAGCAAGGGCTGCTCTGTTTGTCGGAATAGGCGCATTAAGGTTTGATACCCTTTCTCTCTGTACGCGACAAAGAATCTAACCAAAAAAATAAATACATAGTGCGACGAGGCTCGTCCTGAGTGCGGACAATGTCAAAAATACGGCTGCCCCTGTCCGGGGTACAATCGCAGCCTGAAATTCCAAGACGAAGGACCGAACCTCCAACGCCGTCACCGTCGCTTGTCTGATCGGAAATCGAACAACGATGTCGATAAGAAACTATCATCAGATTCCGATTCGTCCACTGCCTTGTCGAGAGCCGATGCGCGCACAATGTTTCCCGAAGTCGCGGCGGAAGAGGCACTGCTTTTGATGCAAACGCGTGCAAGCAGTATTGACGAGAGTCTGTCGCCGTCGCTCATGCAGAAGCTGTTCATGACGCAGCAGCCAAGACTATTCATGGATTTCACATGCGCTGCGTTTCCGACGTTGTACTTCCACAATCGCTTCCGATCACAGATCGCGTTTCCCGAATACATCATGGAGAATTTTCATTCGAGAGCTTATCAGGATTCGGCAGTGTGCTGTCTTAGCGCTGTTTATCTGGCTTCCCTGACAAAGGATACCCGGCTCCTTCGATCAAGCCGTTACATGTACGGGGAAGCATTGCGACGAATCAATCGCATTATAGATACAGACGAAGCTCTTTCGGATAATGTGCTGAGCACCGTTATGATGCTTACGATCTATGAACTATATGCACGTACCACTCCAGATGCCTGGGTCAAACATGCGCGCGGCGTCAAGGAGATGATGATCAAGCGCGGTGTGAAGAAACACATGTCCGGCTTTGGCCGTTCCTGTTACTATGCCTTTCGGGGTTTCTTGGTTGCTCACGCCCTTCATGAAGGAATACCTTGTTTCTTGGACGATGAAGAATGGCAAAATTTCGCCGCTCAAGTGCAACAAGAAGACGCAAAGAAACCTGGAGAATGGTCGGTATTTGTGCATCTCTCCGAGATGATCTTTATGGAACTGGTCAAGTGTCCTCGATACGTCTACGATGTGCGGCAACTATCTCCCGGAACTCCTCGAAACGAGATCATAAATCTTGTTACACGGATTCGCGCTACATGCGCTAATCTTCGAAGTCTTAGCAATGAGCTTCAGTCTTCTATTATGTATCATTTCCAGAGAAGGCAAGGCATAGAAGTCAATGCGGATGGCTTTGTAGGGCCGGCACCATCCTTGTTTCCCGATACCAACCCGACTCTTCTCCTCCAGGGCTCGACTCATTGCATCAACACATTGGAAAAACTACTAGGTACGATCAATATCGACAGTCTCGCTATTCGGCCGGCGATTGGAGAAACTCCGGAAACGCAAGCACGATCATCGCCACAGTCACAGTCACAGTCACAATCACAATCACAATCACCACCATCGCTACCCTCCTCTCCGCCGTCTGCTACATATTCCCAGGAGGTAGCAGGAACAGATTATCTCTCTCCAACACCCTCAGCCGATTCAACCTGCGAAACCATCTCCTCCGACAACTCCAGTCCCCGAGGTCCAGCAGACGACATTTCCTCCGCCGTCAATCCTATTGAAACACATACATTCACTCTACCTTTCCGCCTAGTGTCTGAAATTAGTCGTGGACCAGTCCACCACGACAGATCCGGCGGCGGTCATCGCTCTGTGGTCTGGTTGGATCACATTGCATGCTCAATGGGGATGATCCGTGCAGACGTCGAAGCGGAGAGACCCCCTGAGGATGAAGAATATAATAATACGCATCTAGAAACTATTGTTGAGTCTGTCGAAATAGTGGAAGATGAATAACTCTTCAGCTATTGCTCTTGATGTGACGTTTATATGAATAGCTTTTTGCTTGGGCTTGGATATCACCCATATCACGACTATACAATTAATTGAGCAGGTCCTGAGAAGAAGGTCTGATTTTTATGGGCCTGGTGTTGGAATGCATTTTAGCCATTGTTTGTTTATATGATACCTATGAAATATTTCGACATATCCTGGATGAGTACTGCTGTGCTTCCAGGGTTGGTACATACATCATATTCACTTATTTACCTAGGTAGTTACTTTTATACCTAATAAAGTAACTAATACTCCAACGAATTCTCAAACAAAGTCCTCAACTCCTCCTTCTCAGCATTCAACTCCTCACTCAAATTAGGCGCCAACATCAACACCCTCTTCTGCGGAATAGTCCCTTCCACCAATCCATCAATATCCGCCGAACTGAATCCCAATTCCTTCAAACCCCGCGGTTGATCACCTAGGGAAACCAAGAACTTCGCAATCGCTTCCCCCAACACTTCACCGGCACTTTCGCGCTTGACGTTTGAGATATCTACGCCGAATGCTTCGGCGGCTTCGAGATGGCGGTCTGGATTGGAGGCGGCTGTGAATCTGAAGACGGCCGGTGCGGTTACGGCGACTGAGACGCCGTGTGGGATAATCGGGTGATCGACGTTGTAACCGGCGTGTTTGTAGCCTGGATTCTGCCCGGAGATCGGGTAACTCATACCATGGCATAGATGGACGCCGGCGTTGCCGAAGCCGACTCCCGCGAGAGTCGCGGCGAGAAGCATTTGCTCCTGGGCTTCAAAGTCCTCGGGATCCCTGACGGCGCGGGGGAGGTATTTGACGGTGCTGCGTAGAGCATTCAATGAGAATATATCTGATATGGGGTTTGCGCCTTGATAGGCAGGACGGTTGATGGGGTTTGTAGGTCGGGGTTTACGCTCGTAGTACGGGATAGCGGTGTATGATTCGAGGGAGTGGCAGAGTACATCGAGACCGGAAGAGGCATGGACAGCACTGGGCATGGTGCGAGTGTTGAGCGGGTCGCAGATGCCAAGGGTAGGTTTGAGGGCACGATGGGCTACACCTGTTTTAGCCTTTTTGGATACGAGGTCGAATATCGCGGTGCCTGTGGTTTCGGAACCGGTTCCAGCGGTGGTGGGAACGGCTACGAGGGGCTTTAATGGTTTGGTGATGGGGAGACCTTTGCCGAGAGGAGCGTTGACAAAGTCCAAGAAATCGGCGTCGTGGAAGACAGTATACAGATTCATCAGTTTGGCTGTGTCAATGACGGAACCACCACCTAGATGAACATGTCAGTAATCTCGAGTCTTCGGCTTGTTTTTTTGAGACGTACTTACCAACAGCTAGGAATGCATCGGGATTATATGGTTTAGCAAAAGCAATGGCTTCCTTAATCCTGTATACATCACAATGAGTCTCTGTAACGTAACCTTTAGAAGAAAGAAAACATACGAACTATCCTTCGGCTCGGTGCGGACTTTATCAAACACAGTGAATTCCACACCCTCCCTTGCCAACCCTTCAGTAGCCTGCTTCATAGCATCCAATTGAGCCACATTCGTATCCGTCACGATACAGACTCTCTTTGCACCCAAATTCTTAAAGTCCATACCGACCTCCTTGGTGGCGCCAGGTCCGAATCGGATACTAGATGCAGCCATCTCAAAGGCGTACTCCTTCTGCTGCGAAGGGTCGGTGGGCGTAGCTAGATGTCGTCGTACATTGTTGGCTAGAGTTATTTGTTGCCGTTGATGATGGTGGTGGTGGCCTGGATTGGTGTGGCAGGGGCAATTGGGGGGATGAGTGAATTGGATGGTGCGGAGGAGAGATACTGCTCGATTGGCAGCTGAGGGAGCTACCCTGATGACGGGGACAGTCATGTTGGACTTTTGACTATTTATTGAACTTGGGAATATCTTCAGGAACGAGAAATGAAAGAATAGAAGAAGAAAAGGGCCGGAGTCAAAGGGATATTTAGATTATGCGGGGAAAATTCCGGGGCGAGGGGAACCCAGGCCCCAGAGTAGGGCGCGGAGAGAGCGGGAAAGGCGGGAGTCGCAACGATGTCCGAACTTGTATCATACGTACTTTACGATACGTGACTGGTACTGTCATGAAATTGGCAAGGTTCATCCCGTTAGGTACCCCGCAAGTTAACTAGTTTGGTTCGTCCAGTCAGCAGTCGCATATCTAACTATCTCATCTCTGCATTCTGTACAGAGTACATCTAAACAATTTCCTCTCTGATTCTATTACATTCGTCCCCTTGTTTATATATCCGATATACGCAGCTTTGTCCACTGATTGGATGGCGTCCTCTACTGATGCTTTCCAGCCTTTACTTGGTGACCACAACGTAGACCTCGAGCATCAACCACACAGCGGACATGGTGATAAACACCGCAGTAGCAAAACCTTCCCTTTATCAACATCTGCTGCATTTTCACGAGTTGCATCGGGCAGCCATCTTATTGGGAACCTGGCATTATGGTCCAAAAGAGGAGCTGAGGGACTAGGGATAAGCAGAAATAGCAGTTACAACCAACATCAACAACAACAACAACAACAACAACAATCCCATGAGGAGCAGTACTACGATTATGATGACTCTCTGTATGATTCGCATCAAAACACGTCTTACTACGCTCATCTCAGGGCCAAGACCCGTTCATTCCTATCATCTAAATGGGGCCATTATATCGTCCTATTTATGGTCGCTGTAGATGTGGCGTGCATCTTTGCCGATTTCCTGATTGAGTTACGCGTCTGCGAGTTACGTGAAAGACATCAAACCCCGGTCGATCGCCGATGGGGTCTGGCACAGGAAGCTCTGGGATTGATCGGCTTGATATTCTCGTGCCTGTTCATGTTGGAGCTGATTGCTTCCGTCCTGAGTTTTGGGTTGGGCTATTTCCGGTCAAAGTTTCATACCTTTGACGCCATGGTGATTGTATTAGCTTTTGTTCTGGACGTTGCGTTAAGGGGTGTTGTGGAGGAATTAACTTCCCTTGTCGTTGTGCTGCGGTTGTGGCGGGTTTTCAAGATCATTGAAGAGATGGGTGAGGTTAGTGCTGAGATGATGGAGAGATATGAAATGGAGTTGGATAGTTTGAGGATGGAGAATTCGAAGTTGAAGAGGAAGTTGAAAGGATATGGATCAGATGACGAAGAGGATGATATTGGAGGTAACGTTGGAGGTGATGAGGAAGATGTCAACGAGTGACCAGGCCGATTCTGATTTGATTTTGACTCTACTGCAGATTGTTTTCCACTGTTCTTTCGACTCCTTTCATCCATCACGATACCATTCTGTTCTGTCATACTTTAATATCGCCTACTCTTGCAGGGCTTAATGTTCGGCCTTATATTCATTGAAACGTGTGATGCACCATAGTATTCAAATTTCTGGATTATACATTAATCTGCTTATATACTCCCTAAATGCGACAAGAAAGTGCTACTCGGCATTTTCCTCAAGATCCGCGCAGAATATTATTTATGCCCGCTGTATTCTTTACATTTGTCCATGCTTGTATAACCGTTATGAAACATTCCTTCCTCCCACTAGCACAGTGTCAACTGTACATCCACTTCAGCACTGCAAGAAGCCGTATGAATCCCCGAAGGTGATACACCATCTGCCCACTGAAAACTTTGACAAGCGCCATCTGCCGGCACAAGAGCAACGTTGGAATTGGCAAAGGGATCGCCATTAACGTCTGAAATGTCGTACCAGATCGTCTGGTTGTCCAAGGTATATCCGTAATCTGTCTCTGGGGCGTTGTTGGATATTCCATCTGCCACTGCAGTCACTTTGAGCGTAATACCGCCGGTCTGGTCATCGTGTCGATATTGCTCGGTATAGCTTTCGCCGTTCGCTAATGCTTTGTAGTTGGCGATAGAGGACCCCACTGACCAGACGTATATGGTATTTGGGCAGTTGTTGAACACTACTGCGTTGCCGATGGCGTGGACAAGAGGCAGGATTGTGCCGATCAGAGCGGTTGATGTGAACTTCATGTTGACTTGAGTACAGGCTCTCTGGAAGACTTTGATATTGAGTGTGTGATGTGACTTTGAAATTTAAGAGGCAAGAGTAATGATAGATGAGTGTTTGAGGATCTGGACACAGCGAGAAGGTACCAGTACTCTTATATAGACCACTTCGACATTGAAGCAACGTTATAACCGTTGGCACCTGAAACTCATTTCTCTCATTTGGCTTCCGAAAATGATAGATACTTGGCCGAAACCAGGGAATGATCGCATTTTTGTAACCATAGGAGACTGATGGTGTAACATCCACCTAGAGCAGCAGAAGATCAATCCGGGGAAAGACAAATGTCTTAGACATAATGCATCAAAGGCAAATTATCAATAGTCAGGTGGAGTACCCCGTATCCCTTGGTATCAATAGCAGTATTTCACGCATTCATCCTGGTTTTGTAACTTAGTTTCTTCGTCTGCTGATCGAACCGGATGGGAAATTGTATGTTGAGGAATGTGGTACCTCGGGAGATCAGCTCAATACCATGCGAAAAGCAAAAGAATTTCCGGAAGCTTAGGGTACATGGCCAAGCATGCCTCTAGTGTCTAGATTGAGAAGATCAAGAATTTTAAACAAGAGCTAGGTGCTCACTGCGCAACGAAGCCACTATCCCGCCACAGTTATGTGAAGTGCGATTAGTTGCCATATTGAGAATCCGCTTTTGTGGATGGCTGCTCGCAGTGAAATTTAGTAGTCGACGAGCTTGAATCTGGACAGACGACAAGACAGACGCCAAAAAGAAACAAAACCGCTTCAAGACAGGGAGGAAACTTGAGGCTGGTGACCGACGGATTTGGTTTTGCTGATCCCTTGATGCCAGTATCAAGCATACAGTTACCAAGTGATCCCAGAGCTGACCGGGCATTCATTGATCCTCAGAAAAATCCTAGGTCAATAGTTAATGTAGCTGCTCCATTGACACTATCACTGTCTCGAATCTTGCAATATTCAGAAGTAAGATGAGGTTGAATGAGGAAGGTCTAGATAGAGTTACAGATTACGGTACTAATACGCACGCTAGTCACTCTAGTACGATTTACTTGGCGCCTTCCTCTTCATCTTGTAACTATGCCCCTTCTCTGGGTGACATTCGATCAGTGTATCATGCTGTTCATTCCTATATTATTTGAGGCCTACTGATTAGTGATGAGAAGGGCTTCTGTTCGTTATAGGCAGGTTTTATTGTGGGTTATATACACGCGTGTTTATATCCTAATTCCTCGCATTGACTGAAAGTCGAACAGATTCAGGAAAATCAACCACTTTCTGTAACCTGCAAGACAATCCGTCCAGGGACGTCACCCTTTTCGAGCTGCTCATACACCTGTGGCAATTCCCGGAACGGCCGTACTTGGACCTTTGGTATTACGACGCCTCTTCGGGTGAGCTCGACGGCCTCCATACATTCTTTCAATGAACCGATCAAATTTCCGGTGATTTTCAGACCCTTAATCACAATTCTAGCAACAGGTGTCTCTATGAAGGCCCTTTCAGGTGGAATACCAATGCAGCTAAGTGTACCACCACTTCGAAGCATTTCCGCTGCATGGGCAAAAGCTTTGGCGTTTCCGGCGGAGACAATGACTGCCTGGGCACCTCCGTTCGTAATCCTGCGGACTTCTTCGATTGTGTCTGGCACGAGGGCAAAGTCGACGAATTCTTTGGCTCCTACTGATTGTAGGTACTCACGCTTGTCGTTACCAGTGTCGACGGCAATGACGGATGCTCCATTTGCGCGTGCATATTGAACTGCAAAGTCCGCTGGTCAGTACGCTGGTTATACTGTGAGGAGGTAATCAAATTTGAAGACAAGCTTCGCCTACCAGCAAGGTGTCCTAAGCCACCACCGGCACCCACAACAGCGACCCAGTCACCTACTTTGATGTTGATATTAAGAACAGCCTATTATGCAACTAGTCAATGACTGTGTTTTGATTGATAAGTCGTCGAAACAAACCTTGTAAGCCGTGACTCCAGCACACAATACTGGCCCAATGAGCTTGGGGTCCACATCATCAGGTAGGATGGTCAAGTTATCAGCATCCAGAGCAATATACTCCTGGAAGCTACCATCTTCATGCTGGAGGTGATTTGTACTCTTAGCGCAATATTGCTCTGTACCCGTGAGACAGAAGTCGCATTGCCGACAGACTCTACTCAAGAAACGGATTCCAACCAAGCCGCCAAGCTTGACATCTTCGTCGCAGTTTGGACCGATTTTGACTATACGACCGACACCTTCGTGTCCACCGATGTGCGGGAGTTTGACCTCTGTGATGGGAGTACCTTTCGAACTTGTGGCGGTTCCAGATTTCGTATGCAAGTCTATTGCCCGGAGAATATCATTAGTTGATGGGCTCCTGTACGAAGTGACAGGGATTTGGGGTTGTGGACATACCACTTTGACAAACGCCCGTGTACAGTACTTTGGCCAGAACCTCGTTGTTTCCGGGCGTTGGGACTGGATAGTCAGTCACGAATTCGACTGCACCACCCAGCTCCCTCACCAATGCCACCGTTTGTGTTGTTGGAATTGACTCTATCATTGTGATTATGGAATTCAGGCGACTATTCAAAGAGGAAAACAAAAGCAAAGAGCACAATTTTAAAAAGTTGTTATCAAAGTCGAAGAAAACGCCCAATATCCACAATCAATCAACTCAGGGGAAGCAAGGGCAAGTATTTATAACCAGTCTCATGCACCTCATTCGATAACAAAAAAAGCAAAAGGTGTTCGGGTTAAAGCACTCGCAGATATGCTTGGAATTTCCCCACAGCCTCGCACCAAGATTTTGATGTCTCGAACCTACAGAACGCTTGAATTTTCCACAATAGGATTACAAATACTAGCTATCGAACATGGTCACACGGACATTTGACAATGGTGACATTGTCCTCTTTTCTTTCTCTCACCCCCAATTGAAGGTAGTTTCAAAGCTATTTCTCCGATTCTCCGGGTACAAGCACACAAACTACAGGCAGAATCCGGGATCCAATAAGTATTCATCATCATTATGATTTGACTGATAGCTGTAATAGCCTCCTGAGCCAGGACGCCATTATGATAGGATATATTCTGACTGGGACAGATACCTACCTTAGTTCCAGGTTGGCTAGGTACATTTGTTCCACAACTTCATTCTGTGGAGACTTCTAGCTTGATTTCCATTTGAACCCTGGCTTCTGGCTATCATCTCGGTTCCCCGCATATACTAGACCTAGTCACAGCTACGTGCTAATCTACGGAACTGGATCCAATGCATGTATGCGCTGGCCTTCGGGGGAGGGGGCTTTGGGGATGGTGTGAGATTGAGTTGGGAGGGGTTCAGTCCGTTAAGCTAGGTACCTGATTACCTGATTCGGTAGGTATCGTATCTATCTCAAAGAGGCCACCGCAGAATTCAAGGTTCATCTCCATGGACATCAAGGGAATCCACATATTTGAAAATACGTAGCCCATGATGATGACGATTGAGGTTCGCATCACGTTCAGATGATCCTTACTTGTATGATTCTTCAGCGGCATATGAAAAGATGGCCTGACGTTCTGGCCTAATTTCTCAGGCATCACTCTGCATACAATGTCTCGGGTTGAGCTGCCCCAGATTTCGTTAGGGTTAATTGCGTAGGTAGTTGGTTAGGTAATCTCCCCTCAATTTAGAAGACGACAGTTTCTACATTTGAATACTTTTGACAGTTTTGCCTTTTTGTCTTCTATCGTATATATCACGGAATATTTATAGTATTCGTTATCACTTCAAACAATTCGCATCACCTCAATTGAGTCCCAGCCTCAAACACAATGGCCGCTACATCAGGACAACCTCTTGGGGATCCCTCCACTGACGTAAGTCCCCCCAACCACCACAATCTTCCCAGATGAATGTGAACTAAGGACGACGAACCAGTTCAATGAACTACTCTCCCTCGAACGCTCCCCGGAATTCACCTTCCCGTCCTTCAACGCCTCCATCGCCTTCGATCTCGGCGTCGCACTGCGCAACCGCATCCTCTCCCTCCCCGCCACCCAACGCAAACCAGCCGTAGTATCAATCACAACCTCCAACGGGAACCACATCCTCTTCCAAGCCGCGACCGAAAGCGGCACAATCCCCGATAACGAGGAATGGGTGCGCAGGAAACGAAATACGGTGTTGAGGTTTGGCTCCAGTACGTGGGCGTTTAGACAGAAGTTTTTGGCTACTTCTTCGGGGTCCAATGTTGAGGCTTCGTTTGCGCAAGGGAGAGGGTTGAAGAGTACGGTGCCGGGGGGTGTGCCGGATGATTATGCTATTCATGGGGGTGGGTTTCCGATTAGAGTGGACAATGTGGATCAGGTTGTCGGTGTGGTTGTTGTTAGTGGACTGAAGCAGGAACATG